>CM054132.1:69950160-70474369 GCA_028751855.1 Ambrosia trifida | reverse complement strand
CACGTATCAACTTTTTTTCTCACTAAACGTACAAATTTGTGTATGCATTATTATACGTGTACCAATTCGCGTATGCAATGTTTAGTGAATTTATGATGCAACAAATACACATATTGCAGGTACATTAGTTACCAAAGTTGTAAACAAAGCAAAATTTCGTTCATTGTATACTAGATAATTGCCCGCGTTACACGCAGTTTACCAATGCAGATGATATGGAATCATTATCAGGATAAGGCATAGAAGGAAACCTACGCAGGCTTGAGTTATTCCGAAGCAATTGTTTCTCAATTTCAAGCAACGTAAGGTTCTTTATTTGTTCATCAGAAGAGACAAACCTAAAAACAAAAAGTTTGGACCATTCAATTAAAATAAAAGGGACATTAAAAAAAATTATTTCATTAAATTTCGAAATTAAAATTTGTTACCTTCAATTTGGAATACGTCTTCGTGTCTACGCATAATACCATCTGACAGATACTTCCATGATTTTTCCCAAACATGCTCAGGTCTAGATAAGGTATTAGAAAGCAACATCATCGCAAACAAATTACGAAGACAATATCCAGAACCGGTATAATGAGCCTCTTCAATAGCTTCTACATATTCTTTGTCATCGTCTAAGAGGCCAAGAGCATAACATGCATCACGAAATGTTGGTAAGATTTCTCCATTGACCGTTCTTATCTCCTCAAATGATCTAGGGCCTTTTACTTTATTTAGAAGCACTCTCAAAAAATACGCCTCGCCCATAGATGGATTAACCATGTGAACACGACCAATTGCCTTACCCATCTTTCGAAAGTCCCATTTTTTTTCTTCCTCTTTCCAGACAAATTTACTTGGGATTTCAATGTAACTTAGTTCACGTGCCACAGCTTCGTTTCGGTTCAGTTCCATCCATTTTAGAAACATTGTGGCAGCCACCGTTGGTTTGTCGAGCACATTTTGAATATTTTCTTTTGGACCATATACAACACTTTGCTCACCGGGCAGATGAAATGGAAGCCTTATAACTGGAGGGTATCTATAATGCAGCACTTCATTTTTAAATATTCTCCACGAAGCTTCACATGCTGAAAGGAACCTACAATCAAAATGTTTTTTGATTTCATCTCTTTGCATCACTTCTTCACCTTCTCCATTATCTTCTACAAAAGCAACTTTAGCCATATCAGGTCCTTTATTAATGTATTTAAATAAATACTTAATTGAAGCGGCCTGGTTACACCATTCAACATTGATATGAGCTTGGTAACGCCTTAAAAGTTTTGCATTATAAGGGACCACATGTCTATTGTCTAACGTAGCAGTTCCTTTTTCAACAAATATCCCTGACTCTCTTCTTCTATAACCGGATATCCATTTGAATCTAAGTTGAAGCAGGAGAAAACTTCTTTGGAAATTTCTTGGAGCACTTACCGTCAAGCATGCACGGACAGTTCGGATATTCACGCCCACATGGTCCATGCATCATAAAGTCACTCACAAGACTAAACAACTCCGGATCAAGATTCTTATCAGGGATTTCAGCCGAAACAAAACGATCAACGTGTTCAATTGTGGGTAGCTTACTGGCTTCTTTAAGAAACAAACAGATATGAGCATGGGGCAGTCCACGTTTTTGGAACTCTATAGTATAGACAGCTGAAACATAAAGTAAAACAATATAATAAAACACATTACTATTTAGAAACAACAAATAAGAATTGTATTAGTATAAATGAATAAAGATGCTAATATATGAATATATATTGGAGGTTTTTTTTTTGGTAATCAATTTTACCTGCTGAAGTTTTGCCCAATAGTGCTTTTTCACGTAAATCTTTCATGATTGAGTCTAGCTTAACTTTGAATAGTCTAGCTAAAATATCTGGCCTGTCTTCTGGATTTGTCTTCTTGTCTTTAAGAAACCGTCTAATTTCAGGCCATTTTGGATTGCATGTGATTGTAATAAAAAAATCAGGGTATCCATGCCTTTTACAAATAGCCATTGCATCAAGATAATTTTCCCTCATGTAGCGTGCACCACCAGTAAAAGAAGAGGGTAAAATCACAGGTGTCCCTACTTTTGCCAAGTCAGTAGGTCCATTTTGGTTCAACGTTTGAAGATTAGTATAAGTTTCACACCTAAGTTTACTTTGCTGGAAACGGACATAAAATAAGCGCTCACTCTCAATCATTGTATAAACGTCAACCAAAAACTGTTGAAGAAGCCGCCTAGCATTCAAAATCAATGAGAACTTACCAACTCTGTCCTGAATATGATATGCAAAATACTCTCTCATTGAACACTTTGAATCCACCTTCTTTTTAGATTTCCTCTCTTCCCTATGTGGTATATCAACCCTATAACAATCTTCTCCAAAGGGAATAAGCAATGGATACTGCAAGGCTAGATACGACGGATGAAGTTCAGATATACGCTGAAGTCCCTCTGATCTTGATTCGACGACAATATCTCTATTGTCAAGCTGCTCATCATTGTCTGAAAAAATAAGAGCAGCGATTTCTGACGAAGTTGGTAGGTTGTATGTTCGGCCATCTTTAGTTCTCCTACCAATAAGACGCAACTTAAGGGTAACTTCTGGATTTTCATGAAATCGATCCCGTACACTCCTATAACTTTTCACAAGCGCATTATTTGAGTCTAACATCGACTTCAGGTACTGAATGATTTCAATGTCAAGGAGGTCAGAAATATCCTTACACTTTTCCTTTTCCTTACTGAAAAGAATGAAAAAAAAAAAATTAATACATTAAAATTTATATACAGGGCTAAAAAAAAGTAGAATAAAATTTGTAGAATATTACCTATAAATGTTTTTTCGGTTTGAAACTTCATTTTCAGTGTCATATATATATAACTGCGAAAACTTCGGTTTCGAACCATCATAAGGAAGAAGACCACCCATCGTGTGATAATTCTCACCACTTATTCTGTATATGAAGGGAGCCTTTCCACTATTGATATTTGAATCAACCTTCCCTCCCATTGAAGTAAAACAAAACATAGAATTGAAGCGGCGAATGTGCTTTAAGAAATATTTGCTCTTTAATTCTATGTTCTTGAAAAGGTTCTGATAATCTGAATTGCTCTCTTTGAAATCTGGAAGTTGTACCTTTCCATAACCACAACATAGCAAATAGGTTGTTTTTCCACAAACATTTACGCTTCTAATAGCTTCTGACCTCCACAACTTTGCATTACACATTTGACATACAACGGTTTGATCACCATGATCCAGATAATCTTGCAAACAGAATAAATAAAATAAAATTAACTTATAAAAGAAAAAAAAAGGCTTTTAAATGTTTTGTAAATTTAATATTTACCTTTAGAGACACCCTTAAATTGCAAGCCTTCAATTGTTTGGGGTTCCACATTTTCTTCGTCAGACAAACTAACCATTCGGACAGGTGAGATGCCACGTCGATTATTCCTTGATGTATTAATCGGTTCTCTTTGAGCAGAAGATGATGCAAGTGAGACCGTATTAACATCAGTAAGTCCACCTGTAATTAATAATAACATTTAAAAGTTAGTATTAATAAGATTCAGAAATTCATTACATTAATCGACACAAAGCAAATTGTACCAGATGGGGTTGGATAAGTAGGAGTTCTTAGCGTGTCATCATTTGAACACTCATGTGCAACAGTGGGTTGTTTTCGAGGTCTACCAACAGAACCAACTTTACGTCTTTTTGAATCTAGTTGTGCTTTTCTAACGTTTCGTAACTCTGTAGATTTTTGTCTTTGGACTTCAGGCACGGAAACTATGGATAAAAATAATATCAGGTTGTATATTCAATAAACGTTTAATGTTAAAATAAAGGACTAATGTAAAAATAAAACGTGTATAACATAGTATTATGATACCGTTTGTAATATTGGACAAAGGAGTTCTTTGTGTGGAACCTAATAATACATAATGAAATAACAAAGAGAAAGTGTTAGAGTAAAAAATTTGTCATCAATTTAAAAAGTAAAGGTATCGAATATTTAAATGGCATACAAATTTATTACCAGAGAAGGATGCATTAAATGGGTTGTTGAAGGTTGATCTAAAGGATGGCATATCGATTGAAACTAAAGTACTTCTGGATGTTGATGAGTTTGAATTTTGACATTGATTAGCATTGAGTCTCATAGAATCCATTTGTAGTTTTCTGGATTTTGGACACTCCGTTGCAATATTTTTATTGACTTCAATCGTAGAAACAACGTATGAAATAGTATTAGTTTTTATAATGAAATCAATAAGAAAATAGGATATTCGTATACAGTGAAACATGTAGTTTAAATAAATAAAAATAACATTTGATAAATTAAACAAATGATTTTGTTGCAATTGTCCTATAAAAAAAGACGAACAAATAAAATTTACTTAAATTATAAATGTGGAATGGTAGTTAAGACTGTATAGAAATACTTAAAAGTAGAAAGTGTTATTCGTTGATTTACCTGGTGTAGAAACATTCAATGTACTTTGGAAAGATGAGCTTTGATGAATATAATGGTTGGAAGTTTCAACGGAGTAACGATTAAATATTGTAGTTGGCGGCACATTTTGAATTCCATTATTATGATTGTTCACCTTGCATCTCTTTGCATCCAGTTGTAATTTTCTATATCTACGACACTCGGCCGCGTGCCTAACTTTTTCTTCATGGGAGATAACTATGAAGAATTACGTATTAGTTACATAAGTAAACGATAATATAAATAAAGACATATATAACTACGAAATAAGTGTACCGTTTGAGATATTAGATAATGGTGTTCGTTTGTCATCACCTTATAAAAAATCAAAAAATTAGATGACAAATTAAAAATAATAAAATTATAACTACATTGTATATTTATGCCAAAAAAATTACCATTCGAACTGTTAGAGAGTCTTTTACGTCCCATTTCAACTAAAAGGATGCAATTCTACATAAAATGCATTATAAGAGTTTAACAAAATATAAACAAACTTAAAATTATGGATGATAGGTTTATATATATATAAACATTCAACGATACATAATACTTATCTAACAATATATTATAAATCAACATAAAGTACGAATCATCATGTTATGCGAAAATATGTAATATTGAAATTAAAGAATTACATACCTTCATCTTCTTTGATGGAACAGTAGAGAAAAAACATGTAGATAAACATGTTCTACGAAAACATGTAATATTGAAATAAAAGAATTACTTACCTTCAACTTGTTTGGTAGAAAGTAGAGAAAATATAAAAAAGCAAAGATGAACTCTTGAATATTTGAGTCTTCTGATTTGTCTGTAAGACTGAATGGATTCGTTTATATGAAAGGTGTTGGTTTGATTTATAGTAGTAGGGTTTTATAGGTTTTTAAAAACAGAAAAATTCTAGTCAAAACTGTTTTAATATGGTTAATTACTTACCATATTTAAATGAATTTCAAGATTTGAATTTTTTGGTGTAATTACGTTCAAATTTTTCGAAAATTTTAATATATGGACATGTATAGGTTTTTATTTTTAGCAAGTGTGTAATTACAAAGATTTTGTAATTAAAAATGTTTATTAATAAGCTTAAATACTTACCATTATTAAAGAAATAGTATTTGAATTTTAAAGAAAACGAAAAAGTCAACTTAATTATTATTAGTATTTATTATGTTTTTTTTATTAAGTATGTAATTAGAATACAATTGTTTAAATTAACTGTACTATAGCAACTTTGTAATTTTAACATAATCTTTAGTTATAATACTTAGAATTTTATATTAAACTAACTAAAAAAAACGTTTTTTAAAAAAGTAATATAATTAAGTATTACTCATATTTTGTTGAATAATTTTATGGAATGTATTAGAACTTTATTTTTGATAAATTGTTTGAAAAAATATAAATATGATAAAAAAATGTTAATTATATATAGGTGGACCTATGAATAATGTTATGATTCTTATAGATAATTCAACATAACGTATAAATAATTAAAATTTATTCAACAACGAACAATTATTTGCCAAAGGTAAGGAAAAAAACATAAATGTTCAAACCAACAACTAATTCAAATGAAAAATAGTAGCAAACATCAAACAAACCATAATAAAAACCAAATTGTTTCAAACCATAAACAAACATTCAGAAAAAATCACCAAAAAAATAGCAAACAAACGGATAAATGTTCTTATTTTTCAAGCTTTGGGATCAACAGGGGGATCTCAACTGATTTGTCGGTGCAAACTTTCTTATCACCCTTACGCACTTTGGTAGTAGACTCACTTGCATCATCTTCTAGACCGTAAACTTTGTCGAGGCTACGCTTCACTTCCTGCTCGTCATGGACCAGACTAACTCTGCAAGATGATTCTGGAGTGTTGTTATCTCCAACAGAATCCTACAAAAGTAAATGAAAGGTTTAATGTTTGATAATAGTAGCAATTTAAATTAAATTGCGGGAGTGATTTAATAGGTGAAAAGAACCTTAAGAGAGACTGCATTTTGTGTAGACGATTCAACTCCATCCAAGCTTTCAAATCCAGGTTGATCCACCTAAAAACATTAAAGGATTTGTATGTGTCACATTATATAGTAAAACAATAATAAATTTTTATAAAAGCAACCTATAAAGGAATATAGGATGGGAATAAAAAACCTGAATATCGGAGAACTTTTGTTCTAGTGAAGAAAGTATCGATGACTCATTCGTAAACTTGCGTATACTATATCCGTCTAGGTGCTTGTCAATATTGAATTGACCCACTTTAATTTTGAACGCAAACTTTTTGTCTTCAAGATCATGAAACTCAGTTGGAGTTGTTTTTTCTTCACCAGAAACCTTAATAACAAATGACATAAATAATATAAAGCAAAATAACTAATTTGTTTTGGACTGAGTGTAAACAACTTACTTGCTTAGATTTTTCTAAAAGTTGCATTGCTGACATTCCCAGCAATTTCTTTGCTTCACGATCAAATAAAGTAAGGGATGTAATACCAGTAAAATCCTGAACCCTTAAAGGTACTCTGAACCTAAATTTACAAATTACAAAATATTATTAAACAAATTTAATACTGTTTTACTTTAAGATGTACATATTTAAGATAAAGCATACACTGGATCAGCAGAGACGATGTGCTTTGGACATTCTCTATTGGGGCAAACTAACACCTGTTTAAACGAGGTAACATCTGTTTCTTCATTATCATCAGGTAAACTTAAGGTCGGCTCCACCTTGTGATTACAGTGCTCACATCCCAAATAATACCACTCATCTTTATCATCGACACCCTTAATGGTTCCAAGAACAATGACCTGTTTGTTCACCTACAAAAGAAACAGGAATCGGTTAAAAAATGAATTTTTAAAAAAACTTGTATATAATGATATGATAAATCAATTGAATCTTACCTCTGTTATCAAAGGAAGATCACGAATAGTGCTGAAAGGGGTTTTATTCAAGAATTCATCATTAATATTCATACTACCAGACGATCCAAGAGATCGTTGCACAGACGATGATTCCGTAGATAAAAACTTTTCAATATAACTGTAAGAATAAAAAAATTAATATAACATATATATAATAAGTCAAATATTTAGATATATGTAAATAATTACAGGATAATTTAAACATATCACCTTTTCTTAAAAGCACGAATATCGTCAATATCTTCGTTGATAAACAGGCGAGTTATATTGAACCCATTTTGCAAACTTACATTACCTAAAAAAAAATAAAAAACCAAGCGTTATTTTTTTAAAAAAAGTAAAAAAAATGTCAAACGTAATACAAATTGCAAGAAATGACAAACCTTTATAATTGGTAAAGCTACCAAACTGAACAATAAGAACTACATGGACTTCAGCTTCGTTCTGCTTGATGTACTCAAACATCTGCTCACTATATTCATCCCACAAAGAACATGACATTTTTACCCCACTACATACAATACATTTTTTATTAGAGCATGCATAAATTCCAAACATTTCTTCCAAAGTATTAATCGTACAAATGAGAAATGAATATATCATGAAAGATTATGAGATAATAAATTATGAATGGGAAAAATGAAACACATACTCTAGATCAATCAAGAGTAGGTTCATTTTCATTTTCAATCCAGCTTTTGTTTCGATAGGCTCGGGTGGACTCCATTCTTCAACAAAGCCAATGAAATCTAAAATATTTAAAATGTTATCTCAACCTATAAATAAGAAGACAAATTAAAAGTATAAAAATATATAAAAGATTAAGGCTTCGAAAACTACCAATCCTTTGTTCTTGAGATAGGTTACCAGACTTAATAGACTCAAAAGAAGAGAAATTAAAACCATATTGGCTACCATCAAATCTGTTACACTTTGTAAGATTTGTTTCAAAAGTAAAAGATAATATGTCATTTTTAGAAAAGTGTTTAACAGATTTGTTATCCGCTAGTTGTGGTCTATAGATATAATATGATTCATTTTCACGTAGAAATTTTTCATGCTTCTTCATGTATCTATTCCACACAATGGCTTGCATTTTAGAACCCTGCGTAAAAATATGTAATTAGAAGACATTATTTGACCAGAAAATATTAAATCGAGTTTTGGTAACATATATGTGACAAAGGAATTGATGATATAAAATCTAACCTGTTCATCCATAACAACCATATCAATGGCAAGAGTTTCACCTGGTGTCTTTCGATTTGCTCTCTTCCAAAGCCTAAGTACCTTAACTTTGATTGTGTAATTACTCAGCCGCATGTTATGTCATTCAAAAATGTTACATTATTTGGATCCATCTGCCTGCACGTGTGTAATAGTTATCACAAATAACTGCGAACAAAAATATGTTAGTACTCGTGTGATATATAAATAAAAATGTAAGAACCTAAAGTAGTATATACTACCTGCGAAATGTAGAAGAAAAAAACTGAATTAAGTTCGAAAAATTTCTACATGTATATATAATTTCGTATACCAATTATAAATAAGGAAGAAATGTTGTATTTTTGGTATTGATTATATAAATAGAAACAAAATATGAAATGCCAATCTAATTGATTAAGTTTAAAGGTTTCCATAATACATTTTCAATCAAATTAAGTGGTCAAAGTTTCCGAAATTATGAAAATAAAAGTTATTTATTTAGTCTTATTGTAAAAAAGTAAAAGACTAATTTTTTGTCTATCAAAAAATCTTGTTTGTCAAATTAAGACTTTTTTAATTTGTAAATTATTAATTACTTGTGAGTTTAAAATAAAGAGAAAACGTTTTCTTTTGTTTTAAAATGGTACCGGATAAATTTAACATTTTCAAATAAAAACGGTTGACTTTGTTAATAAGCATTCAACAGGTAAAAAACACACCAATGTATGTAACCACTAACAGTTAATCACAATACCAAAAACAACCAAACCAAGGTGGTAACAGTTACACAGCAACACAATTTTAAGAGGAAAAAGTCAACGGCATAAATTTGGATGTAAAAATAGATAAATTATAGATTGATTGAAAGCATAAAAAGTAGTCAAATTATACATTGTAATTTGATTGTCTTTCCAAAAATCTTGTTTCTCAACATAAAACGGTTTGAATTTGAAAATTATTAATTACTTGTGAGTTTAAAATATTAAAAAACGTTTTAATTTTTTTTTAAAATGTTATTCGAAAAATTTAATATTTTCAAATAAAGCGTTTGACTTTGTTAATAAGCATTCATATGTATTAAAAAAAAAGAATATCATAAATCTATTTCTCAAAAGACATATCAACAGGTATAACAAACCAATGTATGTAACCAATAACAGTTAATCACAATCCCTTAAAACAACCATACTCTAGTGCTAACAGTTACACAGCAACACTATTTGACCAGAAAAAAGTCAACGCCATAAATTAGGATATTTAAAGAGAAATCGAATATAGGTTGATTGAAACCATAAAAAGTAGTCAATTACACATCGTTAATTGATTGGCTTTCCAAAAATCTTGTTTGTCAACATAAAACGGTTTGACTTTGAAAATTATTAATTAATTATGACTTTAAAATATTAAAAAACATGTATATGTCTATAAAAATGGAAAGTATTAAAACTTGTGACTTTTTCAAAAAAAAAGTCAAAGTTACGAAATTTTAGAATGTTAATAATGAGAATGACAAAACTTAATGTAATGTAATTTACCAAATTTAAGTTTTAATAAACAATTTTTAACATGTTTGACTTTGTTAATAAGCATTCATATGTATTAAAAAAAAAAGAATATCATAAATCTATTTCTCAAAAGACATATCAACAGGTATAACAAACCAATGTATGTAACCAATAACAGTTAATCACAATCCCAAAAAACAATCATACTCTAGTGCTAACAGTTACACAGCAACACTATTTGACCAGAAAAAAGTCAACGCAATAAATTAGGATGTTTAAAGACAAATCGAATATAGGTTGATTGAAACCATAAAAAGTAGTCAATTACACATCGTTAATTGATTGGCTTTCCAAAAATCTTGTTTGTCAACATAAAACGGTTTGACTTTCAAAATTATTAATTAATTATGACTTTAAAATATTAAAAAACATGTATATGTCTATAAAAATGGAAACTATTAAAACTTGGGACTTTTTCAAAAAAAAAGTCAAAGTTTCGAAATTTTAGTATGTTAATAATGAGAATGACAAAACTTAATGTAATGTAATTTACCAAATTTAAGTTTTAATAAACAATTTTTAAAAAGTCAATTTGTAAAATCTATAGTTGTCTAAATTTTAATTCTCATTATGGCAAATAAATCATATTAACCATATTTACCTAGTGCTAAAAAAAACAGATTTCCCAAATTATTGCTAACTATTCAAACATAGAAGATCATATGTCGTAAATACAAACCATAAGACTGATATATTTTTCAAAACACATATCAACACAAAAAACAAATCAATGTATGTGACCACTAACATTAATCATCATCCCAAAAAACGACCATAACCATCGTGTTAAGAGTTACCCACAACCACTGTATTGTTTCAAAAACCACCACGACTTAGGACCAAAAGTATGCGATTTATATCCAAAAAACTACCCACTGAATCCCATCCTAATTACCATCAACCCTAACTACTTTAGAGAGCTTGAACAGACCTCGTTTTTCAAACCAACGGAAATGCACCTGATCACCAGCCTGCAAATCATTGTCAGCAACAAAGACAGACATACCTTTGATGTAAAAACGCTTACTCGATCCCCTGTCTTCAATACCTACAGAGACACCCCAGCTATTTTGCTCAGCATCCTTAATTGTCAATGAGCGCGGCCTGTTCAAGCCGTTGGCCTTCGCCCATTGTGTCTTCATCCGCTAAAACAAATAATCATACATGAAATTTGTTATAAAACGGTTTATTTAGCATCAAAATGATTATAACAGATTGCTTAAACATATAATACTTACAAAATGCCTGTCAACAACAAAAACAACTGGAACGGCCCAATCTTCTATATCGGATACATCTTCATCCGATCCAGATTCATCATCATCAGTTTCCATATCATCATCATCTGAATACTCTTCTCCATCATCATCATCAGAAACCACAGCTATTTCCTCCTGATTAATTTGGTCATCCTCGGGCTGTTCAACGTCCTCCCACAACTCCGGAGGCAGGGTCAGCTTGTTTTTTTCAAAAGATGGACAACTCCAATGTTTTCTGTTAATTTTACAATGAAACACATGAAAGGTGTACAAATTAATGATATAAATCTCAAACAAAATTAATGATATTTTTTGAAATTTCAAATCGACAAACAAACCTCGTTGTAAATTTGAAACACCATCAGATGATCCGCTGTTATGTTAAACCTCTGTTTCATGTACGGCCATCCCTGGGTAATGAAAATCTCATGACCATCGTATTCAAGTTGGATCTGGAAAACATGCCCTGCAAAGAAGATGAATTTCCAGCATACTGTTATGATTATGAACATCAAAATTTTAAAAAGTCTTATTATCTAACAATATATTATATACATGATATTACCTGGAAATGAGCTAACCATAATCGGTTCCATAGGAGGGTTTCGATTGTACAAACCATGATGAACGAAGGCACTTATATGCTGGAAAGTTGAAAAACAATGTTGAAACATTAGTACATATTAATGTATTTAAGGCGTTATGTCATGTTTATACACATCATTTAAAAAACATACCAGGCGATTCAGATCACTGAGTGGGTCATCAAGTTTGCAGTAGAAATACTTGCCCGGTGCAGCTATGGCATCCTGATGGAAAGTATACATATTAAAACAGTTGAGCATTTCTTCGTACTCAAACACAAAGTGACAACCACTTGGGTAGTTTAGCGTTGTAATCATGTGCTTCCACCCATTGTAAAAAAACCACTTCCCAGCGATATTCATCACTTTAACTTCGAATGATCTCTGATCCAACGTATGAATTCTGGTCATGCCAGTAGGGAATCCATACTTAGTAATCCATTCCTTATAATCTCCGGGCAACGCCTACAAATCAATACAAAAAACAGTTGATTATAAACTAATCTCTTGGATTTTCAGTTAATAAACATTATACATCCGAATACTGTACAGTGATCAATGAAAATATTCTAACAACCAACAGAGTTTTAACGCATAAGAAAGGTCGCTTACCATACACACACGTTCTCTGCCCTCTGATTTAACCCAAAATCCATAAACCATTCTGAGACGACCTTTAGAGCAACTGTATTATCAGTAAAAACATATTAAAACATGATATCATATAACTGAAATTGAATCATTTGATGAATACATAAGTGCCAAATCTGTATTTTATTAAAACCTATTAAATTTTGAAAACAGATTAATTTTGGAAAAATCCCAAATTGAAAACTTTATATAATCGAGTCATATTTTTTGATGTTCATACAAACTTGATTCAAAAAAAACAACAATCTAATCTTCGGAAAACCCAAGTTTGACCTAACATCATCTATTTACATCAAAAATAAAACACTGTCTTAGTCCATCAAAATCCATTCAAGAACCCTAATCAAACAATCAAGAAACCTAATCAAACAATTGAAAACTTTATATAATCCAGTCATATTCACAATGTTCATACAAAGTTGATTAAAAAAAATAAGAATCTAATCTTCTGAAAACCAAAGTTTTTCAGAACATCATCAGTGTAAAATCAAAATAGAAAACACTGTTTGAGTACAACAAAATCCATTCAATAACCTTATCAAAAAATCAACAAACCTAATCAAACAATCAAGAACCCTAATTAAGGGCAAACGAAGGTTTTCTTTGTCGTAACATAAACACAACAATGGAAACATAAATAATCAAATCAAAACAGGGAAAAAAAAAACACTCAATCGACAAAGAGATTAGAAAAAAACGAAAAAAAACACAGTGACAATGAGGGATAAACATGGATTGATTGAAATAAGAATGAAAGAGAGGTTACCTTTGATTGGAGATGAATGATTGGGTCGATCGCCGTTTATCGCTGTGATTAGGGTTTGTAAGGGTTTCTTTGAGGAGGAGGCGATGATATGAAGATGGTTATGTCCGTGTTTTTTTTTTGGGTTTTTATATTTTCTGTTTTTTTTTTTTTTAAATCAAAAAGTTTATTAAATCCCACAATGAGACACTTGGCACAATATGATTGGCTCCACAATTGAGGATGAATGTGGGAGTGCCAAGTGTACTCATGGACTTTTGTTTATTAGGTATATAGATATTTAGTTGTTATACTAAAAAATACTACTACTGGAGGCTTATTGTATTGGTTTAACTAAAAAGTGAAAAAACAACTATCGTCAGTGTCATGCAGACATAAGACTTTTACTCACTTTTCCCACAAAAGTGTGTAATCGTTTCACTTGACCACTTTGGGCGACAATCTTGTAAACACATCACAACCACCAACAATAACGTCTAAGTCACCCCATTGAGGGTTGTATTTCACGCCCGGTCTGGCTTACTTGGCACCAGACGTTAACTCACTACACATAGTCTAGACTAGAATCATGATGTGAGGTAAAGTCGAACAATTCCAAAGGCTAGTGGCTTTCTTTACAGAGTTGGAGAAAGAACCCCAAAAGAAAGAATAATAATAATGGGACTTGTAATCCACAGTTATCATTTAAACCTCTCCACTTTTCTTCTTTTTACACCCAAAAATCGTTGCTTTCAAGACTTCCATCTTAAACAGCAACAGCAGCAACTAAGCTATTATTCCAATCATAGCAAAATAATAAAGATGGCCGCCCTTCAGGAGCAAAACCCAGGTCCCTTTCTACTAAATACTAATTAATATTAATTAATAATAATCCCAATTTATTTCTTTTAACATTTGTTCAGGAGGAGGAATTGTTGAGCAGAGGATCGTTATAAGAAACAAACATGGGGAGAATCTTGTGGGTCTGTTTCATGAAACTGGATCCAATGAGGTTGTTATCTTGTGTCATGGCTTTCAATCATCCAAGGTATGCCTGTCATCTAAATGGTTACATGTTTAGCTGAATGAAATTCAGTTCAGTTCTAAAATGTTATTGTATAATCCTTTTAATGATGTTGAATAATCTCAGTTCAATCTTGAATGGATTGTTTCATCTCTTGGATTTAATCAAATGGGTTAGGGGTGTAACTGTCTTTTCAGTTGGGCTTATATATATAGCAGTCACATTTTTAGAGTTTTGGGTCAAGTTTGAGTATTTATTTAGGTTCCTATTTGAGTGGATTAGGTTTTTCTTTTCCAAGATGTTTGGTTAGTATAATTAGATGGTTACGGCGTGGTTTAAACAAACGTTTGAGGCGTTCGCATTGAGGTGAGGCACTAAGAAAACGAGTCTGAGGCGAGCCTCATGGGGTTTAGTTTTTACATACGCCTCTAAGGGCTGGCGCCTCAGGGGGTTTAGGGTGTTTTTTATGTGTGTGTTTTTTTTATGTTTTAGACTTTTTGGGTCAATTATATTATTTTTGATGTATTTTTTTTTATTGATGTTTTAGACTTTCTGGGTCAATTATTTTAGTTTTTATAAGATAAATATTTTTTATATTTATTTTTTAATTCCGCCTCGGGCTTACGCCTTGTGAGGTGAACTAGATTTTAAAAAGCGCGCCTTAAGCGCAAGGCGACCTGAGGCGCAGATCCATGCGCCTTATGCCACTCAAGGCGCGCATTGTACAAAAATTGCAGGAAAAGAGCAAAACGCGCAAGAAAAGCGCGCTTTTCGTACATGGAGTGTTTTTGTACTTCAAAGTGTTATACATATAGCTAAAAAGGTTATACATTTAAGTTAAATCATATATAAACCTTATTTATATCTATATTTTGGGGTACAGATGCTAAAAACCTATAGGATATATAGAAAAAACTATATAATCGTCTTGCGCTTCGCGTACGAAAAGCCCACCGCTTTTGCGCTCTGCGCTTTGCGCCTCGGTTTTAGACCTCGTCGCTTTTGTGCGCTTCGCGCTTTTTAAAAACCAAGGAGGTGAATGGGAAAACACCTTGGGGCTCGTTTCCGTTCTTTTAAACTTTGTTAGGGCTATTGTAATTCGTTCAATCATGTGTTTTGTTGTTTACATACTAATTGATCTGGGCCTTTATCATCATGATCTAATGCAAACCAAGATTACCTTACATTGTTGTTGGCTAGTAATTTAAGATGAAATATTGACTTGTAATCCAAATAATTATTGTTGATTTTGTAGAAAAGCAATACCATAATGAACCTTGCTGCTGCACTAGAGAAGGAAGGAATCAGTGCGTTTCGTTTTGATTTTGCTGGAAATGGGTAAATTCAAATATTGAATAGATAATAATAACAATAATTGTTTGAAATCGGATTGTATGCACAAGATAGTTTGAATGAAACGGTTTTGGGAGAAAGGAGGGAAGAGTTTTTAGAGGGAAATTTATAAGTTAGTTATAAAACCAAACTTATGAATACATTTGAATCGGTGCGACTGAATCAATGTAACCGATCATAACTACCAACTGCTAATAACCACCAATGTGCCACAATGGTTCACTTATTTTCTATTCTAAACTTAGGATATTTATTTACAATATACATTAACATATGTTTATAAGATTAATGATCAAGATTATATCTAACAATAATTTCATATAATGAAGTGTTTCAAGTATAAGCTTTATTATATAACATGCATGAACAATCAATTTTACCAAGGGTTTTAAAAGTTGGAGTAAGGGAAATTAATGCCAGTATTAGTAGTGGTTAAAAAGTTGCTGTTCACTTAATGATCTTTAGATTTGTTTATGTCTTTATAACATATAGATATCAATATACATATTTGCAACTTCCTGGATGACAGGCAATCCAAACACCCCCTTATTAAGTGGGAGGAGTATTGCAACTTTTTTTTTAATATTATTTGGCATATATTGTTTTTTCAGAGAAAGTGAAGGCTCATTTCAATACGGTAATTACCGTAGAGAAGCTGATGACTTACATTCAGTTATCCAACATTTTCATGGAAATAATCGTGTAACACGTGCAATTCTTGGACATAGTAAAGGTATTCTAGATATGGCCGTACGTGACAAACACTGACTACTTTGACTCTAGTTTTCATCGTAATCAGTTTTCTTAGATTTTCTGACCCTCCTAATATTATTATTATGTACAGGTGGAAATGTAGTGCTCTTATACGCGTCTAAGTATCATGATGTGCCCCGTGTCATCAATGTGTGTGGACGTTATAAGACAGAGAGGGGTGTTGAAGAGCGTTTGGGAAAAGGGTTTTTGCAAAAAGTGAAAGAAAATGGTTTTCTTGATGTTAAATCCGAAACAGGTATTCATGCTACTGAATTCTGAAGCTTTTGCACCATTTGTGCGATAACTACTGTCTTATAAACTTATGATTTAGGCTGCATTTAGAAGTGCGTTTTGGAAGTTATTGCTTTTTTTAATATCAAAACTATTTAATATTAATAAATGATAAACTAATAATATTCCATAATCAGAGGTTTTTAAGTGTTTGGCAAATTTTGATTGTTGAAGAAATTAATAGATAAAAATTAAATATTTTTTTCTTTTGAGATAAAACATGAGACATCTTGTGAAATGGGCAGAGATGTATTCAAATTACGTTAAAGGTGTAAATATGAACTTTTTTATGTTACCGTTAAATATTCAGTTTCAAGATGCAAATCCAAACACCGCCTTGATGCTTGTCGTTCATTATTCTGACTAGTTTTCTGTGTGTAGGGGAGTTCTTATATCGTGTGACTGAAGAAAGTTTGATGGATCGTTTGAATACAAATATGCATGAAGCATGCCTGCAAATTGATAAAGATTGCAAGTAAGATGAACAAAAGTACTCCCATCTTTATATCAAAGAGTCAAACCTATTAATGTTCAGATTCAAATTCGACATACGTTTTAATTTTTTTTAATAAAATTTCAACCTAAAACATGTTCTCTTCCACATAAAGCTAAACGTAGTTGTAAGCATTCTATCCACAAAACACGACGCTTCTCAAATTCCGAGTTAAGAAACCACTTGTTTGACCCTCAAAAGTCAAATGTATCTTCTCTTAGTTGATCTTGATCGTTTAGTTTCGTTTCGTGACATATCAGGTATTGTTTTTATGCTGTGATGATGATGAGGGGAATTATATATTGTAATTGATTAGAAACTTGTGTTTCTTTTAGGGTTTTGACCGTTCATGGATCCGATGACTCAGTTGTTCGAGTCGAGGAGGCGTTAGAGTTTGCAAAAGTTATACCAAACCACAAGTTGCAAATCATTGAAGGCGCCAACCATAGATTCTCCAAGCATCAAGATGAGTTGATTTCCATTGTTTTGTCTTTCATAAAAGAACCTCTAAACCACCACCAAGATGATGCACTATGAAGGGTAATCAACTCAAGTAGCTCCAATTCAGATTTTGGTTGAACATATTTTTGCTGCATTCATTTTTGTATTCAAAGATTGAAATTGCTGAAATTTATATAATATAGTACGAAAACTGATTTTTGATGGTTAATGTAAATTTACTTAATCATCTCTAAGTTTAAACTATATCTATTGTGTTATTCTTTTGGTTATTGAAAGTAGGGGTGTAAACGAGTCATGCTACTCGTGAGCTTCTCGAGATTGGATTGCTAAAAGCTCGAATTGAATTGTGTTTATATGAGCTAGAGTCTGAATTGAAGCTCGTTAATAAATGAACCTGAGGTTCATATATCGAGTTTGACTAGGCCCGTGAGCTTAAACGGCCTTTATAAAAATTGTAATAATTAATATATATTACATAATAAATATTGATATTTGTATAACTATGATGAAAGTAATTAACAATTGAGCTTGTCCGTTAAAAAAAAACCGAGCTTGTGCTTGGCTCGTTTACACTCTAGGCTAAGATTCCATCCTCACACCTAATGCCGGGTTCCATCAACCGAACCCCTGTCATTATGTTTCATCCCCTCAATCTCGAAAATGAGATTAATGACATGTACCCATGGCGTTTGGCAAAAGGGGACCCATGTCGATGGTTTTATCAACTAGGTGGATATCTTTGAAAAGGAATTTAATTTAGTTACAATACAAGTCCGAAGACGTGAGACACACGCTAACGCAAACTAAATTGAATTAAAGTTTGTACACAGACTAAGAGCACCTACAATGGTGTGGTTTGCTCAAAGTTTGGAATTCCAAACTTTGCTTTTGAACAAGTGAACCATTTGAGGAGTTGGTTTGGAATTCCAAACCAAGTGTTTGGTCTGGAACTCTGGTGGGGGCTACATACATACCATATTAATTTATTTGTTTTTTTTTGTGTAAAAGTGAGGTGTGAGATGGATGTTTGGAATGATTTATTATAGTAGGAAAAAAATAGGGTTTGGAATAATGTGACAAGTTTAAAATTTTAGACCACTAAACCATTGTGGATGCTCTAAGTAAAGGGTAAGTTCGTACCTTTTACACGTCATCATCTGTTGCGTGACATGCCATGTAGGCAGAAAACTAACTACTTTGGATCCAATGAAATAAAAATCAAGACAAGTTACGCATGTTAGATTTCAATATCGATTATCCTTTCATCCTAAAAAAAAAATAAAAAAAAATAATAATAATAACCGCAACAAAAAGTTTACCCAATCAAGCAGTCCAACCAATAATAAGCTGAAAATGGCCGCCGACGCCGGTGATTCCATCACTTCCGATCAAAACATAGGTGAGTTTCAGATCATCTTTCAAGTTAAACATCTATTTCTTTCCTTGAACACCAGATGTAGGATTAAAGATTAGCCTTTTGACATCAAATCAAAGTCAATAATAATAATATTTGAAGCATCAAGATTCTTTTTAAAGTCATTGACTTTTTGATTGGACAAGTTTTATTTTTGCTTTGGAAAATCATAATAGACAAGGTTAACTTTAACCCATAGAGCAGCTTTAACACACTACAGTTTGCAGTTTTTGAACAACTGTAAAACATGATGATGGTGACCTATAGGCCATACCGTTGATAATACTTAGTGACATTTGACCTATTTTTTTTCCATAATCATTACCACAGTTTGTTAAATTTGTGCACTGCAAACTGTAGTGTGTTTCAGGCAGGCATGTTATGCAAATATGATAATGATAGTTAGTTAACACTAAGGTTGTATTAAATCTTAATATTTAGTCAAAGTGACTTGCTACATAGGTCACAAACTATGCATTAATAGGCTAAAGCAGAGGCGGCCTATAGCCCTATCAGTGTTGTAAAAATCGGCCTAGGCGCTAGTCGTTGAACAAAATCGGAATAAGGCCCTAGTCGGTGACCTAGGCGTTTTGGCCATTAGGCGGTGATAGGCGGTGGCTTTTTTAATTTTTTTTTATTATTTTTTTAATTTTTAAGTATTTCTAAGTCACTACAGTTTCTTATGTAGTGTGAAAACAAAACAGCAGTGCATATTTTGGTTAGTGAACCTAGAGAGCTATCATAAGGTAGAGAGATTTCAAATAGTAATTCGGAATTTCAGATGTTAACAGCGATTAGAAATACAAATTGGTATTTAAAAGCGACTAAATATCAAATGTTAAAACCGTATATATGATTAAGATATTAATCCATGTTTTTTGAATAAAGGATGCAAGAGGTCATAAGCAAACACACTTCTAGTCACTTTCGACCCTGTTCAACCCATTTGATCGTTTCAGTTTTCATTATAACCAAGAATTTTAAGTTCACTCATTTGACGAGGGATAATGTTGGTTCAGGTCCTGGTTATACACACACTTCACGTATGTATAACTACTATATATAATGCAAAACAAAGATAAAACCTATTCGAAACATGCACAGTACGTGCAGCAAACAAAAATCTAAACATAACCAGATTACCTGATCCGCTGACCCATAACCTGTGAATAAGTCGATTAACCCAACAGATATTCTTTAGCAATTTCTACTTTGATAAAATTTGAGAATTTGCATCCATGATAAGTGCAACTGCCTCTCTTACATTGTTTCAGGGGCTGAACCAAAGAAGATAATCATAAAAAACAATTATGGCGAAAAACTTGTTGGCTTGTTACATGAGACAGGGGCCAAAGAGATTGTAATCTTGTGCCATGGCCTCCAAGGCACAAAGGTACTTAATTTTTGAATTTTCATGTTCCAAATTTTTAATATTTGGGTAAATCAGATGTTTTTTTTTTTTTTTTTGATAATGAAGCCATTTTATTTATTTCATTAAAACAAAATACGAAAGTTACATCACAATAGAAGGTAGACGGGCAACAAGCTGCGCCGCCACCCCTTTCTGAATTGCGAACCCTAGCTTCTAATGGCAATAACCAACAAAAAAATATTAATATCATATTTAAGCTGCTACAGCAACTAAAAGACTACAAATTAGTGCCTTACATGTTTTTTTGTTGGCTTGTTTTAATAAAAGCTGTGTTATTATGAAATGATTTTATTGGGAAGGTGTTCTTGTTGCCAGGAATACAGTATGTTGGCAGAACTCTCTTTTGCATTGGAAAAACAAGGGATCAGTGCCTTCCGCTTCGATTTTTCAGGAAACGGGTAAGTCAAAATGTTAGAGATACGCTTTGACTTTTGAGGTCAAATAGACTTAACTGCCAACTTCAAAGCTGGTTTACATCTTCTTTATTTTAAGAAATTGTCGAATCACGAGAACCTTAATATACATACTATAGTATAAACAGAAACGATTTATCGTAAGTCTGGTGTCATGTCATTCTCGAGTTTCTGTCTGGCTAGTAACATATCCAAACTCACGAGTCAAAAGTCAAATTGCATCTTTTTTCTGATCATCCAGGGAAAGCGAAGGCTTGTTCCAATTTGCTAACTACCGTAAGGAAGTTGATGACTTACATGCGGTAATTCAACATTTCACTGCAGCAAATCGTGTTGTCAGTGCTATCATTGGACACAGTAAAGGTATCTGTCATTTTAGCTCTTTTGACTTCTTGAGGTCAGCCAAATTCAAGTCTTTGACCTTCACATTGATAAAAAAGTCAATGAACCTTTTGATAAAAAAAGTCAATGTGAACCTTTGACCTTCACATTGATTGTTTTTTTAACCTTTTTGCAGGTGGGAATGCAGTGGTCTTGTATGCCTCTCTGCATCACGATATACCAACAGTTGTCAATGTGTCTGGTCGTTATAAGATGGATCGCGGCATCGAGAAGCTTTTGGGAAAAGATTATTTGGAAAGAGTGAAAAAAGATAGCTTTATTGACATCAAATCCCAAGCAGGTTAAACATGTCCAAATTAGAAGTGGCAGAATGGCGTATCTGCCACTTCTCGTTGGGTCGACCCACAAAGTTTTTTTTTTTTTTTTTTTTTTTTTTTTTTTTTTTTTTTTGCAAGATTAAAATCAGGACTTTCAAAAATCAATGAAAAAGTATTTTACTAAAGATTAGGGACTTGATCATGTAGACTTTTTCGACTGTTTTTGGCCCACGGGTGTAATTACAACTATTTTTTTTTTTTTCTGATTCTTTAGGAAAAGTTTTGTTTCGCGTGACTGAGGACAGCCTGATGGAACGACTGAACACAAACATGCATGAAGCGGGACTTAAAATCGACCAAGACTGCAGAGTTTTGACTGTTCATGGATCAGCTGATGAAGTCATTCCAGTTGAAGATGCTTTGGAGTTTGCCAAGATTATACCAAACCATGAGTTAAGAATCATTGAAGGCGCTAACCATGAATACACCAACCACAGAGACAAACTCGTTCCTGTCGTTTTGGATTTCATAAAGGCCAATGTGCATAGGGTTCTTTGAACCAAATGCATCTGAAGCAAGATATGTTTATTGATGTATGAAGAACCATTTACACACCCATGTGTTATGTGGCTAAACCCATGATATGGAAAGAATACCCACGTAGTCATGCACTCCACCTTCTGCACATTTGTTAGTCAAATTATTAGGATAATATGTTCTATTTTATTATTATGTGCCATATGTGTATGTGGGATGACCACTTCTCCACGTTTTCTTATTTTTAGGATAATAGTGCTTTAGTTGATGGTAGTTATTTTGTACCTCTTTATAAGGGGATGAATTAATCTTTCTGAATTATGAATGAAAATGATAAATTAGTCTCAAGTTCTCTCTATTTTCTTTGAGGTTTACCCACTCAACGGGTTATCTATCGGTTACTATTTTCTTTGGCCAATCGGTAATCGGTTGGAACCACAACACCATGTTTATCTCTGCATTGTTACAACATATTTGCTGATGATTTATGAAATCCAAATATGTACATTATGAATTCTGTACATAGTGTAAGGTCCAATGGGCCTTAGGGTTACTTTAAGGCTTAGATTCTCTTATTTTAGTTTAAGTCTTTGATGATTACTCAATGTTACATTTGTCATCTAAAACCAAATTTCTTATGGTATTATATTTTTTTGAACGTTAACTTTCATTCAAAAACCAACCTGTAACGTCCCCAAATCGAGGACTGCAGCCACCAAAAACCAAGTTACATCATATAGAGGCGATATTTACACCATTCCTTCAAATGAAGGTTTTTAAATCTAGATCTACATTTAACCATAAAAAAACCGCTGACTTCACATCTGTCACAGTGTCTCCAACCTTCAAAGTCTTATTCTTAAACACCTTCTCGTTCTTAACATTTCGAATACACCAACATGCAATAATCATGATCCTAGTTTTTTGTGGCTTTGATACCATGATTCAAATTAAATAAAAAAAAAAAACATAAATTTTATTCACAGCTTATATTTTACATATGGTACTAAAACATACAAAAGTACTACTGATTAATATTACTTTATACATAAAACTTAAAACACAATATCAGTATGTCTATTATTCCTACAATAACATACTTAAGCAACCAAATAAAAACTTTAATCAGAATTAAAAATTCTTTGCCCAGGAGATAATATCATTTTTGGATCAAACTGATGTTTCATCTTCATAAACACACTCCATTTCTTGCCAAAATGCTTCTCCCATTCTGCTTTCTTTGTGTAATGTGGGAAGTATTGTTTTATCTTGATCCCAGCTTTGGCGCAAAACGCTAAAATCTGTTTATTTTGTTCGTCGATAACAGCTGGATCAATGGCGGGTCCAGCAGCGTTTAGGAGCGCGACGGTGTAGAACATATCATCACCATCTTCTGGTATAACAACTGACATTCTATCATCCCACCTGTAAATTTTCAACAAGTTAACTTAACTAGAAAACTAACACATAACAGTTAGAGATTAAAGATGTTTGTCTTACCCTTTTCGGTTAATTGGGTAGATAAGGAATGGACCTGAAGTCAAGCCTTGTTTCTGAATAATATCAACCAAAACACCTTGATTAAAATCCGCAATTCTTGATCTCGGCACAAAGAGATTTAGCCACGGATGAGGGACTTCCCATAGCCCTAACGATTGAAGTAGAATCTCTTCGTCTCTTACTCGATTCAGAAAATCAAAAAGAATTGCATCTTTTGTGAAAATAAGCCCAGAATTTATGTTCAATGCCTTGAATATCACTTGAAGTTCCTACAAAAAATAAAAAATAAAAACATTTTTTTATATAAAAATATTGAAAGCAGTATGCAGACTGCAACCAATGTAAGATAATATATAATTACTAACCTCCTCAATGGTGTTTATGATTGGATCATTGTAATACTTGACTGCTTCTAAGCAGTATAAAATCCCATGTTTGGATGCTAAAGAACTTATTATGGACTGATCATCAGGAGAGAAAAAGCTGTCTGCAGGACTCCTTTCCAAGATCAAAGAGCCTTCTACATAATTAAATCCATCAACTGATATCAAATGTTCTTGATCCTTTGTGAACTTGGCGAAATCGTCGTAAATTATTTTAAACCATTTCACCTACACTCCAAAAACAAGATATTAGTACACAAAATCTTGAAGTCATGACACATGTTAGCTATAACATTGAGAACATTGGTCTATCCACACATGCATGTACTCTAGTCTAGTGTACATGGTTTTAGAAATAAATTAATGGTATATTTATTTGTGTTAATTGATCAAGAATATTAATGTATTACAAAACATAGGGCTTTTAGTGATGGACATATATGTTAGAAATTCCTATGTGAAAGTAGAGCAGTCGGTGATCATGGCACATATGAAAACATGACGCGTGCAAATAGTTCACCGACTGCATTTACTGAGGGATCGCCAAGCAAGCTTCACTGACATTTTACCGAGTATATCCCCTTATGTAATTGTTTGTTCGTTTTGGCGTCCCCGTCTTGGGGTTGGCCGGTTTTATTGAAATTCACGCATAAAAAAATAATAGAAGTGTGTTTCACCGACATATCATTAACGCACAACCATATATATTATAAAATATACTTTAAAAAAAAACAATAGGGTTGACTTGTTTGTTTAGTCGTTGAAAGTCAATTTTCTAGTGAAAACCGATATAATTTAAAGATGATTATCATACCCTATTGGGTGCCTTGTCTAGAACAATCCTTGCCCTAGTTATGATCCCAAATTGGCCTAGACCTCCAAGAACAGCATAAAAGAGATCAGAATTATTGTTCTTGGAACAAGTTATCAAATCCCCTTTCCCTACAATTAAAGTAAACAAACACAATTAACTTCATATATATATAAAATTATAATCCATAAAATCATGTTCTTGATTGTACAAGTTATAAAATATACCAGTAATGACATCCATTTCAATAACATTGCTAATTTGAGGACCATGAAAAGATGACTGTCCACTAATCCCAGCATTAGAGAGTGTCCCACCAACCGTGAGGTACAAGTAATCTGTCCATGAAACCGGTGCAAGTCCATGCAGTAACGTGGCTTGCAAGACATCAATCCATAACTGCTCACCTCCAACATCTGCATAAAACCCTAAAGAAGAGTCCCCAGAAACCCTAATCCCAGTTTTATTATTATTATTAATATTATTATTCAAACTTGACATTTTCACCACCACCCCATCTTTGGCCATAGCCTGACCCCTAACCGAATGGCCATTGCCACGCGCCGCGATAACGAACGGAGACGACAAGTTGTACGACGTTTTCACAAGGTGGACGATATCGGAAACTGATGATGGTTGTAGCACACCAAAAGGGAGTTCTTGAAAGAGTTTCCCATAATCAGACGAAGCTGTTTCCATACAAATGGTATCGGTACAAAGATTATTATTCTCTGTGGTTTGGTTTGGAGATGATGTGAATGGAATGTCTAAGTGTAGCAATGGTCTTGATGATACTGCCACACTGTTTATTATGAAGGGTACTACAATGAAATAAACATGAAATATTATTAATTTGGAATAAGCCATGAGGAAAGAATGAGAGAAAAAGATATAAATTTTGAATGGTAAGTAAGGCTGTATAATGTGAAGTATATATAGGAATAGGAAGTTGCATGGGATGGAAAAAGTCAAAATGTTACTTCATTGTAAAAAAAGTTGCACCTTTGAGTATATATGTAATAAAATAATTAATAATAACAGTTTGTGTTTCAAAGATTATTATTATAATCTTCATACCTTTTAAATATTAGAAAAGACCATTAACCGTTTGCAAATCATAGATACTATATTATTTTACATTTTAATAGTGTTTTAAGGAGTATGTTATTGACACGGTAACATTTCACATTTGTGCATAGATGAGGTCAACATATGTTATCGTCATACAACATTATTTTGTATATATTATCATTTGGGTCATCTCATATTTTATACACCATTTTTAGTCGTATATTTATTGTATAATTTAGCTATTAACTAGAGTTGTTACAATATTGTTTTTGAACATCTAATACAACATGACTAAAAGTACGTATTTGATACGTATGTGTTTGAGTTTAGTTGAATATATTGTTCAAGTTAAAAGTCATAATATATTACCAACAAGGCAACAAGGACGGTGGATGACCTTCCGAACCGGTAAAGCTAAAGAGAAGCTAGTAAGTTGACCTTTTTTACTAAGATATCATAAAGTCAAACTGACCCATTATTATATTAAATAAGCATAGTACATAACACTACATATATATATACACACACATATATACGTATAAAGTATAAGTATTCTATTTCAATTTATTGAGATGTTTTGATTGAATTGTATATCGATATGATATTATCATATGTTTATCGTTTGGTTTCTAAATGTACATACAAATTAATAGTGCCTATTGTCAACCATTAACTTTTTATTTAGCATTCACACCTAGCAATAAGTTTGGCTAAATAGTCGCCTAATTAAAACCAATAAATTGTAATTTATAATCATTTTTTTATTAGGTTGGACTCTCTTTTTTGCCCATCGATCCCTAATAAAATATTATTCTTTTAACAAGAAGTTAGTCATTATAAGTGGCTTTTAAGTACTTGAATAAAATTTAATTGGTGTTGTTAAAAAAAAAGTCATGTACGTCTTAATCAATTGATTTTGTGATAATATTGTTTTGTTTTACTATAAAATAATTAAATTTGCACCCTGAATCTAAGTTTCTAGATACTTTAATTTGATATGAGTCTTTTTATTATATATCTTTTTAAAAAAAGGTATAGTTGTTTATAAAAGTGCCTACAATAATTTTAAAAGCGCGTCAAACTAAAATAATGACCGTGATCAAGAGGCAGCCTGATCTTATAATTTTTTTTTTATGGCCGGCTTAAAAGGTGGCGCCTCTTACAAAAAATTTTAACAAACTGAAATGCACAAGTGTGTATTGGTGTGTTGAAACTCGAAACCATTCGAAGGATTTTGTTTACTAGACAGACCAACACTACAAGAAATTCAGGCTTTAGGGGCGACCCGTTGTTTTGTCGCCCCTAAAGGTCAATCGGGTGGCGGATATAGAAATGTTTTTCAGTAGTAACGTTTTTTTATTTTTTTCATTTTAGTAGTAACGTTTTTCAAATGTCGTAAAAAAAAACCAAATTTTCCACTACGCACGCGAAGTTGAGCCGCAACGGACGCGACCCCTCCTTCCTACCTATGTCCGCCCATGGTCAATCCCCACCAACCAGCTCCTCAGTCGTCGGATCTACTCTAGATCAACAGACCAGATTTTATCGTACTTCAATTTTGTAAGCATCAACACACATCTAGTGTAAGATTATCAAGGGATCATCTCTTACATTGATTAACTCAATATTTATAATACACAGGATACAAAGATAAAGGGCAACCAACTAATGCAAATTACAGGAGAGATACACATTCTAAACTATTGTTTCCATCAAGAAATCCAATTGCTTTAACTGATCTAAAAACATGTTTGTTCACCAAAAAATCCAACATAATTCATTAGGGAAGCTTAACTTAGACCAATATCATATAAATCATAGAAAGTGTTTGTTGGCATTACCTTTCGTCGATGGTAGTGACTGTTTACGGCATAAGATGGTAAATCACGGAGATGAGGCCGCAAGAGAAGCATAGAGAAAGTGATAGAGAGGAAGAAGGAAGTAAGCAAGAGAAGTTTATGGCTACTTGTGAAGATATGGTTACAATTACAAATATTACGGATGTAAACGTACTGAACTTTCAACGAACAGTTTATGAACCGTTTGACGGGAAGCTCGTTTGTATCCGTTCGGTTAATAAATGAACATACACGAACAAAAAATTTTGTTCATTTAGTTAAACGAACGAACATGAACAAAGGCCACGTTCGTTCGTTTATGTTCGTGAACGTTCGGTAACGTGTTCGTTTATGTTCAATTTAATTTTTTTATATTCTTTAACTTTTATTTATTTATATGGCTATATGAGATTAATAAAACCTGCTTTTAGCATAATCATTAAATAAATAATTAATGAAAGAGAGAATTACACAAATTGTCTTTTAATTATTACTGAAATTGCATTCTCTGTCCTTTATGAAAAATTTTACTCCTTATATCCTTTATTTTATCAATTTGTTACACCCTTTGTCCTTTAGCCTAACTTAGTTAATAAAAACTTGGTTAACTTTATTTTCTAAGTTTACACTTTTAGCCCCTATAGTTTTGATCGAACCCTAACCCTCGATTGACCTCGAATTCGACCACGACAATTAACGAAATCATAGGGCTATTATAGAACATCAAATTTCGATCAAACCCATGTATAATAATCGTACTGACATGATCGTTTTCCAGGCTAAATCAAACGATTAAAAAATCAACTAGTTGATCTTGTTCTTTAAATTGCGAACGATTTGGTGGGTGTTTATAGTATATTTTTTGCTCAAAAACGGTTGACTAAGGCATAAGATGTTATAACAGGTTTCAATTTATCGTATAGAGGCTCGGTTTGCAAGTGGGTTTTTAAATGTTTGAAGACCTTTATTTTCTCAAAATACATTTTTAAGCGTTTATGGAACATGCTAAACATCTTATGCCTTAGTTGCCCGTTTCTGTGCAAAAATATACCATAAACACTGACCAAATCGTTCGCAATTAGAAGAACAAAATCAACCAGTCGCAATTTTAATCGTTCGATTTAGCCTCGAAAACAATCAGGTCAGTACGATTATTATACATGCTTTTGATCGAAATTTGATGTTCTATAATATCCCTACGATTTCGTTAATTACCGTGGTCGAATTCGAGGTCAATCAAGGGTTATGGGTCAATCAAAACTATAGGGGCTAAAAGTATAAACTTAGAAAATAAAGTTAACCAAGTTTTTTAACTAAGTTAGGCTAAAGGACAAAAGGTATAACAAATTGATAAAATAAAGGATATAAGGAGTGAAAAATTTCCATTAAAGAACAGAAGATGCAATTTCAGTAATAACTAAAGGACAATTTGTGTAATTCTCTCTTAATAAAAAGTTCAAGTTTAAATAAATAATTAATAAAGGCTTCAAGATGTGAACTTAGTTTTTTTAGACACTACTTCATTATGTTTAAACTTGTATACATTGGCCATAACACGTGATTTTGAAATACTGGCACGACCACAAGTTATTATATGAGGGGGGGGGGGGGGGGGGGGGTAAAGCTAAGAAAAAAGAAATGATAACATATATTTCTATTCCATACTTTGATCTTAAAGCTAATATATGGGACACTTTAACTTGTCATCATTGTCGGTTCCATTGTGATGAGAAAAGATAAGAAAACAAGAATACCCTCAAATTTTTTTACTATATGTAGAAAGCTAGTCTAGGAGGAATGATAGGGAATGATAACATATATTTCTGTTCCATATTTGATCTTCTTCTTCTTCTTTTTTTTTTTTTCCACCTAACATTGCATTTGCAAAGATTTGAACTCACAGCCTCACATTTGTAAGAGGGGACACCATACCGCTAGACCAAGAGGTCATGGGTTCCATACTTTGATCTTAAAGGTAATAATATGAAGGGACACTTTAATAGCCTATAAACTATATGATTTGTTAAGATTTTAACTAAATCATAAGAGTTATATAATACTAATTCGGATATGTAATAAAAAAACTTTGGAAATAAGATATTATAAACCAGAAATCGAAGAACGGATATGTCATGTGTCACGCCCTTAATTGGATGAAGAGCGAAATTCATACCGTTGTTGACATTATAGTTATTTAAATACGAGTTAAAACCTTAAAAAAGAAAGGTTTTCTAGTATGGAAACAACTATGAGTTAAACCTTTAAAAAGGAAAGGTTAAACACTACTTTGAACGACTTGGCATTGTATCAATTTTATGTTCTTCACTTTTATTTTAACTTTATAAAATCACCAATGTAAACCTTAGATTTAATAAGTTTAGATATGAATTAATTCAGATGCTCCTAATCGGTAGATGAGGGTGTTTGGGATTGAGTTTGGAAATGTAAAAGTGTTTTTAGTCAAAAGTGCTTATTGGCTTATGACTTTATAAAAATGAGTTTTAGAAAAAGTGTTTGGATTAGCTTTTGAGATGAGAAACGTCAAAAAGTCAATAGATTGTCTTTTTTTAAGTGTTTCGGTTAACTTATTGTGAATATTGGTTATATGGGTGGTAAATTTGTAATTTTTTTTTCAAAAGTCAAAAGGCAAAAGCCAGAATTTCTAACTTTTCAAAAACAGTTTTTCCACCCTTAAAAGCCAAAAGCCAAAAGTCAAAACAGAAAGTGCTTTTGTGTTACACAAACAACTTATTGATTTATTGGCTTCTTGAAAAAGCCAATAAATCAATAAGTTGTTTTGAAACTCAATCCCAAACACCCTCGATAAAAAGCAATGTAGTCATTCATAATTTTCCTTTAAAATAACGTTACATATACAATGTGAAAATGGTGTCGGGTGAACCTGTACTAGAGGTGTACAAATCGGGTTTTTTTGTCAAACCGGTTCAGTTTTGGACCAGTTTTATCAGTTCGTAAGACCGGTTTTGATTCATGAACCGATTTTTATGCGCGCTTTTTTTTATGTTGGTAGTTGGTTCGACTCCATATAGGTTGATATCTTTATTTATTGTGTATCTAGAATAAATATATGATCTTTGACTTCTTAATTAGAATTAATGTTAGTACAACCATTTATATTGGATAGTACATTTGTATTTTCAAATATCGAAAATTGCCTATGACAAATTTTTTATTATGTATTATCGTTAATATTCTCGAAACCTAAATAGACGGAAATCTTTACGCACTTTCAACAAATCAATCCTGAACACTCTTGAAGTATCACTGGACAAAGGAGTTCTCCGAGAGTAACCCGGGTCCACCAGCAGCATTTTGGTGCCGGTAAGACTCGAACCCCCCACATCCCATAAGAAAAGCAATGAGGGTGTCACTCCACCATAAAGGGATTTGCATGATTTAAAAATTTATCTACACGCATTTTTAGAGAAAATTTTATATGAAAAGAAACTTTAACATAAAAATGATAATGAATAAATGTAAACATTTGATTTTGGGAATCAATGGATGAGATTGAAATATGGATTTAGATTGAAATTCAAGCATGAAAAAAAAATCAAGGAATGAGTTGGAAGGGGTAAAATAGGGGTATAATATCACTTTTTTCAACTTTACCTCCATTTTTAAAACGTCCATAATTTTTTCATACGATATATATAGATTTTTTAAATACACTATAAAAACAAGTGTTTTATCATTTTAATTTGCATTCCATATGACTAGACTTTAAAAAATTTGTTTGGTTTTATAATGTGTGTAATTGTTACTTATAATGTGCATCATTACGCTTTTAACCATGGTCACGTGTCACACTGTGAGTCATTCGTATCATTTGTATGTTAAGGATACGTTGTATGCTACCCTTCCTCTACAATTTTTTATTATTCAAAATGTTAATTACCTATTGATTTACTAAATAGCCCGTGACAAAATTAAATATCTTTATTAAATTGAATAGGATTTATAAATCTATTAAGAGCTAGGCAACCTTGCATTGTTTGTGAAATAAAAATAAGTGGTCTTTGCCTCTGACTTGACCTTAGGTATGGTCATAATCATAATATTGCTGTGATATCTTTAAGATAAGAAACAAATTAATTTTGACTTTTCTAATTTCTGATTTATTAATGTATCATAAATATGTAACTAGAATAATAGACTATACTTAGGATAACCCCTTGTTATTAAGCATAGTAATTTTTTTGACACTTGTTATAACGGTAGTTAATTCGCCAATGAAGATCCATGGGAAACCAAGCGTGAAACCAAGCGTGGGCAAAGCTTTCACCGACGGGTCACTAGCATATACCTTGTCATCGGAATTCGAAATAACGTACCATGGGTATCAATAACACATCACTGATGATGTGTCCCTAACATATCAATGACGAAAAATTTACAAACAAATTCATAAGTGAAGTATTAATGACGATACTTTTAGGCCAGGTAACTAAAAGCAAGATTCTTCTTCAGATTTTGTGCTACCTGTTGATCACCCATGATTGATCCTTAATAGATTTGTTGTTGAGCACGTGAAAGTCAGTTTTCTATGTGTACAAAGATAATTACGTGTATATAAGTAGGATGTTTCACATTAAATTATTAAAAGAGACTGGACCACAAATTATTTGACCTTCGTATATACAATAAAATATATATTAGCCAATAAAAACGTTTTTATTACAGGTATAACTCAATTTCAAGTAGCTGATGTTTCACATCAAAAGATTTACATCGTCATATAACTAATTTGGTGAGGCGTTTTTGTATGTCAAAGATTTTCTGGTATTTGCTTAGACTAAATCAAGATTCGAATATATAAAACTATTCTAATGTTTACCGCCTTAATTCGTTTAGATAAATAACTCTGTCTAAGTCCAATAAGGCCTAAACAAAACAAAATCTTTACAGATTAAAATTAAAAGATCAAATAAACCAAATCTTTAATTCCAAATAACCAACTTACATCTAGATAATGGGTAAGCGAGCAACAAGCTGCGCCACTATCCCTTTTTGAATTGCAAAACCTATTCTACTAAATACAAACCCTTGGTTCCTCGGGCTTTGCGAGTCACTGTGGACCACCTTTTGCACCCGCTCCAAAAAGCGAACTGCCTCAGGGGCTAGGGATCCAAAAGTGTCGAAGGCAAACGGAATGAATACATGCTGATTCTCTAAACACGCTGCCTCGTGCTTAGCAACCTTCCTAGCTTCCGCCTTCAAAACCGCCTGTCCCGGAACGAATCCACTATCTCTTAGCCACACCAGTGGGGACACCCCCGTGAGGTCAACACACGCGTGCTTACCTCCCGCCCAGCCAAACACAAGGACGTCCGCAGGACGCAAGGTAGATCTTCCCTCTTGTGGATCAGTCAGAAAGTTAACAGGGGCTTCTTTCTTGGCTGAGATCCCGGCACGCCTAAGCACATCCCATAAAACGTCTCGAACCCAGTCATGACGATACTTGAACCCCGGCAATTCCTTACAGTGGAGGGCATGCTCGCCAAATCTATCCAAACAGGCTTTTTTACAAATGGGGCATGAGCCGTCCGGTGGGAAAAGGGGAATCATGAGACGGTATTTAAGGATGGCTCTATATTCAACTGCTGACATCCGTTGCCCAAGACCTTCAATGGGCGCAACAGTCAAAAAATCCTGGGCATGAGCCCCCTTGAGACAAGCCAAAACTGCCTTTTGATGCGGGGTCATATCGAACCGCTCCTTCATATCCTGTGCGTGTTTACTATAAAGAGAACTCGCCAAAGTTTGTTGAGGTTTCTTGGGGGCGGTCTCCTTATCGGTAAAACCACCTAGATAAAGGTCCGGAAGAGTTGTTCCAATATTACCAAGTGCAAGGGAGTAGTCAGGATCCACCCCAACAACACCAGCGCTTCGCAAGATGTGGTCCTGCAATTTCCATGACTGGGCCCTGGACACCACAAAAGCATATACGGAGACGTCCTCCGCCGAGATAAGCCCTAAGCCCCCGCAACACATAGGGAAAGAAGCCAACCTCCACTGAAGGTCCCCAAAATACGGTCCCCCGCTAACAACAATGTCTTCAACTGCCCCTCGCAAGCCTGTATCAAAGATAGACACAGCCTCTTTAACATGTTCGGGTTGACATGTCCGGAGCCCAAACACTAATTTAGCAACCCCCATGCACGAGCGCAACAGGAGGAGCTCACTTTGGGGGTCCCTCAAGTCCGGCAGTCATTTCATAAGATCAACCGCCCGAAGAGCTCTCCTAGATGCCAAAGACTGAATAAACCCTGCATCCCGACTAACCCCCCCCCCCCCCCCCGAGGAGTTTAATCCCGTTAGCGGGCCTGCTATCTCGCTAGGGAATAAACCCGACACATTTTTTGAACTATTGCATGACGGCCAAAAAATCTCTGTTTTCCGAATATTAAGCCTAGGCCCAAGAAGCGCCCCCTGTGACACCTCAGGAAAATCCCACATCGGTCGTGGCCAGGAGAGATCCTTGGTTCATAAGTAATATTCTGCCTCTTAAATCACCAACGCGTTTTGGGGCTTAATGTTAGTGGATGAGAGGAGAACTCCACAGTTAAGCGTGCTCAGGTGGGAGAAATTTCAGGATGGGTGACCTCCTGGGAAGTTTTCCACCGGGGCACCCAAAAACAAATCCGTGAGCTCTGGGTGGACAAAACGGACAATATTGGTGGTGAGAGGGGCCGGATGTTACAAATGGTATCAGAGCCACTCCTGTGCCATTCGGGATGGTGGGTACATACCTCATCAGGGACGATGAGACTCTAACGGGGGTGAATGTGACACCCCAGGAAAATCCCACATCGGCCGTGGCCAGGAGAGATCCTTGGTTCATAAGTAATATTCTGCCTCTTAAATCACCAACGCGTTTTGAGGCTTAATGTTAGTGGATGAGAGGAGAACTCCACAGTTAAGCGTGCTCAGGTGGGAGAAATTTCAGGATGGGTGACCTCCTGGGAAGTTTTCCACCGGGGCACCCAAAAACAAATCCGTGAGCTCTGGGTGGGCAAAGCGGACAATATTGGTGGTGAGAGGGGCTGGGTGTTACACCCCCTCTGAACGAATAATGTCTAACGCCCTAGCAACCTCTGTGACACCCGGCAAATTCTGGTTAACAACGTTGTCTAGATGAAAGTCTACCTTAGCGAGTCACGCGTGTATTGTACTTAACTGGGTTAGTTAAGTCGGGTTATGGTTCGGGAACTATCGGTTTAGTCTAGAGGATCATTGGATGTTGGTCTAGAGGTTCATTAGATGTCGGTCCTTAACCAAGTGTACAAACGGTGACGATTTGTAGGATCGTCAGGGCATACGGAACATACGAGTCTCGAGTCCCGGGAATTGGTGAACGAGTGTGAATATGTGTATTTACATGTGTTATGTGTTTACAATCATTATGTGACTTGTCGGTACGTTAATATGTGTTAACATATGTTAAAACGGGGTTTAACGCGCAAAACACACGAAACTAACCCCTATAGGCGATTAGGAAGCCTAATCGCCCATAGGGGAGGCGAGTAGGCAACCATTGGGGCGAGTAGAAGCCTACTCGTGTGATGCTAGGGGCGATTAGGCCTAATCGTGTGAACATTCATGCGATTAGCCTCCCTAATCGCGTGTAAGAGCTGCATAATCGCTAGTTACGTGCTGGACGACTAAAAACGACTATAAATACCATACTTGACCTCATAAACTTCATTATACAAACCCTAGTCGTCCCATAACCTGCCCCAACACACACACAACCTCTGGAATGCGATTTTTGATCAAAACACAAGGATTCAAGCATAATCCTTCATTCTTTCACAATTCTAAGGTTTGGTTTCCATCCATGAATCTTTATAAACGTTTTTATTCAATCCCTAATGGTCCAGACCTGTTCTAAAACGAAAAAGCTTTCTGAAAATCATTAATAAGGGTTGTTAATCGGATTCTAACTAGTATACATGTGTTATGGGTGTTTATGATTAGAAAGCTAAGGTTTTTATGATTCATGATGATAGATTAACATGTCATTAGGATTAATTCAGAATACTAATAATATTATGATGATGTAATCTGAGAATTGAGTATTAGGGTTATGATTACGCGTGTTTGTATGATGATTGCATGCTATGTGAATGGTGTTTGGATTACGTGATTTGCATGCAGGGCTGATAATACGAGGCAAAACGAAGGGTTTTGGTTGAAACATGTTTAGGATAGTGTTTGGGATGATATTGGGTGGTTACACACGTTCTGGATCTGATTTGGAGCGTTAAACGCGCGAAAAACCGGAACAGCAAGGTTACAGGCGAGTAGCATTCCAAATCGCCTATGTTATAGGCGAGTAGGGTGCTAATCGCCTATAACTCATGCGAGTAGAAGCCTACTCGTGTGACCTTAGGGGCGATTAGCCCTAATTGCTAGTCTTTACATGCAATTAGCCCTAATTGCTAGTTTTTACATGCAATTAGCCCTAATTGCTAGTTTTTACATGCAATCAGCCCTAATTGCTAGTTTTTACATGCAATTAGCCCTAATTGCTAGTTTTTATATGCAATCAGTCCTAAATGCTAGTTTACGTTTCCTAATCGCGTGTACTGCTACTGTAAGTGTAAATTAGCATTCCGAGACCCGATTTGACATGTAGTAACATGCTAGGAACCCCGTAACATATATAATAACTTGGTAACATATGTTTGGATGTAATTCGGTGATACGTGAACTATGTGCTATAACTTGTTGTGCGTTAACGTATGTTAAGTGTGATTGCAAGATTGTCTGTTTAAGAGCGTAAACATAACACGGGGAGTCTCGGGTCACCAATGGGATGTCGAGTCTTGTACTTTGGGTCAGTTAAACAGTCACGGTGTTTTCAAACGAACTTGGTTATGGTCTGGACATCTAGGGACTAATTAACCTGCGGGTTATTAGTCTAAGTACTTGTAACTGTCATATGTTAGGTCGCCGCTCTACGGGACTAGCATAGCAGCTGAGTTTACTCGGGTTAAGGAGTAACGCAAATTAAGGTGAGTTTACGGCCCCTCTTTTAAACTGGTTTCATATTTCGGGGGAGAAAACATGTGTTAAAACGATTATTTGGTAACTACTGTCATACTATGGGTTTCTCTTGTGTACTACACGATCTTTGGAAGTCCCGGGGGGAACCATGAATGTGCGGGTTTGCACAACGGGGAAATGTGAATAGCGCTATTGGGAGTGACCAACCCCGCTCGTCGGCTTGGAGGGCCGGGCGAGTGCATATTGTCTCAAACAGGAACAACAGGAACAACTGGTACTTTTCGGGCACAACATCTGGTATTCGAGTTAGTAATGGTTTTCCAATCGTGGTAGTAACAAAACATACGCCTAGCTAGCGTACACTGGTTTTCGATTTGTTATAGTATGGACAGGTTGACTTGGTACTTGGATACAAAACCTATAAACTCACCAGCATTTTTGTGCTGACGTAAACTTTTACATGTTTTCTCAGGTCGCTAAGGTAGCACAGTGGATCTAGGGCGCACGCGTCTGCATGGCGTCTAGCTAGAGTTGCATGATTTTACAAACGTTGAACATTGGTTCATTATTGAATAATTGTTTTGAATAAGCTTCCGCTGTAAACGGGGATTTTAAACTATGTTTTGAAATTGCATTTATATTCATTTAGACTTGTTTATTGTGATCGTTGGTTTGGATCCTAGTTTGTCATGCGCCTCGCGGTAAATCTCCGCAAGTGGATTTTGAGGGTGTGACAGATTGGTATCAGAGCCAATGGTTATAGTGAACTAGGACTGCATGTAGAGTCTAGTCTATAGCCGAGTTGCACACACTAGACGATCACATGGTACTAAATGTTATAATGGGTTACGTATGGTCTTGTCGGGGTGTCTCTAAATCGTTGGTCTTTCTACGTTACATCATCTGTTCTATCTTAGGTTGGGTTACTTGTTTTCTAGGCAGTGTAGTATATTGGGGTAACTCGTATGCTCTTGAGATTTGTCCAAGGCTCGGACATCTCCCTTTCGTACTCCAATAGAAACATTTGCCGTAAACTATCGTAGTATTACGGTGTGTAGCTAAGAGTCTATGTTCGGTGATTTGAACTTTGAACTAGGAGAACACTTGGAGGACCATGTAGAGCGGTTTATCATTTTGGGTGCACACAAAATCATAAACCGAAATGCATGGAAGCCCTAGTGAGCTCTGGGTTTGAGGGAATAGTCCTGGATTGGATCTAGCTTTGATCTTGTGAACATTAGTGGTTATCTTTAACTGCGAAACTAAATTTTCTCGTTCTTTTCTGCCAGAATCATGTCTGGAGTACGAGGAGGACGTGGAGGTGGTCGCAATGGTGGACGTGGTGGTGGTCGCGGTGGTGCTGGTGGTCGTGGTGGAGGTATTAACCTATCGCAGGCTGATCTGAACAACTTGCTCCAAGCTGCCTTTCAGTTAGGGCACAACGGTGGTGGTAAGTTGATTTATCCATTTTCCTTGCCTCATTGGTGAACCTTGTTTACATTCTTCGTGGTTTCTCATACGTTTCATTTCAGGTGGTCCCGTTAACCCACCCCCACCCATGTGCACCTATAAGATGTTCCGGGACTGTAAGCCCCAGGAATTCTCTGGCATTGAGGGTGCGGTGAGCTTGCTTAGGTGGCTGGAGAAAGTGGAGTCAGTATTTCTGATGTGTAACTGCCTCCCAGAAGATCGGGTTAAGTATGCTGCTGCGTTATTCCAGGATGTGGCATTGACTTGGTGGAATGGAATCACCCAGAATATGGGTATTGGGGAGGCATATGCTATGCCATGGGAGAATTTTGTGCAGTTGCTGAAGCGTGAGAATTGTCCGAGGGAAGAGGTACAGAAGCTGGAGCACGAGGTATGGAACCTCAAGATGACTGGGTCAGAAATTGAGAAGTATACTGTGAGGCGGAATGAGTTGGCAGTGCTGTGCCCCGATCTGCATGTGCCAGAATACCGTAGGATTGAACACTATGTCTCGGGGTTAGTACCGGAAATTGCAGGGTTAGTGGCTGCGGGAAATCATCCTACGTATGCAGAGGTAGTCCGATCGGCTCATAGGATGACCAACTTAAAAGTGAATGAGGGTATTTTGCCTGCGAAGGGGTCGACTGTTAAGACCCCAGAGAACAACAAGCGCAAGTGGGAAAATGACGGGAAGGGATCTGGGCCAGCACAGCAGGGTAAAAGGTTTGATAATGGGGGTTCTTCTTCTTCTTCGGGTAACAAACAGGGTGGTTATGCGGGGAAACTGCCCAAATGCAACAAGTGTGGACGTCATCATCAAGGGAACTGCGACAGTAACCGTTGTCATCGCTGCCAGCGAACAGGGCATTATGCTAAAGATTGTCGGGCTACACTTCCATCGACCCAGGCCCCGACTACTAACTCAGCTTCGACTACTCAGGGGGCTACAGGAAAACAAGGATGCTACAACTGTGGTGACACCGGGCATTATAAGAAGGATTGCCCAAAACTGAAGCAGGGTGGAAACAACGGTAATGGGAACAACGGGGGCGGCGGCAGAAATGCACGTGCCTTCGTCATTGGAGCCGCTGAGGCTAGACAGGATCCTGACACAGTCACCGGTACGTTTCTTCTCAATAATCGTTCTGTTAGTGTGTTATTTGATTCTGGTGCCGACAAGAGTTTTGTATCCATGGGAGTTAGTCGACTGCTAGATGTAGTACCCGTACCATTAGAGACTAAGTATATTATTGAGTTGGCTAACGGGAAAATGATTGAAGCTACTAGTATCCTTCGGGAGTGTCAATTAGAGTTGTCGGGTTTATCGTTTCCCATCGACCTTATGCCGGTACCTTTGGGTAGTTTTGACGTTGTTGTAGGCATGGATTGGTTGTCCCTGTATCGCGCGGAGATTGTCTGTTACGATAAGGTTATTCGGATTCCTCTCCCTGATGGAGAATTCCTTTCTGTTTACGGTATCAAGGGTGGTGTTCCGCTGAATATCATCTCTAGCATGGAAGCCCTTAAGTGTCTTCGAAAGGGTTATCCAGCCGTTTTGGCACTTTTATCTGTTTCCTCTGGTGATGAGAAGAAGATCGACGACATTCCGGTGGTATGCGAGTTTCCTGATGTTTTTCCCGATGATTTATCTGGTCTTCCTCCTCATCGTCAAGTCGAGTTCGGTATTGATCTTGTACCAGGGGCTGCTCCTATTGCTCGGGCCCCCTACCGTCTTGCACCTCCCGAGATGCAGGAATTGTCTAGTCAGTTACAGGAACTCTTGGACAAGGGTTTCATCAGACCAAGTTCTTCCCCTTGGGGAGCCCCGATTCTATTTGTTAAGAAGAAGGATGGAAGTTTCCGATTGTGTGTGGACTACAGAGAACTGAACAAATTGACCGTCAAGAACCGTTATCCTCTTCCACGTATTGATGATCTATTCGACCAACTTCAGGGTTCTAGTTATTATTCCAAGATTGACTTGAGGTCCGGTTATCACCAGCTGCGCGTCAGGGAGGCTGACGTTGCCAAGACTGCCTTTCGAACACGTTATGGCCTTTTCGAATTCTTGGTCATGCCTTTCGGTCTTACGAACGCACCGGCGGTTTTCATGGACTTGATGAACCGCGTTTGCAAACCATATCTTGACAAGTTCGTCATTGTGTTTATTGATGACATTCTGATCTACTCCAAGAACGAGACCGAACACGAGGAACATCTGCGGTTAGTTTTGGAACTCTTGCGACGGGAACAACTTTACGCCAAGTTCTCAAAGTGTGACTTTTGGTTACGCGAAGTTCAATTCCTAGGACATGTGGTTAATGAACTAGGGATTCATGTCGATCCAGCTAAGATCGAAGCGATCAAGGACTGGGGAGCACCTAAGACGCCAACTGAGGTGCGGCAATTCCTAGGTCTTGCGGGCTACTATCGTCGTTTCATTCAGGGGTTCTCGAAGATTGCTCAACCCCTCACCACTCTCACTCAGAAGGATAGGAAATTCGACTGGGGTGAACCACAAGAGTCCGCGTTTGAGGAACTAAAGTCTAAGCTGTGTTCTGCTCCTATTTTGTCTTTACCTGAAGGCCCTGATGATTTCGTTGTTTACTGTGATGCTTCTATTCATGGTCTCGGTTGCGTGTTGATGCAACGCGAGAAGGTAATTGCGTATGCTTCTCGTCAACTCAAGGTGCACGAGAAGAACTACACAACTCATGACTTGGAGTTGGGTGCAGTGGTTTTCGCGTTGAAAATTTGGAGACATTACTTGTACGGTACCAAATGCACCATCTACACCGATCACAAGAGTCTCCAACATATTTTCGACCAACAACACTTGAACATACGGCAGCGTCGTTGGATTGAACTCCTGAACGACTATGATTGTGCTATTAAGTACCATCCTGGCAAGGCGAATGTTGTAGCAGACGCCTTGAGCAGGAAGGAATCTACTAAACCTCGTCGCGTTCGGGCGTTGCAGCTCACCATTCATTCATCTCTACCTGATCAACTCCGTTCTGCTCAGTTGGAAGCTTTGAAGGAGGAAAACCTTAAAGCTGAAACTATGCACGGTGCCGACAAGCACCTAGAGCGAAGGCCTGATGGCCTGCACTATTTCGCAGAACGTATATGGGTTCCTTTATTCGGGGGACTACGGGAGCTTGTCCTTGATGAGGCTCATAAGTCCCGGTATTCTATTCATCCTGGTTCGGATAAGATGTACCAAGATCTGAAGGTGCTTTACTGGTGGCCAAACATGAGGTCGGACATAGCCTCATACGTGAGCAAATGCTTGACCTGTGCTAAGGTCAAGGTGGAATACCAGAAACCGTCGGGTCTCTTGCAACAACCTGAAATTCCGGAATGGAAATGGGAACGGATTACTATGGATTTTGTCACACAACTTCCTAAATCACCAAGCGGGAATGACAAGATATGGGTGATTGTCGATCGGTTGACGAAATCAGCTCATTTTCTTGCTATTAAGGAGACCGACACCATGGATCGTTTGGCTCGTCTCTATTTGAAGGAAGTTGTTTCTAAGCACGGGGTGCCAGTTTCTATTATCTCGGATCGTGACTCCCATTTTACTTCTCACTTCTGGAAGTCTTTGCACAAGGCTTTGGGTACCCAACTAGACATGAGTACGGCTTATCATCCACAGACTGACGGTCAGAGTGAGCGCACGATTCAAACTTTAGAAGACATGCTGCGGGCATGTGTGATCGATTTTGGCAAGGGTTGGGAAGCTCATCTACCGTTAGTAGAATTCTCGTACAATAACAGTTATCACACGAGCATCAAGGCGGCTCCGTTCGAAGCACTGTACGGACGGAAATGCCGTTCTCCTCTTTGTTGGGCTGAAGTGGGTGAGAGTCAACTCACTGGGCCTGAACTAGTGTACGAAACTTCGGAAAAGATCGTACAGATTCGTAACCGGTTGGCAGCGGCACGGGACCGGCAAAAGAGTTATGCCGATCAGCGTCGCAAACCATTGGAATTCCAAGTCAATGACAAAGTACTTCTAAAAGTCTCACCGTGGAAGGGCGTCATACGCTTTGGGAAGCGTGGCAAACTCAATCCGCGGTATGTCGGCCCATTTACGATCCTGGAACGGATTGGGCCGGTGGCATATCGTCTTGATTTACCGACGGAGCTCGGTAACGTACATAACGTCTTCCATGTGTCAAACTTGAAGAAGTGTCTGGCTGACGAGTCTCTCATCGTTCCACTAGAAGAGATCAAGGTTGATGATCGTCTTCGGATTGTGGAAGAACCTGTGGAGATCCTTGATTACAAGATTCGTAGCCTACGTCACAGCAAGATTCGTATCGTTAAGGTTCGGTGGAACTCGAACCGGGGACCAGAGTATGCGTGGGAACGGGAGGATCAGATGAAGTCTAAATATCCTCACCTCTTTCCTAAGGAAGCGTTCGAGTCGAGATATGTCTCTTCTGCAGCTGAATGAATCTCGGGGCGAGATTCCTTTTAACGTGGGGATGATGTGACAACTCGGGTAAATCTCTCTTTTGGTTTCTATCTTTTGTTTGTTTCCTTCGTTATTTCTTTTGTTCTTTTGGTATTTGTGCAATTTTCGGGACGAAAATTCTTTTAACGTGGGGATGATGTGACACCCGGCAAATTCTGGTTAACAACGTTGTCTAGATGAAAGTCTACCTTAGCGAGTCACGCGTGTATTGTACTTAACTGGGTTAGTTAAGTCGGGTTATGGTTCGGGAACTATCGGTTTAGTCTAGAGGATCATTGGATGTTGGTCTAGAGGTTCATTAGATGTCGGTCCTTAACCAAGTGTACAAACGGTGACGATTTGTAGGATCGTCAGGGCATACGGAACATACGAGTCTCGAGTCCCGGGAATTGGTGAACGAGTGTGAATATGTGTATTTACATGTGTTATGTGTTTACAATCATTATGTGACTTGTCGGTACGTTAATATGTGTTAACATATGTTAAAACGGGGTTTAACGCGCAAAACACACGAAACTAACCCCTATAGGCGATTAGGAAGCCTAATCGCCCATAGGGGAGGCGAGTAGGCAACCATTGGGGCGAGTAGAAGCCTACTCGTGTGATGCTAGGGGCGATTAGGCTTCCTAATCGCCTATAGGGGTTAGTTTCGTGTGTTTTGCGCGTTAAACCCCGTTTTAACATATGTTAACACATATTAACGTACCGACAAGTCACATAATGATTGTAAACACATAACACATGTAAATACACATATTCACACTCGTTCACCAATTCCCGGGACTCGAGACTCGTATGTTCCGTATGCCCTGACGATCCTACAAATCGTCACCGTTTGTACACTTGGTTAAGGACCGACATCTAATGAACCTCTAGACCAACATCCAATGATCCTCTAGACTAAACCGATAGTTCCCGAACCATAACCCGACTTAACTAACCCAGTTAAGTACAATACACGCGTGACTCGCTAAGGTAGACTTTCATCTAGACAACGTTGTTAACCAGAATTTGCCGTGTGTCACATCATCCCCACGTTAAAAGAATTTTCGTCCCTAATCGTGTGAACATTCATGCGATTAGCCTCCCTAATCGCGTGTAAGAGCTGCATAATCGCTAGTTACGTGCTGGACGACTAAAAACGACTATAAATACCATACTTGACCTCATAAACTTCATTATACAAACCCTAGTCGTCCCATAACCTGCCCCAACACACACACAACCTCTGGAACGCGATTTTTGATCAAAACACAAGGATTCAAGCATAATCCTTCATTCTTTCACAATTCTAAGGTTTGGTTTCCATCCATGAATCTTTATAAACGTTTTTATTCAATCCCTAATGGTCCAGACCTGTTCTAAAACGAAAAAGCTTTCTGAAAATCATTAATAAGGGTTGTTAATCGGATTCTAACTAGTATACATGTGTTATGGGTGTTTATGATTAGAAAGCTAAGGTTTTTATGATTCATGATGATAGATTAACATGTCATTAGGATTAATTCAGAATACTAATAATATTATGATGATGTAATCTGAGAATTGAGTATTAGGGTTATGATTACGCGTGTTTGTATGATGATTGCATGCTATGTGAATGGTGTTTGGATTACGTGATTTGCATGCAGGGCTGATAATACGAGGCAAAACGAAGGGTTTTGGTTGAAACATGTTTAGGATAGTGTTTGGGATGATATTGGGTGGTTACACACGTTCTGGATCTGATTTGGAGCGTTAAACGCGCGAAAAACCGGAACAGCAAGGTTACAGGCGAGTAGCATTCCAAATCGCCTATGTTATAGGCGAGTAGGGTGCTAATCGCCTATAACTCATGCGAGTAGAAGCCTACTCGTGTGACCTTAGGGGCGATTAGCCCTAATTGCTAGTCTTTACATGCAATTAGCCCGAATTGCTAGTTTTTACATGCAATCAGCCCTAATTGCTAGTTTTTACATGCAATCAGCCCTAATTGCTAGTTTTTACATGCAATTAGCCCTAATTGCTAGTTTTTATATGCAATCAGTCCTAAATGCTAGTTTACGTTTCCTAATCGCGTGTACTGCTACTGTAAGTGTAAATTAGCATTCCGAGACCCGATTTGACATGTAGTAACATGCTAGGAACCCCGTAACATATATAATAACTTGGTAACATATGTTTGGATGTAATTCGGTGATACGTGAACTATGTGCTATAACTTGTTGTGCGTTAACGTATGTTAAGTGTGATTGCATGATTGTCTGTTTAAGAGCGTAAACATAACACGGGGAGTCTCGGGTCACCAATGGGATGTCGAGTCTTGTACTTTGGGTCAGTTAAACAGTCACGGTGTTTTCAAACGAACTTGGTTATGGTCTGGACATCTAGGGACTAATTAACCTGCGGGTTATTAGTCTAAGTACTTGTAACTGTCATATGTTAGGTCGCCGCTCTACGGGACTAGCATAGCAGCTGAGTTTACTCGGGTTAAGGAGTAACGCAACTTAAGGTGAGTTTACGGCCCCTCTTTTAAACTGGTTTCATATTTCGGGGGAGAAAACATGTGTTAAAACGATTATTTGGTAACTACTGTCATACTATGGGTTTCTCTTGTGTACTACACGATCTTTGGAAGTCCCGGGGGGAACCATGAATGTGCGGGTTTGAACAACGGGGAAATGTGAATAGCGCTATTGGGAGTGACCAACCCTGCTCGTCGGCTTGGAGGGCCGGGCGAGTGCATATTGTCTCAAACAGGAACAACAGGAACAACTGGTACTTTTCGGGCACAACATCTGGTATTCGAGTTAGTAATGGTTTTCCAATCGTGGTAGTAACAAAACATACGCCTAGCTAGCGTACACTGGTTTTCGATTTGTTATAGTATGGACAGGTTGACTTGGTACTTGGATACAAAACCTGTAAACTCACCAGCATTTTTGTGCTGACGTAAACTTTTACATGTTTTCTCAGGTCGCTAAGGTAGCACAGTGGATCTAGGGCGCACGCGTCTGCACGGCGTCTAGCTAGAGTTGCATGATTTTACAAACGTTGAACATTGGTTCATTATTGAATAATTGTTTTGAATAAGCTTCCGCTGTAAACGGGGATTTTAAACTATGTTTTGAAATTGCATTTATATTCATTTAGACTTGTTTATTGTGATCGTTGGTTTGGATCCTGGTTTGTCATGCGCCTCGCGGTAAAACTCCGCAAGTGGATTTTGAGGGTGTGACAACCTCCTCTGCCTTACCAATGATAGTGCCATCATCCAAGTACCAAGCATGGAAGGGCAAGGAACAGGCGCCCTGTACACGAAGGATCAGCGGATGGAGAACCAACGCAAAAAGAAGGGGGCCGAGGGGGTCCCCTTGCTGCACCCCCGTGGTAGCCCCAATATGATAATCCCCCACATATAACCTTGCGGGTTGCGCATATAAAAATTGGACCCACGGGAAGATAGATGGGCATCTGCAACTAACTTCCTTGAGAAGCGTCGTACGGTCCACCTCGTTGAAGGCGTTAGAAAAATCAACAGTGAGCATAGCCAGGGACCCGTCAGAATGGAACGCGCTCAGAAACCTGTTAGCGCTGTGCAGCACCGCTTCTGCCCCATTAGGGACTCCAACCCCAAACTGGAAATCCCCCAGATAGGCTGCCATCTCTTTACCCACTTTACGCTAAGCGACTTTCGACACTAATCTTCTCCAAATGGCCCCCACCGCAATAGGCCTAATCCCGTTGTCAGGCTTTAACAGAGGGGTCAACGGAGCCGAGGCAATGAACTCCGCCAGGGCTTTAGGAAAAAGCCCCCCAAGCCACAAGTTGACAACACCAGTGATGGCTTTAAGGAGCTCGGAGGCAGTTGGCGAACCCTGGCCACAGAAAGCGTCTAAAATATGTTGAGCCCGCAGACCATCCCTCCCACAAGATGTCCCTTTCGGGAACGTTTTAACACATTCCAACACGCAATCAACGTCAACCTGCAAGGCTGGCTCCAAAGGAAAAGCGGAGGGCATGGTCGGGGGGTCCACAACAGGGTGTTTATCTATCAAGGCTCTCAAGGTGTCCCCCCAGCAGGCGCAACCCCAGATGAGCACAGAACCTTGACGGCCGCTGTATAATGACCATCCGCTACCTTCCGAAGGCACTGCTTAATATTGCCCCCACCATCTTCTCTAGCTTGGTCCACAACCCTGCCAGAATTCCACGCCACTGGGAGTTCAAGGAGGGGCATGACCAACTCCTCTAAACCTGCCCCATCTTTCCAAACCGCCAACGCCCGCATAATAGAGTTACATTGAAGCGATTTTCTGTTACCCGACCTTCGTTCTTGCCTAGAAGCCGGTTTGACCACTCTTAACGTGCAACGAGGCAACAACAAAAGTTTAACCCAAGCCTCAATAGACCCTGGGGAATCCGCCACTTTATGGAGACTCCCTGACAAAGCCTGGGCAAAAGCCATGCGACATGCAGGCGGGATACTCTTGACCGTAGCAACAGGCAGGGCGAGGATGCGCTCAAGGAGAGTGACATCTACCACCATCTTCCCAGACGTATCACTCACACCCGTCACATGTGGATCGCGAGGTTGAGGAATCCCCGCAATAAAATCAATCTCACCTCCTGCACGCGAGGTGCATTTAACTACTTCTTTCCCGTGCCGACAACGCCCATTCAAGGCATGCAGGGTCATGCACTCCCCGCATAGCCAATTCTTAAGCACACGCAAGGTGTCGACAACGTCATTGTAAAGGTCCAAGTTTGAAGCAAGATGCTCCTTTAACTCATCTCTCCTTTCCTTTGCATTAAGAAAATATCTATTTATTTATTGGTATATTTATATTCTTTGTTTTTTGAACTAACAACAAAACCCCGATAATTTATAGTAAACCCAATTGCAAAACGCCACTCAGGTCCGTGAACGCAAACAACACTGGTGATTCTGCCCGCCATCATTTAAGAAAAAACTCACTGTCCGAAAGTTCACTGTGATAAAACCAATGACTCAATCCAAAATGATTGTGCTTTAGGTGAACCTCTTTTTTTTAGAATGGCCAACACAATATTTTATACCCGACTGCCAATGGGATTTTTTTCTACAAATCTTACTTCCATTGGGAGCCAACTCCCGCACGTGGTTCCCAAACCAGGGATAACTCAATCCTTCACTCGCCTTAAAGCACGACAGTGAGAAATTGGTAAAACCCGTGTGTGATCAAGAATCGAACCTAAGACCTCTTAGTCCCAAGCCTTATCCATCAGTTTCCATGCCACCCCACCACAAGGGTGGGGGCTTTAGGTGAACCTCTAATCAATGACTTCCACATTAAAAGGTCATCCCCTTGTGGAGGACTACACCGCCCCCTGCTCTGTTTTCCGTCTTAAACGTCTTTCTCTAGACGTTGGGGACGAACCATTTCTTCATGGCAACCATCCTCATCACCACCAACCTTTACAACACTCTTTGCTCATCCCCCTGTGGAGGACTACCCTCCTCGATGATGTGACAGCTAAGGTGGCGGGTAGTCCTCCCTTGAAGGCTCATCCCCACATCCACCAACCTTACCTTTTATGGAATCTGGAATTTTAAAAAAAGTTACATAATCATGTTTGTATTGTCTACTGTAAACTTAAGGATTCACGAATATAAAGTGTGATTTATTATTCCCTCCAAACTTACAATACCTAACACTTTTTTACTTTTTTATCTCTTTAGCGTTTAGGTAGGTACATCAAATTATTTCAAGAAATATAAACGTATATGAAGTGATCTATGTTTGTAACATTTAAAGACATATAGTACATACATAAAGTATTTGGAAGTGATCATCTTTATAGGGGTAAAAGTTTATATGATATGAACTAATCAAACCATATATATAATGAATTATAGTATATATCAATGAGATACCAAATGACATGTGAGCTAGTGTTATCAATTTGTACAAAAAAAAAAAATGCATCTCTCTATGTAATATTATGGTTGAGGCATTGAGGGTACTTATCATAGTGTACAAAGATATAGTTTTAATGATAAGATAGATGTGCAAGTTAGTACTTAGTAGGTAAAAAAACAATATAAAATTATTATAATGAAAAGAAAAGTGAAATAAACAAATAAAAAGTAGGAAAGAAATGGTCCGATAAGATAAAAGATTTGAAGTGTCTCCCCATTGTTATGGAAAGTGGGTCATTGTTGTGGAGTTGATATAATAATAATAATAATAATCCAAAAAGTCCAAGATTTTAGTAGAGATATGAAATTTGGCCAACGTCAATATAAGATCAAGAAAGAAAGTGACAATGAGACGTAATGAATGTGCAATGTGTCGATGCCAGCGAATCGTCTCAAAGATTTGCCTTGTATAGTCTCATTCAATTCAATATATATTTACATAAAATGAGTAATCTAGACATTTATAAACAATCGTCTTCGTCACTTTCACTGACTTAAAAAGATCGGATCAAATATAGATTCATAAAATTTAATTTCAATAAATGTTGAAAAGGACTATGAGTTGTCAATGTTTTCAGCCGATGTATTTCGGTATTTTAGATTAATATTATAAGGGTTGGAGAGGTGTTCATAACTTCATACACACTTGCCTTATTTTCATTCCATTTTGCACTACCATTTATTTATACTCTCAACTACTCTAAAATAGGGATGAACATTTTTTTCTGAGTACCTATACCCGTACTCATACTGGTACCCGTACCTATACTGATTTTGGGTACTCGGTATAGGTATCGGTACCCACTTTCATTGACTTCGGTATTCGGTACTTTTGGCATCGGTACGGGTATGGGTACAGGTAAAAATGGTACGGATACCGAATTCTATATATTAATGAATTTGATAATATGTTTTACTTCATATTGTGGTATTTATGGTATTTGTATCAATTTTATCAATTTGGTACCCGTATAATATTGATACTCCTAATGGTTTACCTACTTGATATCTGTACAAATGCTTAAAAAAGAAAAATAACAAAGTGGTACCAAAACGAGTACCGTACCGAAATATCGTTATTGATACCCGTACCGTACCTATATATTCGGTACGGTACTTGGGATCCACTTTTGTTCAAATTTGATACCGGTATTTTCAGTACGGGTACGGTACTGATTTCATCCCTACTCTAAAACTAATTAATCACTAACTTAAAAAAGTAATAATTAAATTTACTAGGCTACATAGTGTGGCGGCGTGAAAGATGATGTGGAGCCCCTCCATGCCATCAACACCACCCCGTATGTGGCGTGGAAGGTGGCGTGGGGCAGATTGAGTGGAGATCTCTGTGGGCTTGGTACAAAAGGTGAGAATGAGGTGAATGGTTATCGAAGATTCTTGATTGGTTGACTAAAAAATAAAAAAACCTTCACGCTACCATCACCCGGTTGTTTTTTAAGGGGTTGAAAGAAAATTGATGTGGCTGCCACATATCACTTCATGATCAGACTATGTAATCTAAGGGTGAAAGTTGATTGGTTATGGGGTGATTTAGGGCTCACAATCTCTACCTCTCTCTTTTACCATCATGTCGTGACTACTATCCTCAAACAACTATCCTAATATGGATGTAAATATTATAATACTAGGTCATAAATTCATGAATTACACAAGTTTGAAAATGGAAAAAAATATATTACTTAATAATATATACTCAAATTTACATAATTAACTTAAGGGGCCAATGGAGGTATCAAATAATGGAATGTTATTTATAGTTGTGACTTCATCTAAATGTTTGTAGGTCATTGCAATTTGTAACAAAAACTTACAATATACTCCATTTGGTTTATTTGAGAATATTTGGCCAAACTGAAAATTGAGAGAACCACTCTAGACCACACATTTTACTAAGGAAAAGCTCGGGCTCGGATTTGAAACCGAGGCGGCTCGGCTTGACTTTGTTTGGCTCGAATTTAAAAAGAAAAAAGAAAAATAGCTTTCAAAATTCAAAAGTTCAAAATAACACATTTAAAATAAGTTCAACCTAGTACATTACAAGCTAAAATCAAGTTCAACCAAATACAAAATCAGGTTTACCACATTCAATGTTTATTATGATTGTTTTATGACTAATGTGAGTTTAAAAGCAAAGGTCAAATGTATGGTACGAGACTTATAAAATGGTATGTCATACGAGAGTTATCGAATAGAGTGATGATGATCACAACAACGACGACTAGCTAAACGAAAAATGTTATGTTATGATAATGTGTTAATGCTATGTTATGATGGGGTGTCTTATTATGTTATGATTTATTATATTATTATGATGGGGCAGGATCAAATACAAAGTAATACAAACGTGTAAAGGATGCGAAAGATCACTTTGTACATGATAATTACGTAATGATAATTACGTAATGCTTTCATGAACATAAAAAACATTACGTAATTATCATGTACAAAGTTCTTTCGCATCCTTCGCACGTTTCTTTTACTTTGTAGAATAATCGCCCCTTATTATGATATTTTATGTTATGATACAGGTTAATTAATAATGTTTTAAAGTTATTTATTAAACTAGAACTCCTTTAGCATGATTGATTTTTAATATGCATAGGAGGTTAATGTATAGGTATGCTTGAAGGCTGGTCATGGCCTGATTAGCTCATAAGTGATGGCTACTCTACTTAATGACTCGCATCCCTTTTGTTATGTTTTGCTTTTAGACCTTTATGGTCATTAATTAATGGTTTTGTAACAAATGCATATGCGAAAAAAGAAAAGTAATAGAAAACATCTCACTAAATATTCCAACCGGAATTTCTTGTTTAACTGTGGGAAAATGCGTTGAATTTATTTTTTATTTTTTCTAACCCTTCTTTGTTGATATGTTCACATCACATTTGTTTACGTAAATGTTTAAATCCTCCAAATTTTTCTAGAAATTTGTCATTATAATTGGGTATAATATTTAAATACTTTTCTAAATTGTAATTCTCAAAAAAATATTTTTTTAATAATTAAAAAAAACCATTCTCATAAATAAATAGAACCGCAAAGACACGGCTTGATTAAGAGGGTGTTTGTGATTGCTTTTTGAAAGCAGATTATGCGTTTTTGCAGTAAGGGTGGAGCTGCTTTTATATTATTGCGTTTTGTAACCTATTAAACTCAAATAATCTATTTTTATAAACCTTTACCAAACACTAAAAACTGATTATTTTTATTTTCAAAACGCAATAATCTTAAAATCCATTTCAAAACTCAACCCCAAACACCCTCTAAAAGCATCATGAAGTGAATTCTGATAGATTTAAAATACGTCAATACATCATTACAAAAATAAAAATAGACTTTAATTTTTAGTGTTGAAACTAGTATTAATAACCTACGTTGCGGTGGGGTCATAAAACCGTGCTAAGTACCATCAATGGCACACCGACACTAGCGACCGTCAATACCGAAAAAGTTTATATTAAAAAATAAAAAAAAATAAATTTAAACAAAAAGTAGATGTAAAAACGTTGAACCATGCAGCGGATTTGCGACGGGGTTGTTAAACGGGAAAAATAAGTGTAAAAACGTTGAACCACACATGCACCATATGGCATATTAACTTGTAAACTTTACACCGAAACGTAAAACAAAAATGTAAAAGATAAAAAGTATAGGAAATTAAAGTTGAAACTGTAAAATTTTAGGTGTAAATAAATTGTAAAAGATATAACAGTATTGTGTTTAAAGTATAAAAATTAAAGAGAAAAAAATAAACAAAAGATGGGTACAACCCACTAAAGGCTATGTTGCAAAGCATGATGCAAACATAAGCTGCAAAATTAGTTTATACTGGTATAAAGTCCCTAGAGTTGCGGCGTGAAACGAGGGTTGTAAAAACATTCCAAGTAGCCATTACTGTGAAAGAAGTGACCATGAACACCAGAATAGCTCGTACTATAAATGAAGTAAAAAAAAAAGAAATATAAAACCGAACAAAAAGTAGACGAAAAAACGTTGAACCACGCAGTCGAAATGTAAACAGTAAAAAATAATAACTAAGTCGATTTAGACCCAGCCATTAAGACTGGGCTGTTAAACGAGAAAAAAATATATATAAAAATACTGAACCACATACATACGATTCAACATGTTAACTCGTAAAATTTAGATTGAATATAAATCAAAAAATTTGTATAAGATGAAAAGTATAGCAAAACAAAGTTGAAAGTGAAAAACTAATATGGTTAAATTGTAAAATATGTAAAAGTATATTATTAAAAGGTAGAAAAACAAAGATTAAAAAAAACAGAAGTGAGAATAACTCACCAAAGATAAAGAGTACAATTTCTCATACACATTGAAATACACCCTAAATATGTGACAACTAATCTGTGTAAAAAGGTTGTAAATTTATATTATATAAATATAAATGTTTTTTTAATCCTTCATAAAATTTTGGTATTAAGAGTTGTTGACTTGTCTCACCTCTTGTTGTATGGTGGTAAAAATGTTGGGTTTTAAAGGAGAGGTTGGGAGTGGCTTATAAGAGGCAAAAAAAAAAAAAAAAATTATGTATTTAAAAAGGGATTAAGAAAGGGTGTAAAAAAATGAGAAAAAAAATTAGCGTTAAAAAAACATAAAGACTTGTTGACTTAGTTTTTCTTTTTCTTTTTTGACTTTACAAACTTTTGCAATTTTAGTTAGACTATAAGGAGTGGAGGGGCGGGAAAGAGGGGGATGAAGCGCCATTTGGCACTTGTGGGACCCTTGTGGGGGGAAAAATAATTGTGGGGAGTGGAAGGGGGGGAAGAGGGGGGGGAAGAAAATAATATTATATTGTGTTAAAGTTAAAAAAAAATTAAAAAAATAAAAACTGACCAATCTGCTGCTGCCACGTGTCCCCCCTACTCCCCCCACGCCGGTGACTCTCTCCCCGCCCCCAGCCCCACGCCAGCCTTCCCGCCCCACCGGCGGCGATGTTCCCGCCCAGGAAAGCCCCTCCCGCCCTCTCTCCCGCCCCCACTCCTTACAGTCTTACAGTGTATCTAGAACATTTTTGCAAGTGGAGGAGGCCAACTGTCAAGCGTCCAAAATCTTCTTTTCTAAATTGCATTCTCTTTAAATTGTAAAATAAATGATTTAGTATAACTGAAGTTGAACGGAATAGAAAACAAAACTAAAACACGTTATTTAGAGCAAAATATTTCAATTCAAGCATCTAAATGTAACCGTATTCGTAGCTTTATTGGGTGGTTTAAAATCCCCCAACAAAAAATTAATCTTCAAATTCGAATTTAGAGAATGAAAATCAAATTCAATCAATCATACCTAGTATAATCATATTCATAGTCATATCTGCTATCGACAAGTTCTAAAGAAGGTGTGCTGTAGGCACACCTTACCTTTATCTTAAGAGATAGAGAGACTGATTTCCGTGAGACCCCAACTCCAAAGACAATGAATATTTAAATACATTTATTATAACAATATCAATTAGTTAAGAATTAATTTCTTACAAACATAGAAAATGTCACATTACTCGCTATTTTTTTATTTAGACTAACGAGCACCAAGTTGTGCCGCAACCCTCCTTTTGAATAGAAAATCATATCCTACCGAAAACAAATCCTTATATTTATATGTAATTTCTCTAACTATTTTTAGTAATCTTTCATTTGGTAGCTTCATTATTTGAAAAATAAACATTTCTTTTGAAATATATGTATTTTGATGACATTATTTATATTTATATGATATGAAATACAAAATTATTTTATGAGATTAATATTATAATATATATGCATTTTTAAATATTTTATGTATTATTACGGTGATGATGATATGTATGTTATTTTAAAAATTTACTATATATATAGGGTAGAGATCCTAAGAGAACCAACCCCTATTTGAGAACTGAGAGAACCATTCTAGGCCACACATTTCATATAAAGGCAATTTTTTTTTTAATCGCACATTTTTATGCAAGGAAATTTTTTTTTTATTTTTTTTGATTTTTTTTCATTTATATATATGTGTATATGGCAATTACACATATGTGTATATAGCATTTTTCAGCTATACATATGTGTATATTTCAGTTATACATATGTGTATATTTCATTATACATATGTGTATAATGCAATTATACACATGTGTATACTGAAAAAAAAATACAAAAAAAAAAATTCCTTGTATATAAAGCAGCGATTTTTGCAAAAAAAAAAAAAAAAAAAAAAAAATTGCCTTAGAGAAATGTGTGGCCCAGAATGATTCTCACAGTTCTCAATTTGAAAAAAAGTTCTCATTTGAACCAAATCCTATATCTATAATACATTATAAAGGAAGAGTGATGTACCATATTGGAATTTTGACATGGGTACAATTTTTAAAGCAACATGTATAAGAGAATAAAGCTTATTTCATAAGGGTATTATAGGCATATTAGGGACAATTAAGACACTTTGAAGGGTAATATAGACATTTCATCATCTCCTCCTTTACAATATCAAAACAAATTGACAATTCTACCCTCTGATTCCCTTAATGCCCTCCATCTGAAGTGGAACGCTGGTTCATTCATCAATGAGAACTCAATGCTCTGCTCGGCTCACTTCACCTCACCCGTCCGCTACAATCATTTTATTCAATGCTTACTTTGCGTCCCTTTATCTACTTAATGCCTACTTCCATTCAGATGAGAGAGAGAGAGAGAGAGAGAGAGAGAGAGAGAGAGAGAGAGAGAGAGAGAGAGAGAGAGAGAGAGAGAGAGAGAGAGAGGGAGGGGAAAGCCTGAAGGAAAAGAGGCGAAGTAGAAATTGGCCATGGCAGCAACATTGATGCAGGAGCTATGTTGGCCGGAATCAAGACAATGCTCGATCTATCAGTTCTTTCAGCGCATTGATTAACCAACTAATATTTCACCATCTAATTTCATCTCTGTTAGTCTTTCCTTTTAATTTTATATATTTTAAGTTCATTCATTTTAGGTTGTTTTTCATTTTTTCACAGGTAATGCAAATCAGTTAATTGCTTCAAGAATTAGTCCTATAAATTGGAAATTTCTACTATGGCTATAGTACGATGTGAATTTTTATCTGGATTTAAATGGACTTAGGTGAAATCATCCCATTCGAATTCATGTTCTTTTTTAGAACCTTTATTAGAAGCTTGTGAAATGTTTGTTAAAAGCTTTATTATGAATATGATTTTATGAGCATTTGTGTAAGCCTTTTTCAGTTGCATTAGAGATAGGTAATGTTAAGTATGTTTAGGCCGTTCTGTTTCAGTGCCTCATGACTACTCTGGCTACAAGTTTGATTTTTCAGCGATTGTAGCAACGATAGGACAGCGGCGGCGTCGGTATGGGACCCAACATAGGTGACAGAGACATTAGGGTCATAACATGGGACAACAGTTGTGGCGCGTGCTTATGTCTATAATGGTGGTGACTAGCGGTTCGATTCAGGTTAATTGGTGAGTCCCAACAACCATAGTCTCTTATTTTAGTTGGATACGGTCCTTTAGGACGGATGTAACATGTGAGCATGAAACTTTTTCACCGTTTAAAATTATTGCGTCGGGTAATCATATCTCGCAAAATATCTACACTATTATATTTGATTATGCTATGGTGGTTTTTTTTTAGAATTAGAATTAAAACATGTACATCTCACATGTATCATCTTTTACCTTTTCATGTGTTTTAATTGCAATTTGATTTCTGATTGAAGGTGGTGGGATTGGATTTGATGGATGATGAAAGCATGGCAGAAAGGCAGCCTACCAAGCTCATACTAACACTTGCCCAGTTGACAAATGTACTAAGTCCTGCCTTCTCATACTTTATGTATTACTATTGTTCAAATCTCTATACCCTAAATAAGGTATGCGTACAAATTAAATCAATTTTAATATCTTTGACTCCCACCTTCGTGAATCTAAGGGCATGACAAACATTAAATTGCGTCCTCATTGTGGGGAGCTATTGCCTAATGAAAGTCCTTGAGTGTTGTTTATCATAGGCTGCTAGCTTAACTTGCGAGTTGGCATCCTGGTTTGAAAAAGTTCGCCTGAGGCGTGAGGTGCCCGATGCTAGAAGCGTGAGGCGTGCGTGCCTGACTTGTCCTTTCTACAGAATTGTCTAAATGCAGCGGGTTTGACCCCCAAAAAGGTCAAACTAAATTCTAGATTATTATCATGAAACTGAAAGTATAAATCTTTTTCTAAGGAGTTGTCCAAATGTACCCGGTTTGACCTTAAAGTCAAATGGGTCAAATTAGAAAATCTAGGTAAATGGGTTAAACTTTGTGTAAAGTCATTTTTATTGCAATAATATTATCTTGATGCCTTTTAAAACTATGAAGGAAATAATATCTTGGTGAATCTATATCTACTAATGAAATTCATTTACTTAAATATGTGTAGATATTATCAGCGCTGGTGATATGTTTTGGGCAGCTACGAGTTAGCAACTGGATTGGGCTGAAAGAACAAACTGCGAGTTTGATTTAGCTACTATTACTAACAGGTGATGTTGAAGTTGTTTGTTTGCTGGTAATATAACCACAATCAGAGAAGTTCTTTTTCTTGGTAAATACCATTGGCTTCCTCACCACATGTATGGTTTTGTCGAATTTATTGGTTATTATCGAATTTTTTTCTTTGATTTTGTGTTCATTGGTGATATCCTTGTTTGATTCAAGGTAGTTTTGTCTCCTGCCTTTTTTCTGCTTCACAAATCAATATTGTGAGTAAGAGAGAAAGCGTGCATGAGAGGTAGAATGATGGTGTTTGATGACTTGATCTGCTTCATAGTGGTATGTTTGCTTATTAGATCTTTAAATTTCTGATAATTTGTTGATTTATAGTATCAAAATAGTTCATAAACTTTGTAATTTAACCTTTTATGTTAGATTTGCAGGCCTACTTTAAGTTAACATCACTCACGAGCAATTTGCAGCAGATTCCAGGTTTATTCATACTTGTATTTTAATTTTTCAATTGAATTTGTTGTTTCATTCACTTATTTAGGCCGTACAGCTCCCCGACTGATGATATTTGTTCTACGTCGGAAATTTCCAAGGTTTCTTGGGCTGATATCTGAAATTCCCAAAGTTTCTGAATGTGGACAAATGCGAACACAGTCAACACAATTTCAAGGTACTATGTGTATTGATTCTTAAACCCTGAGGTTTTAATGTGATTCATGTTTGCAATAATTTTGACGTTTAGGTGTTTGTGGATACGTTTGAGAGAATAATGTTGATTGGTTTATTGCTTGATTTTAATCTAAGCTTGATTAGTTTCCGTTGCTTAAACTTATCGGTGTACCAGAAAAATTTATAATAAAGATTGAATTTTTTTCTGTAACTCGGTCAATGTATAATTTGGTTTTGAATTATATATTTTAAGTTTTTATTTGCTACTGTTCTTTTTTCAGTTTAAAGAAGTATTTCATTAATTTTTAAAATTTGAGTAACCTGACTTTGGAATCTTTTTGATTCAGGTTGTTCAACATAAGAGAGGAATATTATTGATCATGTTGCACAAGATGATTTATAAGCCATATCAGGTTTTCTTTTTCATGTCATAATATATTTTGCTTTGTGTGTATTTTTTTTTTATGAATTGTCTGATTTAGGATCTTTGAACTGTAGTTTGGAGTCTTAACTAACTTTCTTGAGAAATGAATCACAATTAGAAATTGAAAAAGGGCTCCATTTCGAACTTCCCTTTGGTCCTCCAAACACGTTAGGCCGGGTCTGCATACATTTTATAGTTAACAAGCATAGAAGCTGCCATGGTTTAAAAAAACGGGTGAGGCGTACGCCTCGAGGTGCGCCTCTAGGTGAAACTCTAAAAAAACGAGTCTGAGGCGCGCCTCATGGGGTTCAGATTGTACATACGCCTCTTAAGGGATGAGGCGCTAAGAAAATGTGCACCTCGGGCGGTTTAGGGTGTTTTTGATGTGCTTTTTTGGCGTTTTAGACTTTTTGGGTCAATTATTTTATTTTTGATGTGTGTTTTTAATGTTTTAGACTTTTCTAGGTCAAGTATTTTATTGTTTAGAGACACATAATTTTTATATTTATTTTTTGACTACGCCTCGGTTCGCCTCGAGGCTTACGCCTCATGAGGCAAGGCGAAAACGTCTCGAGACTCGTTTCCGTTCTTTTAAACTTTGGAAGCCGCATACATTTTAATTTACCATGATGCGCAATCTTTGCACTACAAAGTTATTTTTTTTACGTTTTTATTTTCGAATAAAATAAGTTATAGGCATCTTAATAAGAAAATTAGGCAGTGTGTATTCTTTGTCGGTGGGTCTTATTTAAACCCCGCAGCAACGCGCGGGTAAACACACTAGTATATATATATATATATATATATATATATATATATATATATATAATTTTAAAAACATAAAACCATAAAGAAAGTAAAAAGTTATATACTTGAAAATCCTAATGGGTACAGGTGATAGATTGAGTATAGGACAAGATTTTATAACCCGATATGAGTATAGGATTAACCATACCCGACCTATTACCTCTCCTACTAAGCTCTCCAATGATGACCGACGGATTTTAACATACTAGTTTTTCTGTTTTTGATGTGTTTATTTGTCGCTATTCTTTTATCGTTGAAGTATGTATTATAGTAGTATAATAACTGAACACGTGTTATGTTTAAAGTCGTAATCACATTATTAGTTTTAAACTTTGATACGCTATTCCAAACATCCACTAGCTCCAACATTAAATCTAAACGTATCTATGAAACATGAAGTGTAGGATTTCATTTGAGTTGCACCAAACACACCTTAAAGGCTTAAATCCAAATGACAAGAAAATTCGAATCAAATAGTGAAAAGTGCACAAAGATTTTGTCGCTAGATTCTAATAATCTTTTTTTGGTCAAAGTCAAGCATCCAAAACATAAAACATGAAGAAGGATGTCATATTCCTCAAGATTACTTCATTGCTTTTGTCCCCCTTGATGTTATTTGTCTATATTGTGGTCCAAAATATGTTGATTACAAATGATATCATCTTCCAAGCAACAAATCTTAATTTTATGAGCCCACTAGACTTGAATCTATGCAGGTCAACCCCCTCCAGAACAACCAAGATTACCTAAGTGTAGATATGGTCAAAGATTTGCAATGCCATACCAAATCAACCCCATATCATGCAATTAATGTGTAACTTGTGCATGAAAAAATGTACATGGCTACTTGGGTTTATGAAGAGGTGTTCAAATGTTGGATTATCGTAGCATGAAGTTACAATAAAAGGGTGTCTCATATTGCTTATTAAAGATGTTTTTGTGGTTTTTGCTCTTAGGCCATAGGGTGTGGTCACCCTCCACGTCATCGCTATATCACTACACCCTCCATCACCAACATCATGATTCCCAAGACAAAATAACCAATGTTCAAAGCCGTGACAATCGTGAGGATCCTTACATTGCTCACGCGTGATGGAGGTGGGAGGCGGTGTGCACGTGGCCTCACGGCACCCTCATGGCCTCATGTGCCTCTTGCTACCATACCATTAGGCCTAACAGATGACACGGACATAACAAACGTAAACCAAAAATCAGCCATGTGAATACGTATCATGTATCAAGACTTGCATAAACAATTTTAACAAAATGAATCCAAAAACGAAAATAACACACAAAGATTATTCTAAACTGACAACCGCCACAGGAACAAAACAAACCATAAAAAATTAAAAACTAAAGGGAACAGGTAATTGTATTTGTATATTCAGAAAGTGTGTAACTAAATATCGACCAAATATACACCATAAATTTCAGGAATGTTGGTCTAATTTTGTTTGTCAGTTGTGGGTGTTAATCCGAGCCAAGAAACGGGTAAACGGGTAAAGGGTTTTGTTGGTTTATTGTTTGGGCCGAACAGTTTGGGCCTTTGGTTAAGAGTTTAGTGTTTGGGTTTTGTTTGTGTTGGCCTCACAGTTATGATCATGGGTTAATGTTGTTGTGATTCTAGAAGCCCAGACAACACATTCTTTTTATTACAAACTAGTATTTTCCCCGCGCGCGTTGCGGCGCGCCCATCAGGGGCGGATCTAGGTTAATGCCTACGGGTTCACACGAACCCACTCGGTTTTAAATTTTTAGTACAAATGCTATTAAAAATGATCCCATGAACCCATAATAATTTTTAGGATGAACCCATAACAATGTTGACAACGCGGCGCAATGGTTAAGAGTGTATCCTTCCAAATCTTAAGTCACGAGCTCGATTCTTCTTTGGTGCCTTATTTTTGAAATTGTTTTACTTTCTTTTTTCTGTTCTTTATTTTTTAGTCTGAAACCCAGCCTAGGGTTTAACTATAGTCTATAAACAACGCCCTACCTTCCAACCTAGGGTCTCCGTTGGCCATCTTCGAGAGCCGACTCCGCCGGACCGCCGCTGTACTTCACTCCACCGTTGACCTTTGTTACTCTGGTATCTAGTCTCCACTCCAATTTGTCAATTTCTAAGTTGTCTTGAAAGGTAAACTTTCAATTTCTTACAAGTTTCTTTCTTTATTTTTGTTCTATGAGTAATATGTGCTGAAATTGAATGATTGATTGGAAATGTAAATGTGAAATAGACCCGAATTGTATCGTATTTTTATTATAATAGAAAAGGCATAAGCTGGTGTGTACTATAACTTATTTGGAAAGATTGATATTCATCATTTGCCTGTGTATGCTAGTGAGTTACCAAAGCTGGTGATAGAAGTATAATTGCACTAATAAGCAAATGGAAATGAACTATGAAAATTTGAGTTGTTTCCTGAATTGTTTAAGATCTATAGATTTATAGAAGGATAGAGAGCTTGTTTAATTAGTTTTACTTAACCAAGTCACCTATAGACACTTGTTAGGGGTTTAAACAAATTAACAAGTTTACTAATATTGTTAAACTTCATAATTAAAAAGGGCAAAATTTATTTTTACTCTGCTTATTCTAATGTGTGGTCTTTAGGACACTAATAGGGTTTCACATCAAAAATCAAGTTATGTCTACCCAAATGTAGAGATTACAGGTAGTATCATCACTCAGCATGGCTATTTAATTCATCACTTTCCCAGTCTAAGTAGACATTTAATTCCTTACAAAAACTAATTGTTAATGCACTGTTAAGACACAAAGATAGCTATGTCGTCTTTTGATTAATAGAAAGATAATCCTGCATATTATATGCTAAATGTAAAAGCTGAGAATTCCATTGTTTTAAACATAAATTTGTAAATCACAAGAGGACTAGTAACTTTTGTTTGAAAATGTCACGTTTTTAGGTTGAGATTGCTTGGGGTTAGGGTAAAAGAACAAGATCATGCGTTTGAGAAATAAGTTGTCTGACCCGAATTGTTGAACCGACCCTGAATGTTTTACGCCCGGTCCTATGAATTGGAGCATCTAAAAACAATGAACCCACCAAAAAAAATTCCTGGATCCGCCACTGGCGCCCATATTGCTTTGCTTCTATCTCGTCCACATTTCTTCATGCATGTTCTTGTTACTTTGATCATTCTTCCAAAAAAAAAATGCAAAACCATTAGCGTGACCGGAAGTTAAAAACACAACAAAGCAAAACCTTCTGGTGTTGGTTCATGTTGCTTTTCTTCTTCCTGAATGTTCTTGCTTAAATGTAACAACTAACAACAGCACCCAATTCTTCAAAGTGTTGACGAAGTCTTTAAGAGTTCTAATAACATTGCATCCCTACTTCTTAGGCTCTTTATTATCACTTAAAAAATCATATCCTGAAGTAAATAAACAACATTAAAAAATAAAAACCATTAAATCTACTATTTAGATAAAAGGAAAACGCCTAATAATGGAAACAAAAAAATCATAAACATTTAGGGAAACCTAGGATCAATGTTTTTCTATCTTCTCATTAGTCTTGAAACGCAAAGATCTGGGAAACCTAGGAGGCTAGGATAAATTTGTTTTTGATCTGGTCAGTTTGTAATTGTTACGCCTCATTTGTTCAAAAACACTATAATTTAAGGCATGCCAAGATACACATTGAGAATACATTCATCTGAAACAAAGGAATGCAGCACAATTACATCACCAATTTTCGTAAGATGGAAACAAAATGAAAGTAATAAAAAGGTTACCATTCTGAAGTGTGGCAACGACTTTCCAAAAAGAAGCCAAACTTTGAGCCTTATGACGAAGCCATCTTCTCTATCATCCAAAGTAGCACCCAATTCCTCAAAAGTATTAGCAGAGGTCACAACTTATCAATAGTTCAAGGTCAGTTGTGTATCAGCTTATGATGAACATTGTATAAGAAAGGCTGTTATGTCCAGCATATTCACAAATTATCCACCAATGATAAAACCAAGTGCTAGGCCCCAACAGCTCTTTGCGATACCGGTACTCGGTATAATAATTGACACGTGCGTTCAACCCATCAAAAGCTCTTTGCGACCACAACATGCTGCACATAGTGAAAAAGAAAATACTATTTTGGTACATAATTCATATGAAGCATAATAAAAAGCAAAAAACAGATAACATTTAACAACTTGGTAAGGGATTAAAATGGTTTGACACATTTGATGCTTCTAATGTAAATGAAAACCTTCGGTTGGTTCTAATTTTGATCTAACACAATCACCAACATCCCTAATTGGATTCTTATATTATAGCCTTAATGAATTGTAAAGTTTTGATTTTTTGAATGTGTTTTACTTTTACGAAAAAAACATTTTTAACCTCAATGAGAGAACACATACACCTTAGTATGTTTGCGAGTTACCGCTTCTTTATCTCTGTTGTATCCTTGCGATAGCCTCATCTGTTATATCAGGAATGCAGAACTGCCACTCTACTCCAAAGGTACCTGAAACGATTATAGTTTTTACTGCAGGTCATAGATAATGGAGTCAGTTTTTTATATTTATTTATGGATGTTTATGAGTGGTTATGCGTATTTTAATCTTATGAGATAAAAACTTCACACTTTGCCATACCAAAAGCCAACACAAAAAGTGATTAAAAACCAACCAAATTTTGATACTGGGAAGAGAGAAGGATGCTTAAATCACATTCAAAAAGTAAACAAATAAATAAGAGGAAAAAATTGGCATAGCATGAATGCATGATTTACGAACATAACAACAACGCCTACTGAAATAATTGTGAAAACCCCAAATTCAACCCTCTCCTATCTACAAATATCCATCAAACACTAAATCAACACAAACCTAACCCTAACAGTATGATTTTACAATCCACATACAAATAAAGTTAACAAATTCGGAAAAACATATACTTTGATTGTTCAAAAAAAAAATAGAAAAAATAACGAAATAAATTGAAAAGATTGAACCTTTGCAGAAGATAGTATGACTCGGCAAAAGCGGCAATAGGCGTCAATTTTGATTTCCGTTTACTCTGCAAAACAACAATTCCGAATTTTTTTTTTAACATTATGAAGTCCACTTATTCCATATATATATATATATATATATATATATATATATATATATATATATATATATATATATATATATATATATATATATATATATATATATCATGAAGAAAATGATCGAGAAAAGAAAGAAGGGAAACTTATGATGTACTTTGGGTCGTCTATCGTCGTCAAAGGCCCACCACCGACGAATGATCGGACAATCGATCACCGCCACAGGGACCGATTTACTCTAAACCTTCGGCTTGTAACACTCACGCACCGATTTACACGGCATAGGGCCCTGTATTGTTGATCTTGTCTTGGGTGATGTACGGAGCAGTTGAAAATGGCGATGGTGCTCTGGATGAGACGGGTAGGGATGGTGATGAAGACGGTGGTGATAGGGAGGTCACCGCCCCTTGAAGCATATGTCGAACAAAAACAAATGAAAGAGGAGAGGCAATAGGAGAGCAATAATGGGGTAGGTAGGTGTGAACATGATAGGTAAGTGTTCCCAAAGCAGAGAAGAGAAGCAGACACTGCCGTAGAAAAACAAACTTTGGTGGCAAAACTATGAAATGACAAAAGTGAGCTGGGATATATATAATAATATCGTTTTATAAAAACTTCAAACAAATTTATTTTAATTTTATTTTTTATAAATCTAAAAAAACTATTATATATATACACATATATTTTGAAATAAGATGTTTTAATTAAGTAATGTCTCATTTTATAAAAAAAAACAGTAATCTTATATACGGAATATAATTTTTTTTTTATAAATAAATATTGAGGACGGGATTTCGTATATGATTTTGTAATTTTTTATACATATTTGTATATTTGTAATTATAAAAATAGGGGAAAGATCTTGTACAAAGTGTTTTTTGGTAAGAACTGTGAGAATCAAAGGAGGGTATTTTTTTTTTCAATTTTTTTTCCCCATATTGTTAAACATGTATTATAGTATTGAAAACTAAAAAAAAAATTGGTGTAGAGTAATTACGTGTAGAGTAATTACAACATTGGGATAAATCTCCCCTGTTTCAATCTCCACTGCAGTGGTGCTTCATTGGTGTTCGTGGTGGTGGTGATCAGTGGTTTTGATCTCCTCTGCTTCTCTCTCCCCTCTTTGATCTCTTTCTACTCTGTTTCGATCTCCTCTTAGTAGTGGTTTCGATCTCTCTCTGCAGTGGTGCTTCGTTGGTGTTCGTGGTGGTGGTGATTAGTGGTTTTGATCTCCTCTGCTTCTCGCTCTCCTCTTCGATCTTCACTCTTTCTCTCTCTACTATGTTTCAATCTCCTCTGATTAGTGGTTTCATGGTGGTGGTGATTAGTGGTTTCATGGTGGTAGTTATAGGAGAGAGAGAGAGAGAGTATGTGGGTGGGTGGGTGATGACATTGTTAGGGTTTTAAACCCTTTAAAGAGGGAAAAGGGAAGATGATTGATGAGTTTTTTTATTAAAAAAAATAAAAAATAAAAACTTTTTGTACTGAAGTGGCAAACTGGACCAAACCTCAGGGACAAAATCGACATTTAACTCAAATTTATGATTGTATGGTATACTCGCAATACTACATACTACACACTCGATTCATATATAAATCTACATACATATATACACATGTTTTCTTAAACGTCAAATGATGCTCCTTACACCAATAATTCTAAATTATTTTCATTGTATCTAGAGTCTACCAAATGAGCTAGCTTCATATTTGCACATACATACACGTGTGTTACTTCATCTTGACAGAGCATTTTGATCAGTGCGATTGCTGCATTAAAATCCTGGGCCAGCTTGGGTAAATGTAGGCCTAAGCCCATAATATCAAACTTGGTTTCTTTTTCTCTTGATCAAAGCCCATAATGCCCATTTTAACATTTAATACATCATTCTATGTCAAATTTGAGTTGCAACAATTTCCTTTCGTTGCAAAGTAACTATTCAATTAGAAAAGTAACGAATAAATCATTATTTTGTTTTCACGTCTTTTGCAATGTAGATAATTGAAACACAAAAGTTCCATTTGAATTGCCCCACTAATGAGTAATGACAAAATGTTAAACAACAGTTGTCAAGATCAAGTCGTCGTATTGATTTCTCGAGCTTGAGATGCAATGCCAGGTTAGATCTTGAGGTGCCATAGATTCATATGGGAGAGGAGGAAAAAGAGTTCCTTGGAAGGTAGGTAAAGTCTTCCTTTAATCAGGGCTAAGCTTGGTTCTCGAATCGGGAGGGGCCGGACCCGATTTTTTTCAATCGGTAGTGGCGAATCGGCGGGGGCCGGATTCAACCCCGACTCAATTTACATACGAAAATTACAAATTTAAACCACTAAGCCAAAAAACAGGGGGGGGCGGGGGGGGGGAAGGCCACCCCTGGCCCTCAACATCCTTCGTCCCTGCCTTTAATAGTAGTAGGAGGGTATAGGCCGATTTAAGGTCTAAGCTCAAACGTTGAGCTTGATCCGAACATACGTCATCATGCTTGTTTTATTTAGCAAAATAAACAAGTCTGTTAGGCTTTTTTTTTTCCTATAACTTAACGGGATTGTTTTTATTCATTTGACCCATGTTTTTTTCCCTTGTATAAAAAAACTATTGGATCCTTCACTGATTAGATCGTCACCGTATCCTTTTTCCATGTGTATAGAGTATACATTCACTTGATCATTAATCAATAAAAATTCTCCAAATTTTCACAGATCTACCCCCCTTTTCATAACAATTATATGCTTTGTTGCATACATCTTATTCTTATTATACAACAAGAGGTAACAATGAGCAGGGGGCGGATCTATAGTAATAGTAGGGGGTGCGGACGTTGCAGCTCAACTTCGCGCGCGTAGTGAAAAATTAGTGGAAAATTTGTTTTTTTTTTTTTACGAAATTTGAAAAACGTTGCTACTAAAATGAAAAAAATGAAAAACGTTATTACTGAAAAATGTTTCTAGATCCGCCACTGACAATGAGATTCAATCTTAAAACTGTTATTGCATATTATATAATTTATATAGAGTATAGGGCCTTCGGCCTAATGATATCATTGGTTGGTCATGGAAAACGAGGTGGGGACCTATTAGTCAATTAGGAGGGATTCAAGATTTTGAATAATGAGCTTGATTAGGCTTCGATAATGATGACTAGCCTTAATCCAAAATTATTATTGTTAACCACTTCGCTACCGTCCAAGTTTTTTACTACTTAAATCATGTTTTGATACAGTCTCAACATTACCCTTTACCCGTTATATCTTGTTTATTTGGTAATATAGGGTCCTATATCCTTCTTAGAGAAGAAGTCCAAGTTTCAATCCTTGTGAAAAACACCAATCCAAGTAATACTCAAAGTCATAAGAAGAATGAAAAGATATTTATTAATATTGATTGTGACGATTACAAGAACTAATTAAGTATTGAGTACAAATGAACTATAAATCGACCAAATCTTTCTATTACGATAAAGAGTAACTATTTAGTATTTTCCTATATCCAAAAAAACGACCCTTTCTCCATAAGGACAATGGGTATTTATAGTAAGGATGATGCATGTCTATTGACTCATTGTGATTGACGGCTCATTTGTGTGGGCCCCACTACTGAAGAATGTTAGAGAATAATGTGTTGTCTCTTTCACTTGTCCTTCTCTGCCCTTGCCCGCTCTAGGCTGATTGGTAGATGATCATAAATAGGGAATTCTCTCATTTGATTGGCTAGATGTCACTTTCATTCTCCCTCTACAGCTTTCACGTCCCAGGTGGCACGCAAGGCGCACAGAAGCTTCCTATGATTATTCTTAGGGTTGACGTGTGTAAGTTGGCTTGCGCACCGCGCATCCTGATACATATCTCTTCACATGGTAATGGTGTAATTTAAAATTATTGGTTTAATTTATAGAAGATGTAACATTTGTCATTAAAAGAAGTTTTTTACTGTAATAAGTTTCTATAGTTTGTTCATAAATTGTTAATAGTAAAATGTTAAAATCAATTTAACAAAACATCAATTGTATTCCCCACTATTTGTTTGTGTTTATCTATTTTCTTTTCATAGATTACATTTTCCATTTCACAAACAAACATATTACATAAGGATGACAGGTAAACAGGCAACAAGTTGCGTCGCTAACCCTTTTAAATCACATAAATTATATAAGAGTATTACGTGAAAAAAACCCTATAAGAATCACATATTGTACTTGCATGTGGTGTTTTGTTCATTTATTGAAATGGAGAAAAAGTGTACGTTGTATAAGGGAGGACATTATCGGCCTCAGGGTGAAAATGGGGTGGGCAGCCCCTATCGGGAACATCGTCCCATTCTTGACGGCCTCAATTTTTGCACCAAAATCTTGATGGTTTCCCTGATTTGGTGACCCTAACTCTCTCCCCTCCCCCCCCCCCCCCCCCTCTCTCCCTCTCTCTCAAACACACTAATGTGTCGAGTGTTAGTAAGTTTTTAAACATGATTCAATGGTGCCAATACTTGGTGTTTCTAAACCAAAGAAAAACAAAACTTTACCAAAACGCTATCAAATTTTCAAATTTATAAATAAAACGATATTTGCTTAATGGTCTAAAACTCACACAATAGGCAACTGTACCTATCGGGTGAAGTATAGGTTTGAGCAAGTATCGAGTATCAAACCTAAAGACACGACTTTTATTACTCGGTTTTAAGTTGTTTAAGAGAAGTTTATAAAAGTGAAGAAAACAGAAGTATCCTAGAGAGTATACAATAACCAAACGAAAATATTGCTTTGGGATCTGAATTGTTTTGGTATGAACTAATAGGGACTTGATGGGATTGGGTACTGAATATACCATTCCGCGTACCCAAACCCGGCACAACGTCACCACGCGGAAAAAAGCTACGCGCAGGACATGGTCAAGGCTCATTAATGATCGGTCAACAGTCAATGATTGGTCATAACCCGGTCAAGGCGAATATCATGCATGGTCAACAGCCATGCATGAATCACGTAACCAAAGCATTAAAGGCGGTACACGATTCCACTATTCCCTTCAATTTAGCTTTCCTTACTTTATCACACTAACACAACTAAGGGTTATGGAGACAACCTAACCACGGTTAGGACTTGGGTAATGGTGGCATACGGACTCTCCTATAAAAGGGGTCACACCCCCAAAAGGAGAGGACACTTTCTACTGACCTGGAGAGCTATCACACTTGATAGTATCCCCATTCACCCCGTTTTTGTTATAAACAACTATCTTGTGTAGTCGTCTCCACACCCATACTCTCACTCTTATTTGCAGGTATCTCCAAGCCGTAGCTGTTAGTGAAGGATCAACCTTGTAGTAACTTATAATCTTATCATCCCTAATCGGTGGTGAGACTATTTGTTTCTTCAGTAAATATTTAGCTAAGTGATGTGTCCAAATTATGTTTCCCGCGATAACTTCAAAACGATTTATGTTCTTGGTTGTTATTTGTGAGGGTCTCCCATCCCGGTAAACTCACCCTTCAACTGTAAGTGACGTATCACCCAAGATTGTATGCATCCAACCTTAAATAACACACCTCCCAAAGTTGCGATATTGACATCCAACTATTCTACTTTTTTGTGAATAACTTGCCAACGGCCGGTGTGGCTAACAAGCTACCACTTGATATGGTAAAGGCGACGCATCCTCCCGAGTACACTCATCCCTTACTTGAAATAATTAATTTACCAAAAAGTGATTGCTCTATTATTAATTGTGTGATAGTATAATAATAGAAGTAAACAAAGACCGTTTACTTCTAACACGAGTTCACCAATCTTTGATTTGCGCCAAAACTAACACATAGACCATGCAGTGGCGGATCCAGAATTATTTTCGACGGGGGCACAAATTGGTTGAGTGAAAAAAAGACATGTCAAAACAAGTCGGGCCAAAACAATTCATACTTGATTATCATTTAAATAGTTTTTGATAAGTTTTCATTAACAATTTCACCTAATTATTAAAAGTGTGTTCAATTTTTTTTAACAAGTTTAGTTTTTTAGGCAATGTGAGGCTAGCTCACTTGGTAGAGGTTTCCTAATAAGAAGTCTTGGGTTCAATCTCAAGTAACGTAATAATTTGGTACTGTATAGTAATAAAGGGGTAGCGACGTAGCTTATTGCCCGTTTACTCGCCACTCACTTGTAATTCTTGTTGGTTTTTAATTAAATGTTAGAATGGTCTTTTGAAAAAAAAATTGGAACTAATTGACAAATTAATTATGATGATGATTAAATTTTTTTTATCTTAATTTAGACTCGATGAGAATTATTGGAAAGCAATACACATATCCAGAAGATCAACGTATTATTTTAAGTTAGGAAAATAAAATGGACGTGGATGGAATATATACACACCTAGTTTGCTGCCTTTGGAATTAATATATACAAAGATATGGACTTAGGGTGGGCACATGCCTACCCTCCATTGCAACTATATCCGCCTTTGAGACCATGTAGCTAAGTCGCTAACCAAATCTTGGCTTATCACCAAGGCTATGTATATAGACCGTACGAACCCTAAGTGAAGTTTTGATACTTGAGGATCGACCACAAAGTGTGAGTATTTCTACAACACAAATGAGCTAATCTCTACAGTTGGAGTTAATGCTTAGCTTATAAGTGTGCGGGTTTTTACATGCTACGGGTACACTCATAAGTCCCTCCACATCCTACCAAAACATACACAAGACCAAATATTAAATTGATTAATTAACTAGTTCATCAAACAAAGAAAGAGTTACCAAGAACACAAAACACCACTTAAACTAAAATAAACTATATAAATTATACCAAAATAGTCTTCACCCTAGCAACACTCTAGAAATTTAGCCAAGAATTGGCATTACAACGTACTTACAAAAGACGATTTTACAAGAAATCACGGTGAGGGTTGGATAAAGATTTCTAAGGGTGTTATGATTTCTCTATTGAGGGTAGGACACAATGAGTGTTTGTGGAGTGATCCCAAGCTCCAAAGGTCACTTAAGAATCTTAGAAGGATGATTTGGGGGCTAGAGAGCCCCATTGGTTGGAGAAAAGAAGTGTTTCTATCATAAGTGTGGGGTAGAATGGATAGAAAGGGATGCCAAAATGAAAAGTGGAGGCCTCTATTTATAGGTTGTCTGGCAGGCTAAGCACGACCGTGCTCCCGTATATCCACGCATGTGAAAAACATCTCGGAGCAGTGTAGAGCCCTTGCGTGCAAATTCTGTCAGGTTCGTTGAGGAGACTTGGTCTGCTGATCCTTGTGGTGCACGTTTGGAGAGGTGCACGACCGTGCACCCCTTTAGCACGCCCGTGCATGCTTTGTGGTATAGTTTTTGACAGTTTTGGTATTTTTCGGAAACTTCTGTGAAGCTAGGGTCGGTGAGCGAGGCCATGCACGCCCGTGCGTGTTGACTTTTCTCTCCCTGCTGTCTTAGAAATGTTGACCAGGAACAGGTGCACGGTCATGCTGCATCTACTACATCTCTTAAAGTATTTAATTTTTCGGCTTTTGTGCCGTTTTTCTCCCCTTTTCACTCTTTGACTCTTAAAATTTGCAATTATCAATTAAGGATTAAACATGATAAATTTATAATAAAAACATAATTTTAGTGCAAAATGGGTGTAAATGCACATGTAAAACATGTGTAAATCTCGGCACATCACACACAGACATGCGCGTGTATGTGTGTATATATATATAGTGTTAAGTTATTCTCTAAGTGGTAAAATAAATGGGTATTAGATTTTAATAATCCAAACTTTCACCCATTGGCCGAAAATAATCTGTACTTCAAAAATTCCCAACAATGATCCCAACTTTCAATGTATTGGCCAACAATAAACATTTGTTAACAGAGAACTAACTCAGTTAGTGGATGATGATGTGGACGCTGATGTGGCATGCCAACATTAGCATGGACGATGACGTGGACGCTGACATGGCATGCCACGTCATCATCCACGTCAGCGTGAGCATGCTACGGCAACGTCTACGTTATCATCCACTAACTGAGTAAGTTCTCTGTTAACAAAGGTTCATTGTCGGCCAATACGTTGAAAGTTGAGATTGTTGTTGGGAATTTTTTAAGTACAAATTATTGCCGACCAATTGGTGAAAGTTTGGATTATTAAAATCCAATACCCCTAAAATAAATGACAAAGGTGCGAAAGATACAAAAAACACATAGGTTTACAAAATATAACACAATGCCGATGAAAAAAGTCACAATGAATCATCAAAACACAATTACGAAAAAAAAGACATAATTATGCTAAATAAAAAGACACTATGATCTAACAAAAATTTTTAAATCTACAAGCTAAAAATCAAAAAGTAAAAACCTAAAATCTAATATCGTAGTGTTCGATGAAACGGTTTCAATACCACTAAAATAAGTTCAACAAAATTTAAATATGTAATAATAAATTGGATTAATCTATTATCTATCTATTAATATATATATAAGAAAACGTATATGCTGACGTGGCGTGCAATGAAGGCCTCAACCTCCCCTTGAGAGTGCCACGTGGCATCTTAATTGAAAGATTTTAGTGTTTTTGAATTATTTCTTTTTTAATTAAATTGAGTTATTTTAGGAAAAAAAATTTAAAAAAAAATTTAAAATTTTATCTCTCATATTTCCTCCCATAATTTTTAAACGTTTATATCTTTTATAACCGGATTTTTTAAAGAAAAAAATTACACCAAATTAACGAGCGTTTTATTATCTTTCCAACGAGTATCATAGTGCTATATAAAAAAACGGAGAAAAAATCGACTATTTTTTGTGGGGTTTCGTTCATACAGGAAAAAAAATACACAAAGTGTTCATGTTATTCATTAATCATTTTTTTCTTTTAAACCAGGTTCTTATCTACGATGTTGAAAATCAGCCTAATCGCCATGTTATCATTGGAATTTTACTAGGTATACTTCATCAAGAGAAGCTAGGAGAAAGAATCGCGCAACACTGCAACACATGGTGTCATCTTATAGCAAAGTTATTTTATTATTTATTTAATTACAAGAGTAATAATTATTACTATTAGTATTAGTATTATTAGAATGGTTATATTTTTCAACCCCGGGACGCTACCGGGAAGAATTGATAGTTGCTGACGTGGCGTTCAATGGTGGCCTCAACCATCTCTTGATTATGCCACGTGGTATAATGAGATGCAATGGTTACAACTTCCAACTTAAGTGTTTGTTTAGTTGATTAGGTTAGGAATTATAAGAGCCATTAGAATGTGAGAAATTAGAGAGATGTGATGAGTTTTTGAATAGTTGCAGCTTACATAAGTGATTCTTTAGATGATTACTGATTAAGTTTTAGATTAGGGAATATGAGTTATTACTGATTAGAATACTATGAACATGTAATGATTGAGAGATTTTGTGGTTAGTTAACTTGAGCCATTTGCAATAGGTTATCACGTAAAATTAGATTTTTCAACCCCGGGACCCTCCCGGGGTAATCAGCTAGTACGTAACATAAAATTTTTGTTTCTATTAGAAATATATTAGAGCTACGCTTAATTTGGTTTATTTTTTATTTTCATGATAAATCGGGCCCAAAATGAACAAACAGAGCAAAACCGAGCGACAAACGAGAAACTGGAGAACAACGAGGCGAGACACGCACTGTGCCTTGACCACAAAATGACAAATCCAGAGATGATCGAAGATTTGAAGATCCTATGGGGCCCACAAAGTAGACCACGCCTCGTGCCCTGAGTACCACCCCATGTCCTGATTACCACGCCCCGTCGCCCCGTACTTGGAAGTGATCCAGGCACGCCCACGGGCTGCAACAGCTCTCCATCTTCACCATTTCAACTTGCTCAATTCTTTTCTCACCTCCGACATCACACTTTACTTCTACCCACTTCTTTAAGTATTGTAACTTTATAAGATTTGTAAGAACTTATCTAAATATCACTTCCACCACCGACGCCCCACTTTACTTTACCTGTTCTCCACATCCACCTCCACTATCAGCCACCACCGCCTCTACTACCACAACCCTCCACCATTATCAACATCAACCCATCCATCATCACATTCGGGATTTCCACCACCATCAGCTACCGCCACCCTCACCTGCCATTACCTTCCATCACTAGTATCACCCTAACCATAATTTGAACCCTAATTCCAATTTCAATCGCCTACCCAATTTTAGTCCACCATCTGAATCCTAACCAGTGATGGTTGAAGATGATGATGATAGTGGTGATGTTGAGTGAGAGAGATAGAGGATTTTTCTGATTTTCTCTCTTTAAAATGTCAACGACTCAACAAATTTATGTTTTGTTATCACCGACAAATTGACAAGTTTCTGGTGGATACTTCGGAAAAGGCTGCCAAATTTCATTTTTGTTGTGGTTATGATAGCTATCTCTCGCAACAACGACAGGACGAGTTTGACAAAGAGCGATTACATCAAGAGGCGTCATAATCACAAGGTGAGTAATTGCTTGGAAGAAGTCTAATGTGTAATGACTTATACATGAAATTATGCTTTCTCACAATTTATGTTACCTAACAAAAGTCTCATGTGTAGATTACCCACACCAAGTTAGCATAATTGAGTAATTGCTTGGAAGAAAGAAAGTTCCTAATTTCAATGGTTTAATTTATATCGATCAGACGATGGTTACCAGCAATAACGAAGGTAATGATGGCGGCTAGTGGTGGTTGGTAGTGTTGGCAAGAGGGTTTGGGGTGATATAAGCGGGCAAGTGAAAAGGATATAGGTAAAGACTAAATTACCTTCATATGCTTTGCACATGATCTAACTTAACGTTAAAAGTTAATTGTGTTAGGGTTAAAGGACATAACATGTAAGATATGAAAACATTAAGTATGATTCTTATCAATTTTGAATCTAAAGGACGAGTCTTAAAATATAGTATAAACACAAAGGGCAACTTTTGTAATTTGGTCTACGAGATCAATTTTTATTCTTAACACTAAAAACCGGAAGCCCATTATAAATTTTTAAGGCATACAAACTCCTTGCTTTAACTTTATTTCATTTTTAATGTTACCACTAAATGTAGATTTACATTAAAATATGCACCACCTTAGAATAAGATTTAGGTGGGGTTTCAAAATCTTGATATATATTAGGTTTAACCATAAATTGATTTTTAAAAATTGCAAGCTCCATTTTTCGTGTTTTACTTGATATATTATATAGCTTGATGGAATTTTTCTTATTATAATTTTCATTAAAATTGATTGATATGTTATTATACATCAGTTATCATAGTCGGTCTTAAGAATTTAAGTGCTTTCTACGAGTCTAAAAAAAGGCCCCATAGACTCTAACAAATTATATAAACTAATGATACGGGGTCACACCATATATAATTTTTTTTTTGTTACGATAATATCATTTTACCAATCAACAATGATAAATAAAGCCATAAACTAGTAAAGATAAATTTAAATATCAACTAAAACATGTCAAGTCAAAAACGGGTCGGCTAAAAACAAATTAGCTTAAAGCGGGTCGCGTAAAATAAGTGAATTAAAACGGGTCGGCGAAAAAACATTTCACACATCATTCATCGACCTGATTTAATTAGTTATTATTAATTAATTAATACCTATATAGTAACACAACGTGTTAACTACATGCTGGGGCGAACCTAGCTTGAAGCTAGGTGCCGCGTCCGTTGTTACTTAACCTTGCGCGCGTAGTGAAAAATTAGTGAAAAATTTGTTTTTTTACGATATTTGGACAACGTTACTACTAAAATGAAAAAAATGAAAAACGTTACTACTGAAATTAATATATAAATCCGCCACTGACTACATGGATGGTTAAAAATTAAATCAAACTTATGGGTTTGTTTTATAATTTTACTTAAAAAAAGAGATTAGAACTTGAAAATTCTTATATTGAAAGTTTAAAACTAGAATACTACAATCTCTCTCTCTCTATATATCCATTCACAATCTTCACTTCATCTTCCTCATTGTTTCTTCATTAAAGCTTCCTTGAAGCTTTCAAATTCTTATATATATATATATATATATATATATATATATATATATATATATATATATATATATTCAGTTTTCATCCCTCTGTTTGTAGAAGACAGGGGTCCTCCATTACATTTACAAAGGGGCCTTCATAAAAAAAAACAAATATTTTTTTTCTTCTACTGAGTTGAATCTTAGGTGATGTTAGGCCACCTGCTGGAGAACATGTAAGAGGGTGTTTGGGAGTGAGTTTCAAAACAACTTATTGACTTATTGGCTTTTCCAAAAGCCAATAAGTCAATAAGCTGTTTGTGTAACCCAAAAGCACTTTCTGTTTTGACTTTTGGCTTTTGGCTTTTAAGGGTGGAAAAGCTGTTTTTGAAAAGTTAGAAATCATGGCTTTTGGCTTTTGACTTTTGGAAAAAAATTACAAATTTACCACCCATACAACCAATATTCACAATAAGTTAAGCGAAACACTTAAAAAACAACAATTTATTGACTTTTTGACGTTTCTCATCCCAAAAGCTAATCCAAACACTTTTTTTAAAACTCCTTTTCAAAAGTCATAAGCCAATAAGCACTTTTGACCAAAAGCACTTTTGCATCTCCAAACTCAATCCCAAACACCCTCTTATCGTCCTCTAGAAGAAACGGTGGTGGACCGGAGGGTCAGTGCCCCTGGGAAAACGGGCCTCGGCTGAGAATGTGGCTCGCCCACCCTTGGAGCCGACCCTTTATAATCAATTAGCAATGTTTTGTATAATCATTACGACAGGGTTATAATAGCATCTATTGAAAAGGGTCATCTTGCATTTCTTTAAAGGTGCAGGGGCACTCCTCAAATTATTCAAAAAACTCAAATTGAAAAAAACACTAAGAGACTGTTACCTTATTTTTAACTAAAGTACCCAAACTACAAACGGTGGTGTTCTCAAACTACCTTATTGACTCCATCCATTTTTCATTCTTGTTATTCCTAAAAAAATCATTCATGTTTATGAACAAAAATAAAGTTGCCAAATGAGAGGGGGGGGGGGGGGGGGGGGGGGGTTAACCTGAATTATCACCAAATCATCTTGTCACCACCACCCTATATCCCACGGTCGCACCACCATAGTATGCCACCAACCACCTAGCTCGCCGATTCACGTCAAACTAGCCACCACCCAGCCACGATCAAACCTCATTAATGTCGTTGATTATTCTTGATTATTGTTAAAGTTTTCGGTATTTTTAATCATAGGTTTGCAGGTTTCACGTATCTTTGCAAATTGTATGTTTATGTTAGATTTGTGATTGGGTTTCGATCCTTGTTGGATTCATAATGTCAACACATAATTGAAGTTTATTATCTGTCAGAATCCACAAACTAACAGAAAACCTAACGGCTGTTAGTCTTAGGTACGTAAAGTGTTAGCCCGACAAACAGGGACTCAAAGTGTTATACTCGTGCTGAACCTGTTAGTTGAGGCAAACCACAGGGACGAAAACTGCAATTAACTCAATCAAATATTTACCTTAAAAGAAAAGTTTGTTTTTAATGTAATAAAGCTATTAGAATGGGGCATTAATAAACAATGACCAAGAAAAAAACAAATATATTTTTTCTTATATAGTTTCTGATAAACGGATCGTTTATCACCTAATCCGATACCTCGTAATTTTTTTTCCTTGCATATTCGGATACCTATCCCAACACCTGTCTCGGATATTTCAGGTAGTCCCGTCAAACTTAGGCTTTTTTGTCATCCCTACTCCAAATTTGACCAATAACTATTTAAAGTTATCAATTTTCGGTATAAAACCTCCCCGCCCTCCTCACACACAATAGCTCTCCACATCATCCATCATGACATGTAATACTTACAAATATTAGCATATACAATCTAACAAGAATATAGTTATTAATAGAAAGTAGAAAATATTAATAGAAAATATTACAAATGAAAATATAACACATTTAAACTGGATGTAGGAAGGCATTAGAGACTCATAGAGTCGTGTGGACTCCAAGGATAAGACCTAATAGATTCCTCTCTCACTTTGCCTTGACTTGTTATTGGGGTATTGATTCAAAGGCGTATGCTTTGATCATAAAGGGCCCCTTAAAGCAGGGTTTATATGCCTTAGATAACATATTAAATATTTAATTAAAGCATATTATATGGATAAGGACATGCACCTTTTGATTCTGTTAATTTTCTTATAAGTAGTATCTTACCTGTTCTAAAAAATACAATGTTTAATTTTTTTTATTCATGAATTAATTTCCATTAACAAAAACCATAACAAATTACAAGTGAATGACTGGTAAACGGACAACAAGCTATGCTGCTACCTAATTTTGAATAGCAAACCTACTCAATAAAAATAAAGCGTAACCTAAAATAATATCACCAACACATCTTAATTGTTGCCAACATGCATGTATGTAAATTTGCTTTGCAATCTTTTTACTGAAATGATATTTATACCTAATACTCTCTTTTTCTTTAACCTCTAGGCATCCATGTATCAGGTAACAACATCCATGTTCTTAGTTACTAGTTTTGAGAAAGAACAATCCTTCTAGTCTAAGACCAATACGTCTTATGCAAAGTCAAGTTGTCCCACTTTATTCATGGTCCTTGTAACGCTCAATGTTGGCTCTTAAAATGAGGGACCAATATAGATCCGCGCAACGATCGTCATAGATCTCTGTCTTTTATTTCTTTTTAGTTACACTATGTTCCTGAGTTTCATTTAACGAAGAAAAAAAAGGATTTGGAAGGATATCAATGAAAAATCGTGTTTCATAGGTTTTTTTAAGGAGAGAAAGGGAGGAAAATGGAAGGAAAATTTGGGCTTATTTCCTTCATTTCTCATCCTTTCAAATTGGAGATATTTAGAATGGAAAAAAATTTAAACATAAAATTCTGACTTTTCTTATCATTTCTTTTGAACCCGGGAACACAGTACTTAATTAAACATTTTATTTTCTCTCTCTAATTCGCTTCTCTTCTTTTCATTCGGAACACAAGGTTACACATCTTGGGATACTGTTCAACAACTTGGGCTAACATTTAAAGTCACTTTTAATAGTTTCGGTAATACTTTAGGGTTTTTTTTTTTTTTTTTTTTTTTTGAACGGCCGGTAATACTTTAGGTTAATTCAACAAATTAATATTTTGTAATTTTTTCATTTATAGTAAAAATAAAACAAGAGGTATTTGAAGATCCAAAAACCGACCGAACCTGTAAATGACTATGAAACAGGTTCTTAGCCAACGAGATCTGATTGACTTACTCTGTTTCAATTACTAAACAAAAGAACTAAGGGTGCGTTTGGTTCGCGAATTTGTTTGGAATTGGAATTTGTGAAGGAATTGGAATTGGAATGAATTGGATTCTCAAATCCTATATTATTGTGTTTGGTTGGTTATAAATTGGAATCTATCACCCTTGCCCCCACGACCCGCATCGTTGTGACCCGTACCGGCCCGAACCGTTTCGCCCCGTACCGACCCATACCGTTTCGACCAGTACTAGCCCGTACCGTTTCGACCAGTATCGTTTTGACCCGAACTGTTGATACCTCTATCGTTTCGGACCAGTTTCGACCGATATCGTTTCGACATGTACCGTTTCGGACCGTACCAGTTTTGACCGGTACCGTTTCGCCCCGTACCAGTTTCGACCTGTATCATTTCGACATGCACCGTTTCGACCCGTACCGGTTCGGGTCGAAAACGGTACCGGTCGAAACTGGTACGGGGCGAAACGGTACCGGGCAAAACGGTACCTGTCAAAACTGGTACGGTCCGAAACGGTACATGTCAAAACGATACCGGTCGAAACTGGTCCGAAACGGTACAGGCCGAAACTGGTACTGTCTGAAACAGTTCGGTCCGATACGTTACGGGCGAAACGGTACAGGTCGAAACACTATCGGTCGAAACTGGTACGGTCCGAAACGGTACCGGTCGAAACTGGTACAATACGAAACGGTTCGGGTCGAAACGGTACCGGTCGAAACTGGTATAGTACGAAACGGTTCGGGTCAAAACGGTACCGGTCAAAACTGGTACGGTCCGAATTGGTTCGGATCTAAGCGGTTCGTGTTGAAATGGTACGGTTCGAATCGGTTCGGGTCAAAATGATGTCAACCGTTCGAAGATTCCAATAAATTGACTTGAATTCCTTCTAATATTGGAAGGATTTTGAATTCCCTTAGGTAAAGGAATTTAAAGGAATTCATACCAAATTCCAATTCCAATTCCTTTGTCAACCAAACACACAAGATTGGAATTGAAATTCCAATTCCAACAAATTCAATGAACCAAACACATAAAGAGTTGGAATTCAAATTCTAATTCCATTGAATTTCATTCAATTCACGTGAACCAAACGCACCCTAAGAGATATTAATAGAATTATAGTTCGGGGTAAAGATGTCAAGATCATAATTTTACGCTTGGTACTGATTACTCAATAACATGATCCCAATTCTTTTAGGGTAGGTTTCGATTTAATATCAAAATCAAACCTTATTATGTTTCTTTTAATTTATTCAATCTAGTGTGGAAAACAAAAATCATGTAGAATGGTCCCTAGTATACGTGTGGTGAGGGCAATCCTAGATTTGAATATCAAGAAAGGGGACCATCGTTTTAAAAAATATATAGTAGATTTTGTCTTTGTAAGCTACTTTGGAACGATATCAATAAATGTATTAATAATGCATAAAACAGAAAAAACATAACAGTTTTTGTAAGTCACATTTCTTCTAACAAGGAACAAACAATAATTCATCTTTTAACTATCGAATAGTTAGAAAGACTGGCAAGCATATCATGGTCACCTATACTAATACCTAAAAACTCACTAAACAAAGTAAGAATTTATATCATAGTTTTAAGGAGTAATGGAAATAAATAATCTCAAGTATTGCTCTTTGGCCGATAATGGTCCTAACTACGAAAATAACCACTAGCGGTCCAAACTTTCGACATATTGACTATCAACGGACCCAAACTAACTGAGGCTAACTTCATTAGTGTGATGCTGACGTGGCATGCCACGTATGATCATTTTTCCACCTAAGCATGCCACGTCAGCATCACACTAACGGAGTTAGCCTCAGTTAGTTTGGGTTCGTTGGTGGCCAATTTGTCGAAAGTTGGGACCGCTAGTGGTTATTTTCGTAGTTAGGACCATTATCGGCCAAAAAGCAATAGTTGACATTATTTATTTCCATTACTCCTAGTTTTAATTAACACTATTGGTCATCCTATGTACATTACTTGTATACAATAAATTGGTTATTATAAGAGTTTGAAAATATGACCCCCTACCCAACACATAGTATCAATCATGGACAACAAATTATGAATCATCCTTAATCAACTTTAACATGACAGAAAAAATAGTCAATCAACTAATCAACTACCCAGTTCTTATAGGTTTTCAAGTGTGTGCGCAGTGCGCTGCCACTTGATCTAGCCGTTCTTAAAAAAAGGAAAAAACAAACTTTGTTCAAATTAAATTGTCGTTACATCTACTCCAAGTATAGCTATCCAAGTATAGCTATCGAGATTTTATCAGTTTTCTTATTAAATACGTATGAATAAATTACAATGTTTGTAGACATACACATACTACAGGCTATGTTTAGAAACTAGAAATAATTGTTCATATCACTAATGTAAGTATTGAACAACTACTTCAAATTGAACTCCAAGAGATCAAAAAGAAAACCCACATCCAAATACAACGACTACAATATGTTAAAATTGCACCAACTATCCAAGTCTAACGACCCATTTTCAATCTATTCAATATGTTAAAATTGCACCAACTATCCAAGTCTAACGACCGAGTTTTGATCTATTCTTGACCCATAGAAAGAAAGTGGATATAATATTTTTTGAGAAAACAAGATTATTCCAGGTTTTCCATATTACTATGAATTCACAAATTTATGATATTCTAGCAAATCACAAACTAAGAATACAATGATGTTAGGAATGTTCACCATAAAGCCATCCATTGTCATTGAAGCTACCACAAAGCATGATGTTAGCAAATGGTCCATGGTTTAATTCCCCTCCTCGCATAGTGGACAAACAATAGAGCTCCTCCGAAAGCTTCGATCTTTGATTTTATATACTCCTAAAAATGTAGTCGTTAGTTGTTCGAATCCAATCTAGTTCTCCCCCTTAGAGTTGATCTAAGTTACGTGTTTGATTTTATATACTCTTTCTTCAATTAAGTTGGAATAACACTTACAAAAACTTGTACAAAACAATTAAAGGACATATTCAATAATTTCATGAGTATAGCTTATAAAATAAAATCAACTTATATAAAAAAATTACAAATTACATCAAGATAGCGGGAAGGCAGGCAACAAGCTGAGCTGACACCACTTTCTGAATGGCAAACCCTAACCGACTAAAAACGTAACCTTGCCCATCCGGAGCCGAAACACTATTATGAATAACTCGCTGAACCTGGTTAGGAAACGGGTAGCCTCCGGTGCCAATGAGCCAAATGTATGTTTTGGCTCACTTGGTAGCTTATAAAATATGTATGTTTTGGTCACTTGGTAGCTTCTAAGATATGTTATTTTCATGATAAAACTTATCGATACCATGTTAAGTTTATGTTTATATTTATGATACAACGATTATGTAACAACATGTTGTTAATAAGATATACCGAATGAAGTAACACTTTCTGAAAATAGTTTTGAAAATGTAAGATTATTCTCACATAAAAGTAAAAGTTAGATACAATCATTTCTACAACTCAATGCTTTAAATATAGTAGTGAATGATGATACCAGATTAAAGTAAAAATATAATTATTGGTAACGAAAGTGACAATGATGATGTTTGATTGGTGAAGTGGGTCATCTTTGCTTTGCATAACATGTGTCATACTTAGCTATTAAATTGGAAAGTCAAGGATTCATTAGCCAATGGGTGGATGTCAACAAAGTTTTGCACAAATCACTAATAACTCACTAATAACTTCTTTTCTTTCATTTTAATCATTTTCTTATTAAAAATAGGTATTTATGAATCATACACTCTCTAATTAGAATTCATATACCCTGATTCACATCACACATCAATAAGTGACTGCCACATACTTCGAATGTGATGTCACTCACCCCAGAATATAATGTCATTGGTGTATGAATCTTAGAACCCAAAATTTACCAAAATTTGTATTTAAAAATAAAGTAAGCTGTAGACAAGTATGGCTTCGTAAAATTTACCAAAATTTGTTAAAATTGGTTAAATTGATATTTGATTAACCGTAATGTATTCTTTTAAATTCATTTAATGAAATTCCAACACAAGAAATTGTATTCTACCTTTCCGCTACTACTGTTCATCCCTTGATCGCCACAATCGACCACTTCATTTGCATCACCAAACCATCGTTTAGTTGCACTGATGTTTTGATTGCTCCCAGAAACCATCATCACTCACCACTCACCTCTAGGGTTCGTCATAGAAGAGAGAGACACGAAAAAGAAGAAAAGAAAAGGTAACGAAGCCTAGGGTTCACCTTAGTTGTCGACTTTGAGGATTCTTCGTTTTATTTAGGGTAGCTAGTTCATGGTGGTAGGATTTGGAGGTTCATAGTTGCTGCATTATCATATAGCAACTTTACTTGGTTCGACCTTTTGGTAAACGTTAATTACAATAAGTAAATAAATGAAGAAAATTACATCTAAAATGCATGTCAAATACTTCGTTCTTCTAATGAAAAAAAAAAAAAAACCTGAGACGTTCGTTTTACTTGTGACATTTTGATCTTTTAACAAATGTGATATAAGGATATTTTAGACAATTTCACGTCATCTCCATCTTGAAATCTAAATTTAACAAAAATAGCTCTAAAATGCAATTTCGGTTGCATGTTGATTTGAACTTATTACGGTCATGACCATTTTACCCAAACAATGATTTCTTTCTTTCACTCTTCAAAATGACGATTACAAATAATAAAAACCCAATAGTTGAACCAAATACACAGTTTTAACATGAGTTAAACATAGAACATTTATAGTGCATGGACGTTTTCGATAGAAATATGGCCGATCATCAACAACTCCATTAGTACTTACAAACTTTTTTTTATGCAATCCATTGTATTTTCACATTAACAACACCTTTTACATTTATTTTTCGTAACCAAGTACTAATATAAAATAAACTATTTAGTTTTTTTCATATTGTTTAAATAAATATAAAAAATTACCTTTAAATATTATATGACTTTAGATATTGTAAAATAAATATATAAAAAGTCTAGATTATAACCATTAAGATATTTATAAAAAAATTTAAAACTATTTATAAGTTTTACCATTTTTAAACTCATGACAAAACTTTACAAATATACATCATCATTACACTCAGTTAATTCCATAATAGTAAAACTAAAGTAAAGTCTGAGAAAGGTAAGATATAGACAACTTTACCTCCCCAGTGTTGTAGAACTCGCTAGGAACTAGTCGGTCGGTGGGGTGGGGACTAGCAATTAATGGACTGATTAACGTAAAATTACTTAGTAACCTACCGACTAGCGATTAATCAAGATTAATTGCGCTTAATCAGTTTGTGATTTTTATATGCCTAGTTTTTTATATATACACACACACATTTTTTAGGTAAATATTTTAAATAAACAGGTTTTAACCCCTCCCCGACCTATTTTTTTAAGCATACATGATTAATCGTCAGAATCTATATGGTTTGGTTAAAAACTTGTCGGAATGTACAGGTTTTGGCCAGAATTTGGCTGGAATTACATATTTTTGCCAAAATCTTACTGGAATCGTCGGTTTTTGTCTGGCCGACTAGTGTCGGTTAGGTCCGACTAGGCCGATTACCGATTAATGGACTAATTAACATAAAATTACTCAGTAACCTACCGACTGTCGATTAATCACGGATTAATCCCGATTTTTACAGCTCTGTCTCTATTTGTTGGAGTAGAGAGACTACTTCTAGTGAGACACCTGGCTCGATAGTGGTTTTGCATCAAGCCTTCGACACAAGGTACACAACACTTAACAATCAAGACAAGCCCGATTGGTGCATGTACCTTTTTGTCTTTTGGCTATCAACGCCATCCCATGATGCTTGATTAACGACTACCGTTTTTAACGTGATTTTCACGAAATCAGTAAAATAACGCTAAATTAATGAAGTGCACAACCCTCCCCACCCATACGTCACCATCAATCCACATGTATACCTCCACCAAGAACACCTAAATTTATCGCTTCCCCATGGCATTTTTGGCCGTCCATAACATCCCAATTACGGGTGCTCTTTAGTTTATTTACTTTATTTCATAAAATGAAACCAAGGGAGTGGGGGTTGTGCAAGTTGATGTTAACTTGGCTTCATTATAACATTCATGTTTTGGGGGGGGGGGGGGGGGGGGGTGGTTGCATTATTGAAAGGTGTACATAGTGTTCTAGCACAGGAGTAGATGTCCCAATGTATGTCTGGATGTGCATGAAATTGGACCTATCAAGGACAATGGGTCCTACACAAACTAATAAGTATTGATGATTGCACTAAAAGATCAAGTTGGCCCATGAGCATCTCTACTTGTCTCATTACTTAGGACATTTGGAACCCAAAACCCAAAAAAAGGGTGTCTTTATGTTAGTGTCAGATCTAGAATTTCCTATCAGGATTTGCTTATGATTATATGTATTTTTAGGTGATTTATGTACATGGAGTCATCAACATCAACATGGTCACAAAAACATAACACAAAAAACAAACTAATAAACCAAAAACTTAATGGTGTGATGCATTGCTAAGCACATTACTCATTTACTCCCTCTATACGCTAGTGTAAGCGTTGTAGCTGATAGTCTCATTGGTTAGCAAAGTATTGATGGGTCCCGTGAATTTTCTAATAACGGATTTTCATGGTTACAAAAAAAAGTAACAAATTTAAAAGCATACAAAGCTTTCTTTATAAGCAAATCCACCAATAAAACATATATTCAATGACAAAGACAATCTCAAACATAAAGAATAGCTTAGGAGCTCATCAAAGAGCAATAATGTCCCTATCTCTCCCTTTCATTCCCCAAATATTGAGTATGATAAATCATTATAGAACAAAAAACTATTGATCTAATAATACAAACAGGCATACCTCTCATACATCATCAATACAATGATAGTGTTGAAGAAGCCTATTGGCTTCTCTAAGACCACTAAAATAAGCACCATGAGTTGTAGAGTAATGAGTTCTATGTGTTGCTTCTCCTGCAAAAAGAAGTTGCAATGGGGGTGAGCCACTTGTCGATTCGACACCCATTGTGTTTGGCAACGGTTCAGCCAGTGAATCCATGTCGTTGATACTTGACCCGACTGCAATGTAACTATATGATCCCATAAACAGTGGATCACTCGCCCATCGACTTCTCAAAACCTTATCAAATTTCACATTCCCATAACCTTTTTTACGCGAAAAAAAGCTAGAAATAGTCGTCGAAACCTCATCAAGAATCACTTCATCCGAAAGCTCTTCTAGCATAAGCGCTTCTTCACCTGCAAACCAAGATAATAACACGTTCGACCTCTTGTAAATTGGCGACAAAGAAGCTGTCCGCCTTATCCACCATGGGATCTTTGGGTTCTTATATTGATAATCAGACTTATGAAACACCATTTGAAGGAGCGGAAACCGCTCAACATCAAGATTAAAATCAGGACTTAATTTCAAGAAAAGCTTATTAACAACACCAAATCCTAATCTCGAAATTGCTTCAGTTTTATAGCTAGGAAGCGGCGGATTGAACTTAAACACACCCGAATCATTCCCATTGTTAAAAACTCCTGCTTTAAGAACGCCTAACGAAACTGTGACAATAACATGATCCGCTGACACGCTAGTACCATCAAGAAACCGAATCTTTACCGGTCTTGAATCAGAATCAGAATCAGAATCAGAATCACCACCATCTTCATCTCCCATCATACCCATTACACATTCAGGCTGCCACTCAACACTTATCACTTTCTTGTTTAACTGAATAACCCCATGAGGCAAAACCGACGCTAACGATTCTATAACACTCGAATACCCTTTCGCAATGGTGATCTCTTCACCAGGACACATAACATACTCACTCTCTGCTGAGTAATCAAGATTATACAAATCATTAGCAGCTGTATAAGTCCTTTGTGTGTTTTCATGCATTGCAAATATTCCTTCCTCTAATAACTTCTTATTCCAATCTCCATATCCATTCACCCAATAATATTCAAGACCTTTTCTAAGAAAAGATCCAACACTATTAATATTAATATTAATATCACTATCAATACCATTACCTATAGATTTCTTTTTCCCTTGAGCAAAATCCATTAAACTATTAAAAAGATTTGTAACAGGGTCAACAAAAGATGGATTTAACACATACCCATTTTCAGCAATGGTGAGTGGATCATCAAGGAAGCCATCCATGCATTCCCATGGTTGGTTTGAGTCCAAAGCATTGATGTCTTGAGCAATCTTGTGAACTGGGCTGCCTCCAATACCATGGATCCAAGTGGCACCCATCTCTATTCTATCACCATTAAACTCTGAGGTGTTAATCCTGCCACCTATTCTATTCCCACCTTCAACTACACATACTTCAAAGGCTCCTTTGTTTACACCAGATTTGTAGAGCTTGTTTGCAGCTGTTAGTCCTGCCATTCCTGCACCTATTATTATTATTCTTGGTTTGTTTGTAACCATTTTGGATATAAATGGTTCTTGTAAAGAGAGATTAATATTTGTATGTAGAAAAGATTGCAGGGGGGTTAAAACAGAGAATAAGTTGGTGTTTGAGGTGCCTCGTGGGGTTTTATAACTATTCTATATGCACCTAATTGATTCCACAATTTTTTTTTTTTATAAATATATAAAGTTTATGCAGAGAACCAACATGTCTTTGTTCCCTTGGTCTTTGATACATTCGGCTCCCTATCATTAGAAGTAATTTGTTTCTTGACCAGGGTTCAACGGGTTGTCCATAGCAATGGTTCATCTCCAGGGGGCAGGGGTTTGTATTTGGTAGATTAGGATTCGTGATTCAGAAAGGGGTGGCGGCACAGCTTGTTGCTGGTCTACCCTCTATTTTGAATATATAAAAAAAAATTAAATATCTTTTTTGGCATAATATAGTATTAAATATGTTATGTTATGTTATGACTATATGCTAAGACTTGTCCAAATTCCAAACCGTTACATTAGCATGCCACATCATTTTAAACTATAACTATTTCAAACTCATTTTTTCCTACAACCATAAACTATTCCAAAACTCTGTCTCATTACTTACTTTTTCTTTTATTTAATTTGTACCCACATAAAAAAATCCTATTTTTTATTTATTTATAAAGCCAGAATGAGCCTACCGTATTCCAGTTCCGCCAAAACCAACCCCACTGTACCTCCTCTCCAACGCATACCTGTTTGGTTTCCACTCGTCCATCCAAGCGGACCCGTTCAAAGAGTCCGCGTTGTGATGCTCTATGAGTATCAACAATTGTTGATATGAATTGTTTTCATTTATGTAACTTTCGATGAAAAAAATATGTGAATCAATTAGATTACGACTTCAATCTAGAATACGCGATGGCTTATTTTATAGTCTATACACACATCTTATTTTATTGAAAAAACCCTATGTGTGCACTAAATGATTATGTTATGTTATCAATGATCTATAATAATCGCTAAACTTATGACATCATATATGCTTAGATCATTTCAACTTTCAAGTATTAAAATGTTATATATCTTAATTATCCAGATTAAAAACAACACTTAAGGTATTATAACCATCAATACGTTTCCTTTAGTATCAATATTAATAAAAAAAATTCCGTATAAAGTATACAGTTTTGTTTATACCAAATTCGACAGAACATACACTACAAGAATACTAAGCAATAGAGGCGACAACATTAGAGGCGACTTATAAGTCGCCTCTATTTTGCTCAAGATAGATTTATAGACCGTTAGATCAAGTTATAATCTAACGGCTTGCATCGACCAAAAAAAGACCAACAGAGGCGACTGGAGGTCGCCGCTAAAGCCTCTATCCGAATGAGTTGGGTTCTACGACTATGGGCCGTTGGATATGATGATGATCCAATGGCTTAAGTATGAAACGACAAAAGCAGAGCAATAGCGGCGATATGAAACAAAATATTCTAAAAATGAAAAAAAAAAAAAAATCCTATATCGTTTTATGCTCCTAATCTAAAAAAGAACATATAATCATTTATTCAAACATATTTTTGTACGGGTTTAGTAATGAATATAAAATCAACTGCCTACTTGGGTAACCACTAACCTGTATACGAATAGTCTTATAATACATATAAAATAGATAAAAATTTCAAGTGGCATTTTTATACAATATCAAAAGGATATATATATATATATATATATATATATATATATATATATATATATAATATAAATATATTGATTTTCGTAAACTTGATATTGTTCCCTGGATATGTTTTTTTGTTTGAAATTTGCCACCCACAGACCACAGTTACAGTAAGATCCTGACATGCATACAACAAATGTAGGGAATGCATGACTGTATCAACTTTGGCTTAAGGCAAAAAAACAATTTTATTTATTTTTATACATAAGTAACCAACTAAGCATATGGGATTGCTGGCTGTAGATGGATTTATAAAATTTTCATGTTTTCATTTTCTTATTTATATAACAAAGTTATTAACAGTCACATTTTATGTGTGTAATATATGTTTAATATATACAATTACCAATCAAGCAATAATTTTAATATTTATTCCAAATAGAAGTTAGATTCAAATAAATGTATGTGCATATATGCATTATTGAAGGGATATGGTATTAAAGCACTACAAATACCATACCATCGCCCACTTAGAACAGGCCCCGCCAGACGCCCATCCACCCGTTCTACGTCAGCGGATGTCTCACGCCCATCCGCCCGTTTCACGTCAGCGGAACGTCTGGCGTCCACAAACCCGTTCTACGTCAACGATGCATCTGCCGTCTGACGCAAGCACTAAATACTCTCGTGCTACGTCGACGGAACACCTGGCGTCACCCGCCCATTTTACGTCAGTGGTACATTTAACGTCAGGCGCAAGAACGGCCGCCCCTTTTCACATCGGCGGGCCAAATATACATCAAAGCTTCCTTGGCAAGCTTCACTACAAGTGGAAGATACCTTTTGGGCAGCTTTGGGACTCACCCCTGCCCCAAACAAAATATCTCTGACATGACAGGCGCCCGTCAGAGTTCCCCTCCAATCAAAGACTGTTCGTCTGACGACCAGAAAGGACGACGACGTGGCAGCCTCCCAGCCAAGATATCTTTCTGACAAAGCAGACTTTCTCTACCCATCTCGAAGTCCTGGAAAGCATAAACTGTCCACCGCCTTTCTCTAACCAATAGGCGAGCACCACGTGCCCACCACCCATCAGCGTCCACTTACTGGGCGCCACGTGTATATGCGCCAGGACGGTAACATCCCCCCTAGCATTCTACTTTTCCCTACTTTACTTAAACCCACTTGCACCAAATGGGCCTAAGGGCTTGGGCCGGATTATGGAGACACCTCTACCTGGGCCGGGCCTCGTTAAGGGTAGAGGATGGGCTGAGAAAGTAGGATATCTTGGTACTATAAAAGGAGGACTCCCTTCTCCTTTTATTGGCATCTAATATCTCTCATACTTTCACTCAAGAAGAATACGAATTCTCTCGTACCTTCTTCAACCCCCTGTTTATTATACTAACAGTTAGAGGTTCGGCTCTTCTAATTGGTAGTCTCTTAATTCCCTGGTCTTGCCTTTAGACCTTCACGTATTTTATAATCACACTCTCTTTATAAAATACAGTAGAACCACTTCTCGGATCGCCTTTCGTTATACGATCTTAGATTCGTGTTTCTTCAATTATACTTATTTATTTATTGTGATTAAGGCACAATACATTAGTATATAACGTTTGACATATGTAATAAGAGTTATTTATTGTGATTAACGCATAATACACTTGTATATAATGTTTGACATACGTAATAAGAGTTAGAAAGAGAGGTAAATTGTACAAAACCGACTTTAGCTTATATATCAAGTATGTTAAGTGGTTATTACATTTTTTATATGAAAGCGGTTATATAAATAATGTGTCTAATAAAAAAAAATGTAAACATAATGCAAGCTAATAACCAGTCTAGCAGTTAAGTATTGGTATCAGATGTTTGATGATGGTATTGGGGTGGTCAATAATAGGATGATGATGCTCTCAAGTCTCACCAAACTAGCACATGTGAAGCCAATGAAAGATGGTCCACCACTATGAATGGTCCTTATTTTTCTAGTCCCCTAGTTATGATCCAAAAATAACACCGTTTAGGTAGGTGATCTAGTGACAACGCAAAACTATACACTTAAATAAATGTGAGGTCTTAGGTTCAAGTCTCACAAGAAACAAAAAAATCGCCGTTAAAAAAATATCCAAAAATAACATGAAGTTATATATATGGTAACTTATATTTTTATATTCCATTTTTTACTTGCTATGACCATAAGTGGCATATTAATACATACGGGCTAAACTTTTTATGATTGGATTAAATAATTACATGTCTACATTGTGTTTCTTTAGGCCCAACATGTTTAAAATTAAGCCATTTATATCAATCAAGATGAATTCGAGGATACCGATATAGCATATTAGACGGAATTAAGTCAAACAATTAATCCGATGCACCAAAACCTACCAATTAAAAACATAAAGCTGAAGCAAAACAAACCGTTAATACGGTTCTTTTCACTGTTTGGACTTACTAGACCTTCAAAAAATAACTTTGACACGGTTTAAATTACTTTGTGGACTATGTAACATCGACATCTTGAAGTTTTATTTGGGAAAAAATAACACTGTAACACATTTTTACTTTTGTTATCACTATTATAGACACTATTATTTGGAGAAAAAACATATCGCTTAAAAAGTAAAAAAAAAAAAAAAAAAAATTAACCGTAAAACTAAACTGATGACCATTTCAATCATTAACTAATATCAGATTTTAGATCTCATCTTAGGGCCTGTTTAGTAGCCTCTTAATGAGGCTCTGAACCATTCAGCTCTTAATGATTCAGCATTCAGACTGTTTGTTTCAATCTAAAAAAGGCTCATAATGAAATGGTTAAAAGCTGAACCATTCAGGCTTGGTGCATAGCTAAACCATTCAACACTTAATCATTCAGAATCTCTTAACCATTCAGACCTCTTAGATGAGATAAACTACAAATAGTTTAATTTAAACAAAATAATTGGGCCTAAAGGTATTTAAGTAGGCCCTTAAGCCCAAATCATTAAACAAGTCCATTAACCATTATCCATTTACCGAAACTCCATTCAATATCCCAATAGGCTACATTTTGGCGCGAAAAAAAATCATATAACTCGCTTGACTCGCCTAACTCACTGAGTCACCTCGGTTACCGACCATGTCCGGTGTGCCGGAACTCACCGGGTTATTTGCGGAACTCGCGTCTCGAATTAAAAGCATAAACTCAGAAACTGTTATTGAAGATGAATCTAATGATGTTTTAATCGCAGATATTAATCAATCACTTAATTTAAACGAAGTACCTAGGGTTAGGGTTTTGGACACTGCCTTATCTTTGATGTGCTTCACTGCACCTCAGGTACACTTCGATTATTATTATTATTATTATTATTATTATTATTAATTGTGATTTGAATATAGTTGTTTTGTGGTTGTTGTTGTTCAGGTGTTTGAATCGGTGGTTGAATGTTCAGTAAGTACAATTGTTTCGGTTTTAGATTCGTTGATAGATTGTAAGGTTCTACGGTCCGGTAAATCGGAGGTTTTGCGAGTCGGTGGATTGATCTCTGGTGATGACTGTTTGGAAGTGATGGAATTGTGTGATGATGTTTTGGGGAAAGTGAATGAGCATGGTGAGTTTATCATGTTTTTGGTTTAGTTGATTAGTTATTACCAATTGTTATTCATGTTGTTGGTCTAGTTGATTAATTGGTGCATATTTTTGTTAATAATTATCACCAATTGTCTGTCATGTTGTAGTACTTGTTATAGAAGTATTGTAGGTTTCAAATGTTTTATAATCCAAAACTATGTTGTCAAAAAGTCCTTGTGGCGCTCGCCTAGTCCATTAGATGAGGAGAGGCGCATGGAAAACGCTTTGCTGTTATCCAGGCGCTACGGCAACCTCTGGCCGTGATTTTGCGGCAAAATTCTGCAAACTGACAGATTGTGTGGAACTAGCCTAAACTTGCTCTAAACAAGTGTTGTGCATGTCTAAAAACCCAACAAATGGTATGTTTATACCATTCGCGTTGTTTATCTCAAGCCCTCCCTTTTTAAGTGTCGTGAGGCTCACTCTTTGCGCCTTGAGTGCATCTTGCGACTTTGACAACTATGATCCAGACTATCATGTTTGACTTTAAAATAGTCAAAACGTCACTCCTTTATTAAGTGGAGGGAACATTATCTTTTTTACCATCATCTACCAGATCATGTATCGCCTACAAAATTTTTGACTAAAATTAGGATTTCTTTTCATGTCTTCACCGACAAAATCTTAGATTTGTATTCTATTTTATGTTATTTGAAGGAAAGCTTTCTTGTTCATTACTCTATGCTGCTTTAAGAGTGGCAGCAATGACCACTCAGTTCGGGTACACTATGCAACTTACGCCAAGTTTCAATGTTCAACCGACTGACAGAATGATTTCTGCAGTTTCAAAGTTGGTGTGTTATATGCCAAAAGAAATCAATCTTGAGAACCAAGTATTAGAAATGAGGTGTGTGTTATTATAACGGTGTCAAATGGAAAATAGTATTTTACTTTATTTGTTAAGTAATTTACTTTCAACATGAATCATTTTGCAGGTTATTATTATGGTATCTTGACCCTCAAAACCTTGTGAAAGATGTATCACAAATATTGCAGGATGCTGTTGGGAGACCTTTTATTTGTCTGAATGAAGAAATATATGAAAATATTGAATGGCGATCTATAATCATTTGTTTAGCGTTTTCTCCATTAATGTTTATTGAAACCAGGGCTTTGTTACATCGTTGGTTTCTGCTAACGTGAGTACCTCTCAACCCTTGTTTAAGATATTGCATAACTTAACCCTAGTTAAATTGTCGATTACATCTTGAAAGGGTTGACTTTTATAACAGGGGCCTAGCTTCCGTATTAGAGCTTGAAGTTGAACTTGTTTCAACGGTGTTAGATGTACTTTCAAGACCAATGTGGTGGGGTTTATCTGCAGAAATAGGATCAAAGCTGCCATTCTCATATGCTTATTTTCTTTTCAAGCATCAGCTATGCAGACTTTTGGCTCAACCCTTGTCATGTGATCGTTTTCTTCAGTTGGTTCATAATATAGAAAAAACTGTTTCTCGTTCCAAGAGAAAGCTTAAACATTTTGCAACAACAACCTCCATGGTGGATCACAAATCAACATGGTACTTCTCACTGGATACAAAAAATAAGAAAATATTTTAAAACTGTGGTATCACCCTAATTTAAGATAACTTGTGTATTCTTTTACTGAACAGGGCAATGGTAATGAACTTCCCAGAATGGTTTTATTTTGCTGCAATACTACTCTCTGGAGCTAGTTTTAGTGACAGTAATGTTTGTGCCGTAAATGAGGATAACCAACCGCTGTCATCATCCATTTCAGCTAATGCAGCTTGGTACATTGCATGGATTCTAGATCCTATTGATGAATCAGTTTGTGGTTTATTGGCCGGAAAGTTGGAAAATTTATCAAGGGCATTAGTTAATAAGCATTTGAGTTCTAATGAACACAAAAAACTCAAGAAACCCAAACCCAAACCCAATGTATGTCAAGGTCAAACTATTCGGTTATGGCTGGAGGAATTAGAAGATGCAAAAATAATTGATATAAAGAATAATGTGATGTTTAGGAGGATTATTTTAGGAATGCTGATTGGGTGCTCGGATGCCATAAGTGAAGATGGGTATGAATTGCTTCTTCATTATGTTGCAACGGGTAAGCTTCTGCAGTCAACAGAAAGTCAATATGCTGGATTAAAACATAAAAGACAGAATCATGAACCTATAGATAAATGTGGTCAAAAGGAGCCAGTTACAGGTGCTTGTATTGTTTTCAATTTAACTGATATAGCAGAAAAGATTTCAGATTCGCTATTTGAGACCCAAGATAATGCAGTTGACTTTATTTGTAAAGTCAAATTAAAGGTTGTTGGATATCTTCTTAAATGTGTCAAAAGGCTGCTCGAGTTTAAAATTGGTGAAAACAATGATATCTTAATTAAGGATCTACACAGAAGAATGTTGCGGTGGAGACATCAAGGAAAGGATGTTTTTCATGGTCACAAAGTCCTTGATGATACAATTAATGTTATCGCTAGTAAGTTTTCTTAAGATGCTGCTTGTTGTATATTAGTACTTTTCTCATGCTTTATATATAATATGCTTTTAGATGTTAGAGTCAATGGAGTGTGTTCTTTCTGTTTGGTTAACAATGTTGGAACAAATTGAACTTAATGCGAAGGTTTACATAATAATATTAGGGCAATTGTCAAAAATCTTGTAGGGGCTTTCATTGAATCCGAGTAAGTTCGTAGACTTCATTTTTAACAAAAAAGAAGTCTTTTGCGGTCTCTAATTCTTTAAATTCTTACAATTTAATAGAAAAATCATTGTATGCTTGATTAGGTCACTAATCTAAATAAAATTAACCATTTAATTAGGTCTTATTAGAAATTTAATTCATGACAAATGCTCTCTATATATAATGTTTTTTGTTTATATCTTATTATCTTATACATTATAAAATAAAAGCTAGTGATTCTCTTAAAAAAATCTGTAATACAAATTAAAGATAATAATAGCTTATTAATTTTTATTTTGTTAAGATTAGTGTGTGTATATGTATTCATATATATTCTTTAGGTAGTTATAGGAAAAGTAATTTTCAGTTATGATTAGTTTTTATTGAATTCTTCTTTGATAAAACTGTGTTCAGTTGTAAATTTCCACTGTTCTTGCAATACATACAGAAATACATAATGTTTTGATTTAGACCACATAATATAGAATAATAGAAATAGACTGTAAAATGATATGATATTATGATATATAAAAATAAGCTTGTTACAATGCATCACTTCTTGTGTTCATACAAGCTAATAAAAGTATAAAACTATGCTGCTTTTTAACTGGCCAATATGGCAAGTGATATGCATTTACATTTCCACTGCACGTAGTAACCAATATCTTTATTTTCATCTTTCTTTACTTTTGTTTTATGTACTAAACCCTATGAAATTCACTAAAACTTTATGCAGTTATTGTTTAAGTTGTTCTTTGGACCAAAGTTATCCAATCTGGGTTGCCTCCCCATTCCTCAAAAACAACCAAGAAATTGCCAGTCGGTCTTAGCCATGAGCGCGGAACATGATACCTGAGATAATTAGAAGCCTTTTCAGTGTTCGGTAGAAATTTCACTAACTGGAGAAAATGAAGCTGTAATTGCACTAAAATATAATTTTATAATTGTAGGTAAAAGAACAATGTTTATTTTTTTTTTCACATCAGTAACCTACTTTCATTTTTTTACCATTGTATGTAACATACTCAATTTCTATAACATGTAAAATGGTGACGAAGGGTGACATGGCACACATCCATGTCATCAATGTTGGCATCGTGTCACCATTTTACATGCTATAGAAGATGACTTGCATACAATGACATGCATTTGAAAAAGTTGGTCATCAAAACCTTTTTCATATTTTAGATGGTTTTTTTTTTTCCTTTATAAAAAAGTTGGTCATCTAAGACCATGTTACAATATATTCAATCAGCCTAACAAATAGTAACAATGTAACGTATGGGGCAGGGAGTAGGAATGTAGGATAACACAGAGATAAGGTAATTTCTCACCATCTTTGAGACGGGTCTCCACAATACTGGTTGCATTTATTCTCATTATAAATACCAGTGTAACTGCATTCATCGCAGTTACCATGAGCTTTGTTTGCGGACCAGTATCTCCCGACAGCTTCACCGTTGACCCATATTTGACCTTTCTCCATGCCATTCATATCTAAAGCCAGTGGGTCGTCACCTTTTGGAGCATTAAATGTAGTCTACAAGTAAAACCAGTGTTAGAAGATGCTGATGTTATACTTTAGCTCTGCGGGTCAAATGGGTTGATTCAGGTTATAGTTTAGCTTTCACAGGACAAATGAGTAACTTTCAAAACTTGATTTAGAGCAATGTTGCAAAAATCCGCTAGGCGGTGAAGAAAATCGGAATTAGGCCCTAGTCGGAGATCTAGGCGTTTTGGCCATTAGGCGGGCCTAGGCGGTGATTTTTTTTTATTTTTTTATTAAATTTCTAAGTATTTCTAAGTATTTTTTAGTATTATGTGTATATATCTAAGTATTTCTAAGTATTATGTGTATATATGTTAACATATTTTCAAAAAACACCTAAATTTGTGTATGTATATATAAAATACCAAAACGCCTAATTCCGCCTAATTTTCGCCTAGTCCCAACTAGTCCCTAGGCTGAACCTCACCGCCCGCCTAGCGCCTAGCGCCTTTTGCAACCTTGATTTAGAGTAAGAAAAGGGTTGAATGGTTTTGAAAATGACCTTGAAATATTTTTTAAAAGTTTAAAACATCTTAAATCGTTTTCACTGAAGAAAATATGACTAGTTCTTTTTAATGATGTTTACAAGTCAATCTGACCCATTTTGATTTGTATTAAAAATTACATTTCCTGACCCTAACCCATTTCGACCCGTTACCCAACCTACCAATGTTGCCACCTATATTTGTCTGTTTGGGATTTGGTTATCTAAACAGTTTATGCTTATAAGCATATTAAGAAACTCAGCTTATGTCACCTTACGGGCAAAATTAAAATTTTAAATTCACCAACAATAATAAGTTTGTGCTAAGCAATTTCAAAATGCTTATTAATAACAACTTATGTCACCCTAAAATAAGCAGATAAGCATAAGCGTTTTTTTTTTTCATCCAAACACTTAAAAGTGGTTATCTATATTTAAAAAAAATGCAATAAGCAGAGAAGTAGTTTAAATAAGCAATCCAAAACAAAATGTTGAACATGAAAATTACCTTGTACCAAGTAAGAGGTTGTGTTTGAGCCACAAAGGATCCTTGTAGCCACTCAACAGAGGAGCTTCCATCAAGTGTATGGAGACTTAACGTTTCACCTTTTAAACCAACCTGAATCAATAAACGATTATCAGTTTATTACATTAATTATAACACCCTACAGCTTTTCATCTAAAGTTATATAATGTAAATGTATTTATATAAAGGTTTATTAAACCAAAATGTCACTTTTATTGCTGTCATTGTATGCAAGAAAAAATATGCTTTTTTTTTCTTATTGTATGCAAAATACTTTGGTAATCTACCATTGTATGTGTAACCTTCTATGACGTGTAAAATGGTGGCGGGGGCACACCGCCACATTAGTAGTTTACACTTTCACTTGCTATAGAAGTTAGTTACATACGATAAGAAAAAAATGTGTACTTTACATGCATTGCCAAAAAAAACACTTTTTCCTTGCAAATAATTACAGAAAAGGTGAAAATAAGTCACATTTTAGTGTTATTTATCCTTTAGATAAACAAAAAAGTTAATTAACCAACCTTATAAGACCATTTTTGCTTTGTCAAGTCTCTTGTACCCTCATTTAGACCCTTCAAGGTGATTGGACCTAGAATCCCTATATTGTAGTCCTCAAAGTGTGTGCCGACATTCTGAATGGTGACAATCATAAAATAAATTAGTTATATAACGGTAAAATGTTTTTATATGTTGACAAATAAAAAGAAATGCTTAAAATTAATCCCCAAGTGCAATAACTAACCGCAAGGCCCACAGAAACACTTAGCATAGAGATCTTGTTAACACCTGCTCTCAACTGAACATTTTGACTAAATGTTAGTTTCGTGTTTTTCAGTGATCCCCATACTGTTCCTGTGATGGGAACAAACAAGCAAGAGTCAAAAGCATGCATTGTTTGTAGATATGACATTCAACCATTTGTATAGGAATGGATCAAGTGGGTTAAAGATTATCCTAAGTCTGTTTTTAACGCACGCAACCTCCAAAATCGTTTTCATTGAAATATATAGATCAATAATACTGTTTTTGTAACCCAGCCAGTCATGTTTTTAGCCCATACCAAAAGGACATGTCTCAACCTGAACCCGAATAGACCCATTACCCAAAACCTGACGGACCAACCCATTTTGCTACCTCTAGTGTAAGGTTTAATGCTCATGAGAAGTGAGATTTACCTGCCAGTTGATTGTTGATAAAGACATGCAAAGCATGCCCTGCTGACATAACTGTCAGCTCAGGAAACTGGCCGTTCTTCAAAAACTGTTCATTTGATGATATATGAATTCTGGAAAAGCAAAATACAAAACACTTAGATATATGCACATCTATGTAGTTAATGCGGAAAAATATCGGATATCGGTCAAGGACCGATATTTGGAATATCGGTTTTCACAGTGAGATATCGGTGGGATATCGGTAATTTCATATTATAATATGTGTGTGTGTATGTAATGTAAAACACTAAATCTAACATAATATTAATAGTAAATTTGAAGTAGTTAATTATTTAATTGGGTATTTAATTAGGCTAGCTTTTAACAATCGACATTCTGGATCAATATTTTTAGAGGGTTTGGACATTTGGGCCTTATTTATTTGATTGGGACAACAAAAAAACCAAAAAAAACGATATATCGGGGTAAAAACCGATATTCTAAGCAAGATATCGCCGATATATCGGTGAATATCACCGATATTCACCGATATTCTCGCTACCGATATTTATGACCGATATTCAAACCGATATTCTTGTTAACCACCGAGAACCGATATATCACCGATATAGCACCGAGATATCGGCCGATTTAACTACACAGATGCACATCCTTTTGTAAGGGTAAACTACATGAAATAGAAACGAACTTTACACAATTTCTCAATTGTAGCAAGAGAATATTAGGTCCAAACTAGAAACCAACTTACGTATATCACCGAGTTTATTTTTTGTTAGCTTATAATTGTATATGTGACACGCCAATTGCATTTGATATGACATTTAATAGTTATTATAAAATACAAGTATTAAAAAAAATCGGTTTTAATTCAATAATAATACTTGTAACAGCAATATTAGTAATAACAGTAATAATAATACTCACTCTGCAAGGTACCACAAGTAATCAGAGGCATCTCTAGTTACATTTAGTTGCTCATATAACCCCAACATTGCAAAAGTATCACTGTCATCAGAAGATGGAGCTTCTTCATTATATGATTGCCAATCAAAACTCGCAACAGTTGTCATCTTTTTTTGTGTGCTTGGAGCTTTAACCTGCAAAGTAAGCAGCTCAATTATTATTATTAGTTTTCTTTGCTAGATTAATTACAAGCATATCCTTCTAAATTCTTAGAATCATAATTACCCTTTTGAAACACAAAAAAATATATCATATTTACACATTCTGTAGTAAATAAATCAAAATCAGTTACTACTAAGAATACATTTCAGCGTGCATCCTTCTAATACATACATACATATATACAGACACACACGTATACATAATTCTATAGTAAATGAAATAAAATCAAATGCTTAAACAAATAGAACGGGTACGTAACGTTCTCCTTTCTTATAAGAAATTTTATTTATATTATTTTATATGCTATGGAACTGGTAAATTTGATAATTATGAAATTTAGAAGGATAGAAGAGAGGGTAGAAGAGTTTTTTTATTTTTTATTTTTTTTTACCTTTGCAGTGTTGAAAACTTCCTCTTTGCAATCATGGAGAATGCTAATTGACCAAGGGGGAAGGTCATATTGGGAATTTCCAAATGTCATTTTTGCTGAAGCTTGTGAGTCAAAGTTTGAGAGAAACGCTGCACAACCCCCGGACTTTGGTTGAAATACATGTATCTGTGTTTCGGATAGCATATATAGATACATAAGCTCGGGACAACCAATGTAAAGTTCTAGAGGTAGCATGATGGGCCCAGATTGGGCGGGTCAGGTAACAAGTCAAAACATGCCAGCTTGGGTTTTGGTCATCTGATATAAAACCTTAGAAATAATAATAAATTGTTTCCAGTTACTAAAACAATAGGATTATAATAATAACCGGATAGTTTGAATGAATTAATTTAGATGGTTGTATGCGTGAAAAGTGGACGTTGGTTGACTTTTAGACAGTTTTGACTCTTTCACCTGTTGGACCCGTGTGGCATGTTCCTTTTAGCTAATTGACTTGACCCATTTGAGATAAAACATAGCCCAAATCGACCCATTAATAACTAAACGAGTTGAATTTGCTACCTCTATATAAATACAATTTTTTATTTCCATTTAACTAAGTTACTAAACTAACCTCTCTATTCTTTCCAGGATAAGTAACAGTAGGATAAGCTGAAACTAAAGCTGGTTCAATTAGTTTTATGGCTGTGTGTAAATCCCTTAAATGTCCCCATTTTGGTTCATTTAGTAATCCTGAAACATTACATTAATAAACGGTCATTACAAGATGAAAACATACATCTAGAATATAAAAACTTAGAAATATATGATTTTATTTTATACCATATTCATCAATAGGAGCATCATAATCATAACTAGTTGTGATGAATAGACCGCCAGCTGTCCGACCAAAATTTGTTCCTCCATGGTACTAGAGCCACGAATAAAGTATGAAGTACTTTTAGTAAGCTAGCATATTAATCAATTTACCGTATTGTAATTTAGGACAGAGTAGACTACACAAAATTAGGAAACAAACTTTGCATATTTTTTCTTCTATTTTAGCAACCAACTTTAAATTCTCAAAACAGATACCAACTTACAATTTATAAGAATTTAGTAACCAACCCTCATTTTAACTTATTCTACATGTAAATTTTGACATGTCATTGGTTTATTTAAATCAGATGCCACATAGGCAAAAGCGCTTGTCTTGAAAAATTAAAAAAAAAAATATTTACATGTTTGAAAAAATATATTTTTTTCTTTTTAAAATTGATGTTTAAAAGGAATATATGTTTTTGAAAAATTAGCAAAAAGAATTGATATGGCTGAACATGTCATTCGTTGCTACAATCAGTAATAAAATGCAACTTGGTTGCTAAAATGAGCAATAACATGTAGTTGGTTATTATTTTACACCTAAAGTTGGTTGCTAAAACAGGGTAAAACGTGTAAAGTTTGTTTCTTTTTCATGCAGTTTAAACTGTATAGTGACACACCATATAGTAGTTTACAAAAGAACCGTTGTTCTGTATGAATCTTGCTACTGCATATGCTATATCTTCTACAGGTCTGGTAGGAATCGGTCCACCGAATTCTGTGAACCTTATATAACAAATAAAAAAAAACTATTAAAAGACAATTATCATATTTAAATCAACATAATTAGAATTTAAAAGTGAGATTTACATGACTTACCAGCCAGTCCAAAGCTCTGTAAACATTTTAGGTTTGTATGGCTTGTTTGGAGTGAATTTTTCACAGTAAAAACCATTACATGTATCGATCTGTCATGCGATCAACATGTTAGAAAGAGAAAGAGAGTGCTAGATCGTGTGTATTACCAAATAAACGAGTAACAAGCTTCATGGGCTATACCATGTGCAAAATTAGTGATACCCATTGCATAAAGCTAGAAAAACATGCATGGCCAGTGACATCAGGTATGTATACATACATACATACAGTGGGGCATCCAGAATTTTCAACTATAACAACATATTTACTCTTTTATAACATAGTTTTTTTTTTTTTTTTGATTAATTTCATATGTATCCTTCTAAATCATAATAGCATATTTACTCTTTTGTAACATAAAAAGTATGTACTCATTCATAGTAAATAAAATAAGAGAATGCTCACCATAGGATCAGGGGCATCTTCTTGTTTGCACATGATCCAAGGGACACCGGTTTTTAGACCATCAGCCAATTGAGCTGCCCATTTAGTGTAAGCTTTTCCTGGAGCACCGATATCCCATTCAACAGGTCCATACTCGTTTTCGATCTGAAAACACAACCATGATTTCATATGGATTCTTAGAAAGTAAAACTTTTGACTTAAGTTACATAAACGAAGGTCAAAATTTAAGACCTGAGATAAGATAATTGGACCTCCTTGAGGCTCAAATAGTTCAGCTGACTTCATCATGTTAACTATTTTCGCTGTAAATCTTTCCATTGCAGCCTTTATAATGATAAAGCATTTAAAAATATGAACAAAGTTAGATTCCTATATCAAGTTATTTGACTTAACTTTCAGAATATAAATTGCTAACCTTGAAAGGTTCGTTATCTGTTCTGAAGGACATACCAGGTACATATTTAAGCCAAACAGGGAATCCCCTGCATCCAAACAGAGAATACTTAAGTTTATTCATCTCTAAATGATAAAATTAAATTTTTTGTCGTTTTTCGATATTAAGATATTTACGTCTCATTTAAGTCAAAGTTGAAATGGACTTTTACTTGTCTGTTTGCCTTTTGGCTATCAAAATATGCGGAAAACCGATACTATAAAAAAGTACAAATTGTGATGCAAACATAGGGAGATTTGATGTATTACCCGAAATTCCATTCTGCGCAAACATAAGGGCCGATTCGTAAATTTACATAGAGACCTGCTTCTTGTATCACTTTTATGAATTTCACCAAATCATACCTCCCTTCAAAGTTGTACTGGAAACATGATAATTCATCATTTAAATTAATAAAGCTCTCATGGGTGCATACTAAGACAAAAGTTGGTATTTTTTTCAATTGATATTATACCTTCCCAGGAGATGGTTCATGCCCATTCCAAAACACATAAGTTTGTATGACATCTAAGCCTCCATCTTTGGCCTTTTGTATAAGATCAGGCCACATCTGCAAACACACAGAACATAATTCAAAAAAATTAAGAAATATTCAAGGGCATAACTGAAAAAAAGGACCAAAATAATCCAAATTATTTGAAAACAAGAGAAAACCATGTAAAAAAAATAATAATAATAAAAAATAATAAAAAAATTTTTTGAAACTGAACAAGTTTTGGGGCATCATAGACCAAAAGCACCCAAATTTATGGAAACAAAAGAGACCCATATGAGAAAAAACAAAACTTTTCACACATAGGCTTCTAGTGAACAAAACCCTATAAAAATGGGCATTCAAGAAACAGTCAAATAATGCAAAACAGAGTAATCTACTAAACAATAATCTTCACATTGAAGAAGACCCAAAAAAAGAAAATATTAAGTTTTAGAGGGAGCATTGTAGAATCAAGGATACCAAATTAAAAAAAAAACAAATTAAAAGACACCAAATTTAAAAAAAAATGTTGAACAGAGTGAAATACCTCAGGAGTGCTTCTTGGGTAATGAATAGAACCAGACATAAGGATCCTTCTTCTACCATTGATGATAATGGCTTTATCATCATAAGATACTGTTGCTCTAATGGATGAACAAGCACAAGAAAATATAACTAGTAACAAAAGTATTTTAATTCTGGGCATTTTCCACATTCCTGTATACCACTCTTATCCCTTTGTTTAAAAAAATTAAAAGTTTCAAGGAAAGAAACTTGTTATATTATATTATATTATTATTTATGATATGATGTGATCTTGGTGCTTTTTTGATGATGAAAGTATAAATGAGTTTTGTACAATTCCTAGAGAGGGGCTCTAGTGAGGGTGGGAGTTAGTGAGTTATGTTTCAAGTGTGTTGAATTCAAGAAGTTGAGCAACTCCTTTTAAAGATTCCAATGGGTCCCATTTTTTAGTTTTTTTTTTTTTTTTCTCTCTTTTGGTTTAAGTTTTTGAAATAAAAGTGGCTCCACCATAACCAACTTTGAATTTGTATTCTCCAATAAATTTTGATCGGTATATGAACTTATAAAAATAAATTTTTAATTTCTCAAATAAATATAATAACTTTTTTTGTTTTTAAATATTTTCTGGTGATTTTTTAGTTAAATAATTATTTTACGGTTTTTGTATTTTATGTATATAGATGAACGGTTATTACAAAAATAATAACGTATATAGATGGATGGATATTACAAAAATTTCAACGGGACCAGTGGATTAAAAATCCATAATTATTCATGTGATTGTTATTTTATTAGTTAGAAATTGGTTAGCTCTTTTAACCAATTTCGGTTTTAATAAAAATCTTGTTGTAAAAAAAACATAGAAGGCTGTGAGAACTATTTATACAATTTTTTTTCTAGTAATTTATACAATATTTAAGTATTTTCTTTATCGTAAGTTGAAATAACCTTAATACCTTATCCACTTTGCATCAATAAACAAAGTTACTTCTTCAAGCAAACCTATATGTTCGACCCATACATTTAAGATATTCTTATAAAGGTGCCCCTACATTTGAGATGAATATGGGGATTTGGTGACCTATTATGGTCATTTCATCTAGCAAGTTAATCAATTAATGTAAGAAAACAACTTGAAAATGACTTTTTATTTTCTTTGGGCTTTAAGTCATCCACTATTATTATTATTAGTTGTAACAAGATTTGAGCATTAGTCGGTTTGGTAGATTGATGACAGGTTCGATTGTTATGAATAAAAACCAAAATTATTATTGAACCTACAGTTTTACGTTTTTACAATAAAAACAATGTAGTTTAACGAGAAAAGTATTTTGGCAAGTAGCTCTCAGTTCTCACTACGTTTTTACATAACTTAGTTATGTTTCAGATCACATAAAAACAACTCAGTTATATTAGGAATCTTGGGTTCAAGTCCCACCGACCACAGGATTAAAGGAATTAACCTTTCAAAAAAATATCGAACTGTCGTTTTCTTAATTGGCTTGGAATGTCAGTAGCGATTCAGTTATTCGGTTTGTGTACTTACCGCAAAATGTTATCAATAGATCTTAATACATTGAAACTTAGTGTTTCATAACCACTTTAAACTATTATAGTTTTGGTTTCCACTCATTGTTTACACTCAAGATAAATCATCCAAATAAATAATCAAACAATTATTTATCCTTTTATATCTTTAAAAAAAATTATTCTAATTGATTATTATTTAACAAACAACACAGCCCCACTTCTTGTCATGCTATATAGCATCTTATGGAACATGATGACTAGCAACCTAAAGTCATAAATACAATGAGCAAAAGATAATTCTTCAACATTTGTTACATAATATCTTCCAATAATGACAAAGATAATGCGTCCATAGTGGTTCTAAAACATTATTTACGTGTGATGTATTTCTGTTTGATATCATTATTGTCCTAATTAAAATTCAAATTTACGTGGTTGGTGAACACTATGTAAGTATTATGTGTTTTTATTTTTTGTTAGAATTTATATTATGAATCTACAATGAGGATATTTAGATAATAAGTTAATTAATATCTTTAGGTTCAAGTTGTTCCTGGATACATATTTAGGTCCATGACTAAACATCAAAATTACAACTTGTGTAGGGTATGACATTAGTCTCTCTTAAATGCTTAACATGCTCCTAACACCAAATTGCCAGTTGTGTGGGGTTGACAATGAGGTGTTGATTTTGTAACATAAATTATAATTAAATTTAGACGATTTGGCATTTGGGTCCAAAGGTAAATACTCAACCTTAATCGTATCCTTAGATGTTTTCATCTGGCATCCGGTTTAAAGGTGAATTTTAACAAGAGTAAGGTTTTCGGCGTGGAGGATATGGAAGTTGCAAGACTCACTCATATCCTCAAAATTAAGCCTATGCACTAGTTAAGGTTTGAATATGTAACATTGTAATGTGTATATAAATATCGTATTTGATAACCTAATCATGTAAAACATTCAATACAATCACTACACAATTTCCTAAACATTTCTTTTGTGGTTGATTTCTCAATTGCGAACCTCATAAGTTTCCATTTGTTTGCCTTGGTCTCCTATAGGTGCTAAAATGAACTTATCCAAACAATGAGTCCTATTCTGAGAGCCTCAAGCTCGTGAAATTGGTTATTGGAAGTAGTCATTTTTGTTGTGTTTGCTCTATTTAAAACCCCAAAGGTTATTACTTTTTGGAATCTATTAGACGAAGGTTCATGTGGGGGTAGACCACTTAACTTAGCCGTCCTTGCTAAAGTGGCGGTGGATAGGGGTGTTCAGAAAAACCGCAAACCAAATAAAAACCGAAAACCGAACCGTAACCGTAACCGAAAAAACCAATCCGAACAACGAATTTGGTGTTTGGTTTGGTTTTTGGTTCTACATTTTTTTTATTTGGTTTATTTGGTTTATTTGGATAACCGAATAAACCGGTAAAATAATTAATTTTTAAATAAAAATAATAATATTTAATAACTCATATATAATATATAAGCCCAAAATATTAAACCCAACCCAAAATAAATAAAGCCCGCCAATTTATAGATGTAATAATCCGAGTATAAACTAGTAAACTAGGGTTCATTTTACTATTTCTAATTTTTATAATATTTCTGTTTGCGTGGTTTGATTTTTTTGTTTATATTTATTGCAAATTTTCCTTTCAGATTTTTGGAACATATAGGTATATTTATTCGTTTCAATTTGGTTTATTTGGTTGAATATGGTTTATTTGGTTTTAAACCGAAACCGAACCGAATTCAATTTGGTTGAATTTGGTTTGGTTTTCATATTTTTAATTTGGTTTGGTTTGGTTTTTGGTTTGAGGTACAAAATTTTGAAAACCGAATAAACCGAATCGAATAAACCAAATAAACCGTAAACCGAACCGATGAACACCCCTAGCGGTGGAGACTCAAGATGGTAAACAAAGATCTTCCGTCTAGATGTGTAAAAAGCTTTCATAATATTAAAAGTGTTGATACCAAGCCCATTACAAGAAGTTTGTCAGGTACTTGGTCGGAAATCTTTAAAATAAAAAGATAGTTTTGACAAACACGGGTATGAATTTAAATAATTTGGTTGTGGGAAAATCGTTTCGGGTGATAGAACTCTCCTTTGGAAAGGTATTTGGTGTGGTAATGTTCCTAGGAGAAATACCCTAATATTTATGCCTTATTTTTTTCCCTCCCTTTCCTTTCTTTTCTTCTTCTATGTCAACTCGGGAACACAATGTTAGAATCGAACAAGAATTGTTTGATCAATGATATGATGTCTTTTCTAGGGATATCCCCATAATCTCGTTAGTTCGAAATTGGAGGTGGGGACTCATAAGGGGGTTGTGAGGACATTGAGTTGAGGTAATGAGGTTAACTCATTGCTTTATACAACAAAAGTGATAGTTGAATTTGGTTGAGTGATCCTACACACTTTTTTTGTCAAGGGGATGAGAAACATCTTGATTGGTAGCTCAGGACGTAATATTGGCAATGACTTCAAATGGAACAATTAGGTCTTGATAAAGGGGCACTGCTTTGTGTGGACAATGGCTCGTAAGTCTGTCCTCTCTATGAACCTGCATTCGAGAGGTATTTTGATGACTCAAGCGGGATGTCCTTTTCGCAATATTGTAGTAAGAAATAATACATTAGATTATAATAATATGTCACAATCTATTAGAGCGATAAGTTATGTGTAAAAAGAAAGTCATGTTAAAAAACCTATGACACATTGATACTTTCGATACTAAAACAATTTTTGTGATAGCTAACCAATACACACGCGAGTACATGCGTGCGAGCTAGCACACGTATCTACGTGTGCACGCCCCACATCATGCTTGTGGATGTATGTTGAGGGTGCGTGTTTAAATTTGTTATTGACACTAACCATAAATAGGTCATAAGGAACCATCAAAAAGACTATATTACTTGAACAACATGTTTCCAATTTATTTATGTTAACTTTCTTTGTTTTAAAAATAACAACCATTCAATAACAAGAGGTAACTCCAAACATATGAATCAACATCATTTTATTATAAAATCATATCGATGATAATTAAATACATGTTTGTATGAATATTGAAATTATAACTTAAAGGTGATAGATATGAATTCGCTTTCATATGCAACGTAGACTATATCCAAGTTGATTCAATCATTCATTTGGATGAGAAAGCCACATATATGTTTATAGATCATATGTCCCTACTTTTGTTGGATATAATCCCTTTACTATACCACAAACGCAAACACACATAATATATTAATATATACACACGTCGTATTTCAAGGAAAAAAAGGTGTAAGAAGAGAAGGCACATTTGTCTGGTCTTTCTATTATTTAGTTGGGACTAAACGAAAATATTAAATAATAAAAAGTAAAAAAAGCATTTTTTTTCTAATTCGTGTGATGAAAAGGAAAGAAAAGAAAGAGGAGGTCCCAAATAATTATATTTTAGAACGTAGAGGCGTAATTGTTTTATATCTCAATCATTCTTATAAAATATGATTTATGAATAAAAGATAACTGCTTTAATGTTTCATTATTTCATAATTTTTATTCAAACCACTTTTGTTTGATATGTTTAGAATGGTTAAACGTAATTTTTTTTCTTACGGAAATATACTTAAAAAGGTTTTGGCTTTAAGAATTGTAGTTGAAAAAAATTGAGTGGTCACATTTCTTGGCCTTCAATGTATTTCTTTTCAAGCATTCAAAGCTTTAGCAACTTTTAGTCCAAATAAATCATTTTGGTTGTGTCTTTCTGTTTTCGAACAAATTAAGAAACTAATAAATTAGTTTGAATAATAATAATAATAATAATAATAATAATAATAATAATAATAATAATAATAATAATAAAAGGATTAATGTTTTTTTTTTCATAAATTTTAGAAAATTGCATTCTCGGACAAAGAAAATTACATCAAGATAACGGGCAGGCGGGCAACAAGTTGCGCCGCCACCCTTTCTGAATAACAAATCCTAATCTACTAAAAACGTAACCCTACCCATCCGGAGTCAAGACACTACTATTAATGTTTTAAAACAATATTTTTTATATTGATAAAAAAAGTCACTTATCATCTTTTACCCAATTATAAATGATGAAGTGATCGATATTAATTGTAAGTATGCAAAAGTACCAAACATGCATGAATAATTTTTTAAAACTATTTAAAATGTAGAAATTTTAAATTTATAAGTGCTTAAGTTTACTAGATACTATTTCACGTAGCAAATAAATATACATTTCGTCAACCACAAAAGCAATATACACCCTCGAAGTAAATATAACTAGTGTGATTTACATGCGCGCGTTGCGCGCCTTATGATTCGGTCGCCGCTTAAACGCTTCTCATCAAAGTTGCAACCAATTTTTCTAAACCCAATATATTCACCCACTTTTCAATCAAACCAACCACTAAAGTTACCTAGAATAACCTAATCATATTTTAACCCCATAAAACAAACCATGATCTTCAAACTTATACAAACAAATAAAGTAAAAAAAAAAAAAAAAACTGACCTAGATGTTGCATATCATTATCGTCAAAATACTAACAGCTCTGTGCCGCCACGATGGCAGCTAGATTTGCATTGCTAAAAAGAAGGCCAATATCAAGGTATGCCTTTTAAATCATACTTTCTAGTTTCTACAAGTATTAGACGTCAAATCATTTTCCAAGCACACCACTTACTGAAACTATACATCACCTTCAAGATTTTGTTTTTTCTTACACAATGGCCACTCGGCCCACTCCTGTTAACAATCAGCAACAAAGCCTACTGTCGACCACCGCGCCACCTGCTCCGCTACCACCACCGGCATCATTACTACCGACACCACCATCTCTTTCTCTATACTCGCTTTCCTCTGCTTTCTTGATCGTCACCGGCATCACTAGTACTGATGTTGGTGACGTTAGTTCTTCCTCTCCCACCCTATTAAAGAACCGATGGTTATACACCATCGTAACACTACCACGCAACCACTGGTAAAGATCGGTTCCAATCAGTTTTCCGGTGTTGAATGCAAGGCTTTAGATTTCGGCCAAATCGACATATCATCTCTTTAGATCATCGTCTCAGTGCAGCATCGTTAAAAGAGGTTGTAACCGGGATGCAAATAAGCCCACACACTTTATTATGTGTCCCAAATACATATCAAATGAAAAACACATATGTAATCCAAATACATAAATCAAGAAAACTTAACAAAACAAATCAATACTTTACTATCAAAGAAATTTATCAACTCTAACAGAACTAAAAATAAGACCCAAATTAAATTACAGAGAAACTGAAGTACTACCAAACACTGGCGATTTGGCTGGTAGATACGTCATTCCGATGACCCAGTTTCATCATCTTTCACCATCATTCTTGTTCAAATCTTCGTCCTGCACCGATAACTTCAAAACTATGGTAATGAGCTAGTTCTAGACAAGTGCTTAGGACTATTTGTTGGCATTGACAACCTAGCTTTTACCTTATAATTGTTGTTAGGTTGCTAACAGAAACATACAAACTCTAGGGAAAAAAGGGAATTTAGTGGACAACCTAATTTCAAACAGTTAAGGCTCAGACCTGTTTTAACATGAGAGGAAGGGGAAGATGCTGCCCTGGTTGCAAAGGAGGTTGCAAGCGGAGGCACTTTCGGAGATGAATCAGCGGCAACAAACCTGAAACAAACAACAAAGCGTCATAATATTATCAAGTGCATATTTTAAGCAAATGTATATTAGCTACAATTGGGACGTAAAAACCATGTTTTTTGCTGACTATATTCACCATGTGTTGCCCATATGACACGCCACACGGAAATATTATCAAGTGTTAACATTTTCGCTGTAGCTGTTAAGTGAGCGTTAAGGAAAATCGTTAATGTTGGTTTTCTTTGTACAAAAATCCAAACCATAACACAAATGAAGGACACATTTAACATATTACACAAATACACGCCTAAACCTTAACAAATTCAACATAAAGGACGCAACGCACAGAAGAATCAAAAACGGATACAAAACACATTTAACATTTACACAAGTACATACATGCATACACATTACACACACAGCAACCAAAGACAACAAAAAACAAAAAGCATAGTATAAAATTTAAGCAGATTGAGTGTATATACCAAATTAAATATAAGACAATGGTTTACCTTAACCATCTTTGACAAAATCGTGCACAATTATCTCCCTATAAGTGACATCTGGTCTGAACCGTAGCCAGAACCCTCACTCTCCTTCTGTTTCAAATGGTCATGGCGAAAAACGGTTCGGCTCTGCAAGCTGATTTATCTACAATGCGCTGGTAATCCACCATATATAACACATTAAAAGGAAACTGAATTTAGATTACACGAAAACTATCAAATTATGTGGGGTAATATGCATACAGTATTTACATTTTCAAAGAATACCTCATTCACTTCTAATAATGCCATAATAACAATAATAAGTAATATTTTTAAAACATTAATTTGTATACCAAAAACACAAATTCAATTAGCATTAGTTACGGTCTACCTGTGACGGACAAGAAGAAACCCAAATCAAATTGCCTATTGAAAACCCAAATTTCGTAACAACACCAACAGATAACCAACCAAAAAACCCATTATTGTTGTAACATCAAAAGATAATCAATCGTAGAAAACAAAAACCTTGCATCAACGATTAGTGGTATCGACATGAACCGTCACCAAAGAAGCAAAGATAAGAAAAAGAGAGCATGTACCGCACACCCGTCGCCGCCATGGTCGGATAGCCGTTGATAGTGGTCATGACGGTGTCGAATGATAGTGTGGTGGTTACCGGGTGGTGGTGGTGGTTAAGGCGTCGGGAGGTTGATGGTAGGTGATGGTTTATGGTGTCGGATGCTGGTGGCTTACGGGGGTGTTAAATAATAGCTGTGACGGATCAAATGTTGGTGGGATGGCCGTGAAACCCTGGCGGTGCTAGAAGCCTGTTCCCACATATCCAATACAGCAGAATTATGAAGAAGGAAGAAGGGACTTCAAAATGACTAAACCACCCTTCGATAAAAATGTGATATACCATGTTTGCCCTTTACTGTTCAAATGAACGGATCGTTTAATATATATAGAATTTTACGTCTTTGAAGGTGTCCTAGTGGGGCCCAATTTTATTGTTTAGGTATCGTAGTTTTATTATTATATGAATTTTTTTATATAGTTAGTAGTAAGTTCATGTTCTAGATTGGGTAAGTAAGTTAACCCCATTTATCGTTAGTTATTAATCAACTAATCTTTCAACCCAAATGCCAAATACCCCGTGGCCATTTTAAATACTTAAAATAATTACCTAATTAACAATATATTAGAGTGTATGAGATCTGAAGAGTTGATCAACAATTTTTCTTCTAATAACATTACAAGAGCCTCATGATTTATTTAACCGTGTAAAATAAGTCATATATAAGTTTTTATTTTAAGAATTCCATTTTTACTTATTGCATAAAACATCTAAAAATAGTAACAAATATATCTATATCTATACTACATTATTATAAAGGGGGAGAGATGGACAAATATGTCCAAAATGTCAAATTCAAAATGACATTTGAAAATGCACAATTATAAATCACTAAATTATACCAACTTTCTTCCATTTACACCCTTACTCACAAACTCCAAAGCCAAATATTCTCTTTAAATGAACGTTGCAAACAATTGTCTGCCAAGGAACGAGGTGAAGTAAAGAACAAATTGAACCACTTGCATAGTTTGTGTTGTAATGTCTAATTCTTGGTTTAGTATTCGGAAACCTTTAAATTTACAAATGTATCGTGTTCCCGCCGCAAAGCGCAGCACCCTACTAGATGACAAACAAAAAATAAAGACATTGTTGTGGGTGTGTCATGTGGCATTATATTGTTGGTTCAAAAATGAAATTAAAGAAATACATGAATAGAGATGAGTGGACAAAAGTGTAACTACTTTTTATATAACCAAAAGTTACGTAGATAATAAAACAATACAAATTTACTCTCAGCTCACAAGAACGCCCCGCAGCAACGCGCTGGTTTCCCACTAGTAAAACATCAATTTCTAGGTGAGCCTCAAACTACACATGCAAGATTGCAAGTAATTTAACATTTGAAAGTTAATTGGTATACAACTCAAAGTCTAAAAATTCCAAAGGAGTTTATAATAAAATGATTATCGAATTTATAATTAGATGACATAATTGTGTTTGTTGTCGTAAACTATAAGACTAGAAGTCAATGTATATCGTAATCGAAGCTGTTTATTTATATAAAGTTCGTGAAATTAAAAATAGACCGAGTCAAATTATATGCATTTATCTTTTATTATTAAATAATTAATAAAACTTAAGCATGCTTCTGGATGTTTTATTAATTTTAGTTTGTAAATATTTAAGAAGGTACTTTCTTATAGTTTAAATTATAATATATATAATACGATGATTATCATATATATTTTTTCTTCAAAGGGAAAACTGGGCACCCTCGGCTTTGGGTCATCGGCTAGGTAGCCAAATCGGCTACACGACAACCGTCGATGCAGCTTGGGCTTTAGGCTTGGATTCTTGGCATTTGCTTGCCAAAGAAAGAAGAAGAAAGAAAAAGGGTCATTGGTTCCAGACTACTTTAGATTTGACGTTTTCGATGTTTAGGCTACTTTAGGCTAGTTTGGGATTGGAATGACGTGACGCAGTGAGATTGGTGCACCCGGCTTAGGGCGCCCCTTCCTCCCTAAATTAAGATAATGCGTGTTTAAATAAATTTCAAGCAATGTTTTGGTTATAGTATTGATTATTCTGATATAATATGGTCAGCCATCACAACCTATGAAGCAGGTTTAACTAATTGATTGAGGCTTTTATCAAACTTAGCTTTAACTTAATACTAAATTAAGTTTCATTTTCATTACCATAATTATAATCATCTCCATGTCATCATGCTTTTAACAACCGAAAACGTTGTTTTCCAAGAGACTAAAAAACTTACAATCATGCGATTTTACGTAATTATCAATTTGAACAAAGCTCACAGATGTGAATATGAATTGTCCATATGACCCTTGATTAGGTACAAAGTATATATTATGGATAGCATGAAAGTTATTGGATAGGTTTTAAGATTTACTTATGGTATACAGACATACAGTATACTATGTCTCAACTTTGATTGTAAAACTATATCAAACAGTATATATTCTGTCCCGTTTTTAATTTTCTATTCAATATTATTATTTAACCATTAAGTTTACGGGTTTTATGTCTTTATATGATCTTAGGTTACTCAATAATCTTATTCAGCACAACTATTAGAAATAAATCAATAATAATGTTTTTTTTTTTTAATTTAGAAAAAAATAATAACGTATTCTTTTATTATTAGTAGAACTTTTATTGATTACTATAAACATTTTTGTTCTGTATTTTTATGTCAAGGAGTAAGTTGGTGAATAAGTTAGTTGAACCATAAAACAAACCAATGACACCTGTGCACTTAAGTTGGTTGTGTTGGGACATTTTTGGTTATGTGGTCAGGCCCGTTTGGTTACAAACTTATGCTTATGATATAGTGGTTGGCTTGCTTCATCCTCCAACATTCCCAAATTGTAAATTTTTGTTTTCAGTAATTTCTATGTTATATACTTGTATGCTTGCCCGAAGTTTTGCAACTAACATAGTCATGCATAATGAAATTTATTAGATTAAAACTTATTAATACTATATGAACATGGATGGCAATAGGCCGGGATGTGGTTCAGGTATGGCCAATCACATTGACATACCCGGATGTAAAATCTTTTTTCATACCCGATTCATTACTCTTTGTGTATCGGGCATACCTTCAGATATCGGGGAGGTTTGTTAATTTTATAAAAAAATACACCTTGTGATTTTCATTGTATATATTTTTTACTTTCCCTTATAATTTTTGTTTTAAAATCTATACAGTATATGAAATGATGATAATAACATATATAACATTATTACTGTAATAATATTTGAAATATTAAAAAATATAAATACCTTAATCTCAAAATTTAATTTTATTTCATAGCATATAAATAATAACGTCATCAAAATATATATTCTAAAAGAAAACTTTTTTTTTTTTTCATATAATGAAGCTTAAAGAATGAAATATTAGTAAGCAATAGTTAAGAAAAAACAAATATAACACTTAAAAGTTTTTGGGTAAACGTGTATATAATTTCTGTTAATTGAGTAGGGTATCACATAATCTCACACATGTCCCATACCCACAAATATTTTTATTTTCAATTCCATACTCGTCAGGTATCGGATATACTCATCCGAATGCTTCGAATTAACCGTGACTTGAGGGTTTTTTTTTTTTTTTTTTTTTGTCATCCCTAAAATTCTAAATATGAATGCCAAATGCGGGCTTAAAATCAAGAAAGGAAAATACTTTGGCTCAATTTCACATCATAAAAAACAATACTTTTGAATAACATGCAACACTCTTAAAAATTCTGTAAACATCCATTGTTATATATTTATTTTTTGTTAGCATAATAGAATATTTTGTTTACACTCAACCTAAGGAAAATAATTCTTTTGTTCACACTCACACCTTGGGAAAGTATTCTAATTTATCCTTAAATGTGTGGTTGTCAAAGTCAACTTCTTTTCCCATAACTAATACATTGCCATTGTCCTTTGAAACTCATTATTATCAATTTAATAGCTAAAATGCTGATAATAACAAATTACCAACTGACACATTACCAAATGGTCCAAATTAGGTGTTGATGCATTTCACTTATTTTACAAAACTGGAATCCATATAATCTCAAACTTATTTGAATGAGTCGCTTAACTTATAAATTTGCCATAAAGCAAATAGAATTTAATGTTAATATTATGACGAATTTGGTTGAAAATTATAATCAATCTTAATACATACTATTTAAAGTCGTTAGAAGTTACTGTAATAACATTCCAGGTCAACAAAAGATTACATGTGTCATCCATATAAAAAAAAAATGTTATTTAGGCTCCACACATGTTGATTTTGCTAGTAGCCATTGTTTACAATTGACGTTATTCGTATGTGAAAGTTAAATATGTTAAAGATTTTGATGTGGTTCCAACGGTTAATAGATGGAAACCAGATTAGAAAATAGAGAGATAATTAGACTAGTTCATAATTTTCATTCATAATCAACTCAAAGCATAGAAAGCCTTTTATAGGCATTAAACAAAAGGTTAATAACACAACCCCGATACTACTAATAAATCGGAAACTAACTGCTAGGTAACTACTACTGATATTATTATGTAGAATTAATAGAAACAACCTACTAATCACATGACATGGATCTCCATAGAACATGGGTAAGGCTACGTGAGTGGATGGAACCAAAGAAATTGGCACACAACAATATCAATCTACTAAAATATTGTTGGACGTGCATGGCTTTCTGTTGAGGCACATATAGGGCTGGCAATGGGTAACTTGATTTGTTCGCGCGCGTCAGAGACCTGTTAACCTGTTAGGGACACGATTTGCCAGCCCCAGGCACATAACATATTTTAATATACTAAAATTACATCTAACAAAAAAATTAATGAAATTTTTTCATGCATCTATAGTTCTATACTTCAGATAACATTGTTTTAAGTTTATATGTTTTAAAAGTATGACAAAGCTAACACCTCATAACCAAATCCTAACTAATTTTTATCGATTCAATTGCTTTTATTTTATAATCAAATTATTAATTATGTGGTTTGATCCAATACAGTGCAGTTCCAACTCAATATACACTAAAGTGGGATAACGTGGTCGTTGCAATAACCCAAACGTAGACATCAAAGTCGTTATATAAACATTTAAAAAAGTGTTAGTAGAGTTATCACTTATCCAAACATCACCTTTGTTCAATTAGACACACTTAAGTTAATGGGCCAATCGTGGGCCATATGCAGTTAAAACCTAAATGGAAAAATTGCCGCAAATTTAATATCTTCATGGGATAAAGCCCACAAACTGGCTCAATATAAAATTATAGAGGGGCATTTACATATCTTCGCAAATTAAAAAGTTAATTATATATTTTCTCTCCCTAAAACATATATATTATATACTAGTTGATTACTCCGGAAGTGTCCCAAGGTTGAAAAATCTAATATGACTTAATAAAAATGATAAAAGTAGAAAACATACCAATCGTAAACTCAGTCATACGGATCATTAATTCCCATTTGCGTTCACTGACCTGAACCTTGAAGCAAATGTGGCGATTCATAGCTCACTTAAGCAGTAGCTTCAGGTTACTCTTCGTTCTCCTGTGGTGGCTGAAGAGTACAGATGAGGTTGCGGTTTCCATAGCAGTCCGACTTTCCAAACCAAATGGTCTAGATCCCTTAGCATTTGCACCAGGAGTCAACAGAAGTAAACATAGAATTTACATACAATTAGATTTGGTAAAATAAACAAAACATTTTCTAAATAGATATTAGATACTTAAAAATCCTTTCATTTACCATACAATCAGAGATGGAAATTATCCTAAATATCATATCATAAGCTCACTGACCTGTAAAGAACTATTGAGTGCCGCTGAGCCATACACAGAAGAATATTGACCACCGTAGTGAGCTCCAGCAGATGGATGACCAGTGGTTGCATGCCGTGATGACATTGAAATCTGAGAGGCCCCACCATCAGACACCAACTTCTTCACCCTGATAAAAGTGAAGTCAGTGACATAAATGAAGTTTATATAAAAGTTACACATTTCACCACATAAATGAACTTTTTGGCATCGCTAATTTGCTACAGCTTACAAATTTGTGTTTCCATGATGTAATTATTCAAGTTTTGTGGTAATCGCATAATGCTACTCAATTTCTCTTTATAATAACTTATATCGTCTTCAAACCTTATACAAAGTTTCGTTTGAAAGTAGTTTTGGGTGGTCCATAACAGAGCTAGAAACTAAATTTTATTTTTTCATGTGTTCCTAATCCTTTATCCTTCCTCTTCTCCCAATTCCCAAATATATTCAAAACCAATAAACTATAAAAACTGTAACAATAATATTTAAACCTTAAACTCAGCCTTAAGATATAAAATCTTATATTTTGAGCATAAGCAAATTGACCAGAATAATATTGTTGTTGTTGCTGCTGGCTATATGTATTATTCCCTCTAGACGGATACATCCTGCACAAACCAGCAATTCACAAAATTGACAAAAATAAATAAATTTATGTAAATCAAACATGTTTAACTTTAATAATTGAATCACTCACAATTCAATACCAACCGAACTAATTCCAACAATATTAATCAACATGCACTCTAACCATTAACTAATCAGCTCTTGTATAGAAACTTATAACAAAGTATTACCATATTTGTAGTCCATCAAATGAATGTCAGACATGTAGGTGTCTAATGTTAGATTTTATGGTAATCAAGAGCCATATAATATTGATCCTATAAAAGGAAGAAATATGACTAGTTTACTAACGTAATGCAAATATAATATCAAATGAGACTTCTGAATTCTGATACAAACAAAAAATCAAACACATGCCCTTTCAGGAACAAATTTGATTAGTTTACTAACATAATGCAAATATAATATCATATAATATTGATCCTGTAGAAGGAAGAAATATGATTAGTTTACCCACAGGTTCTTTGGGTGCATCCTTAGGATCAACATAAGGAATAGGCTCATCCTTAGGATCAGCATCAGCGATATGAGAAAGGTCGAAGATGTAGCTAGCATGGCATGAGATCTATTCAGTAGCAGTTTTAGTTTTTTAACTTCTTAGCACCTGTTTTAAACTTGTTATTGCCTTCTTGTTACTGTTTGAACGAACATTGACTTACTAGTAAGTGTTTATTTCAATTTTTAAATATACAAACTGATTGGAAGTATATATTAATGCTATGGTATTGTCAATGCGTATTAATTGTTAAAAAAATGTTTTATTCATAGGAACACAGTATAGTAGCACACACTTATGTTAAATCAACACATAGGGATTTTACACGTATCATCTCATAAAATGGAAAAGCAACATAATATTGTATGAAATCAGCACATCAGTTGTGTGTTGATAAGTCAAAATCGGAAATCAGCACATCAGTTCAAGAGCTATGTCAAATCAGAAAAGCAACACAGTGTTTATTGAAATCAGCACATATGTTCAAGATCTGTATTAAATTGGAAATAGCTTAATAAGCATATTAATAAGAAAGGTTATTAAAAAGTGGTTCATTCATAGATAAACTTGGTTCTTACGTTAATAATAATTTAATAAAAAAGCAAATTTAAACCATGAAACATAAAGCTAAAAACAAAAGTTATAAAGAACTAGTCTTAACATGCTAGAATAGTAAAAACATTACAAAGTTTAACGATATAGTAGATAGGGAATAGAAGAAAGATTTTGAATTTGAATGAACCTGAAAATAGGATATGATCAAATCTGATCATTTGAATCTTAACTGTAACAATGGAGGGAATTCAGGAATTTTATGAAAAAAAGAAAGGGATTAGCAAATAGACAATAATACCCTTAGTGAATTTTTTTTTATTAAATCCACATGTCACTCATTAATTGGTTCTCATGGTTCTCATGCAAAACTTGGTTTTTATATGGTATGTTGATATGGTTTTTTTTACTCGGATGTATTAGAATGTAATACATACATTTTTTAATTTAAATCGGTTTCGTTGTTTTAGTGTCATTGATATGATAGTTCCTTACTGTTAGTTTATTAGTGTATGGTGCTCTTTGTGATTTCTTGAAGCAATGATACCATACATATTGTTTTGTTTTAGTTGTTTTGCAAACTGTATGTTGTAGATTATTGACAAAGTGATGTGTTTTTTTTTATACCAAAAGAGTAGTGTTTTCTCACCATTATGATTGCAACTTGATTTACTTTTTCTTATTTTTTTTATCAGGGTACCAAATAATACGGGAAGTTTCACTTTTTTATTGATTTATAGACCGAATTCCATATGCGAAGGGTACAGTGTTGGTATAGGATCAGCAAATTTAATACTCATGTTAGTAAATGCGATAGTTTTCACAACAAAGAGCGAACGACCCTAACTGCCTAACCGTCGAACCGAGCCAAAAATTTTATTTACGGTCCTATGAAGTTTGAGCATCTAAAAAGTATGAACCCACTAGGAAAAATTCCTAGATCGGCCGCTATTTTGTTTCCGTATATACTCCCACCAATTATTATATAAGATAACTCCGAATTATCAATTCAAACTCACATCTCTTTTCTTTCGTCCATAACATTACGAATAGCTAGGGTTTATTTTTCTGCAACAGAGCGCCATGGCTCGTCGCTTGCTCAAGAATATCAGGTACTTCATGTGTATATGTATGTGCATGCGTTTTTGTTTGTTTTATTGATCGATTGATTGATTTCTTACTAATTGTGATTTGTTTTTTTGGTTGGCGAACAGGAAGAATGGTGTACCGGTATCCACTTACCGGCCTCGCAGCCCTAATGTGAAGATCTCATCTAAAGACGTAATAACATCGATCATCATCATCATCTTAAATTAATTACGCACGTACGTCGCTTATATATTAGGGTTTTTTTATCTATATTCTTTTGCCAATTTCTTCTTCTTCAGCTATCGGAAAGCTTTGCCAACATGCCTCTTACACCATCCCAAACTGATGATGTTATGCAAATTAAGAAGAAGGTTACTAAGAAGATGGCTCCAAAGATCACATCCAAGGTGGACAAGATGACAACTACTGCTTCACATTCTCATGCTCATGGTACGTACACGTAGGGTATAATAATAATAATAATAATAATAATAATAATAATAATAATAATAATAATAATAATAATAATAGGCCCCCCTATTTGCACCACCCCAAAACTTATTTGCACCGGCCTCTATGGCTTGTAGAGGCCTGTGTCAATCATTGCAGTGGGCACCCACCTCTACGGCCCGTAGAGGCCTCTACGAGCTGTAGATGGATGCGGTTTTCAATGCTCTGACACCTCTACGGCCCGTACTTAGAGGCCTCCACGAGCCGTAGAGAGCTGTAAAACCCTAAAAACCCGGTGTAAATAACATGAATAATAATAATAATAATAATAATAATAATAATAATAATAATAATAATAATAATAATAATGTAACAGTACTGATTTCTGGGAGATTAACATGGACCTTTGTATGACACACCCTAGGCAAATCCCACATCGGCCGTGGTTAGGAGAGATCATTGGTTCATAAGTAATCCAAAGCCTCTTAAATCACCAACGCGTTTTGGGCTTAATGCTAGTGGATGAGAGGAGAACTCCACAGTTAAGCGTGCTCAGGTGGGAGTAGTATCAGGATGGGTGACCTCCTGGGAAGTCTCCACCGGGGCGACCAAAAACAAATCCGTGAGCTCTGGATGGGCAACCCATCGGGACAAAGCGGACAATATTGGTGGTGAGAGGGGCCGGATGTTACAAATAATAATAATAATAATGCTTCTTTGCTGCAAGATGGATGATTGATTGATTAAATTTTATATATTTCACTGAAAACACAATAACAAATTACATAATCAATGACAGACAGGCAAGAAGATACGTTCCCACCTGCAATTCCAAATTTGATATATATTTTTATCAAGAAAATAATTGAGATCATGAAGAATCCTAACTACCTCGAAGACAGGAAACTTTACGTTAGCCTGTTACAAGCTGAGTGTGGTATTCATTCGGTTTGCTCCACCTTACGCGATCGTATGCCAAAAGGCTGGGAATACAACCGAGACTCTGCTGAATCCCTTATTGCCGGCTACAACACGGTTTTTGCAGAGGGTGGTCTTCTTTGGATCATCTAGTTTCATATGACGATGCTATAGTAATATATGCACATTTTTAGAATGCCATAGTAACATATCAACATTTGCACTGAGAAGTCAAAATGTATATTTTCTTTTTCTTTTGGTCAAAATATCTATAACTGCCCTTTCTTAAATGTGAGGATTTTGATTGTGACATCTTTTTGATATATAACTGACATTTGAAGTGAACCTATGAGAACATTGGCTGCCAGCAGATGGATATAGAGTTTACCCTCTGTATCTCTTCTTCTGTCATATACAAGGCAAGACTGTACACTAAAAATAATTAAGTAGAGGTTCAGATCCAAACTGGTAGTGACTTTGGCCCAGATTGTGTTTATGTAGGTTCTTATTTAGTCCTTGTTTTGTATGTGGTGGTTGCGCCACAATGTCCGTTTTGTTTAGCTTGGTTAGGCGCGGAGCAATTCAATGCGCCTAACCTTAGTAATGTGGTATCATAGCTTGAAGACCGGAGTACTCCCAAGGACATCGAGCTGGTCATGACTCGAGCCAGGGGACCAAAGGCTGTCTAAGCAATTTTAAGGCTGCAGATGGTGCATACTATCTGCGGTTATGGAACTCACAAATTAAAAAGTAATATGAAAATGGGTCAATTTGGTTGAATGGGTTAAAACTTGCCTAAAGTGAATTTAAAGGCATAGACAAATCTAAAACATTTTTTTGAAAAATTAGATTATTAGTAAAATAATATAATATAATATTTTCAGATCATCCACTAATTACTGATAAGGTAAAAATTGGGAAGTACAGTGTTTGTTACTTAACCATCTTGACCCACCCATTTTGACCCATTATTGCATTAGATCTTCTAAATCATTTAATAAAACACTAGATCATGGTTGAAATAATACAAGGCTTTGTGATCACTACTAAGGGTGGATGGGGTGGTTATCACACCATCACTAACCAATCTTCATGTGCCACATTACTAAACCTAACGTAATTTGCCCATAACAATTGTCACACCGAAACGTGTGAAAAATCTTGGCCAACATCAGAAACATACGATATTTGAGTAAGGTCTATGAGCGTGTCTTCAGTTAGGTCGGGGTCTTGGGCGTCATTCTTGATTTTTAAACATGTTTTCAAAGGTTTTAAACTTCTCTTTGAGATCGTTATACTTGCGCGATATTGAATCATAACTAGGTTGTGTTCCCCCGAATAGTACACCAAACTCGGCTAAAACTTTAGCCCATTGTGGACCTCCCCGACTCGATGATGCCGTATCTTCGTGTACATTGTCATACACGATAATTAGCTCAAGTTCCTCCTCTTCCGTCCAAAGAACCATTGTTGAAATTGTGAATGTGGTAGGAAAAGAATTTGAAATTTTTTGAATGTGATAGGAAAAAAAATTGTATTTGGGAGTTGAAATTGTGGTAAATATGTATATATAAAAGGGATTTTTTTTGTCATTTTAAATGGTCATGTGACCGTTGCCTAACGTTCCACGACCGTGATGCATATCGCGGTCGCGATGAAATTGACCATCACGATGGAGGTGGAGCTGGTGCTCGTGATGATCACGACCATCATAGCCATGACATCACGGACCGCCCCATGTGGCTTAATTCCTTGTTATTTAGTATTACAGTTCAACTTTTGGACAATATTTTCTGATTAACCAGCTAGACCTATTTTGACTTGCTACATAACCCGCCCAACTCTTCTATTTTCCATCTTTAGCAAAATGAAAGAACTAACCGAGTTTCGTAGGATGATAGGACACCGCCATTTGATTTTCAGTTGGGTCTTACAGTGGAACTTTTCTGAAAGGTTGTCTAGATGTTTTGAGTGCTTCATCTTCATAAGATTTCCAGGAAAACTGTTTTTAATATTGATATTAGGTTGGGTGGTGCAAAGGCGACATTCCTTGCCACCTCAGCCATTTCACTAACAATGGTGCCCTCCCCTATTTCCTGGCTGCCATTGGAGGGGGGGGGGGGGGGGGGGATTTATCTATTATGAGCAAAATAACGAGCGTGAAAGGTAGGGATAAGCAAATAGTCCCGAATACCGATACCGATCCCGTAGATATTCAAAATTGGTTTCGTTTTGTAGTTGTTTAAAAAAGACTTTAGAGGCAGCCATACCGCGTGTAACTATATAAACGAGGCTTCCATTGAGCAAGCATGATTTGTTAATCTTATCTCCTTGTATGTAGATGAATATTACTATTTAATGTTGTTAGTTACTTAGTTGTACATACAAAATTTAGTTGATCGTACAAATAGTCATGTGGTTTTTTATCGTTTGAAGTTCAAAAAAACTGTACGCTTAGGTTATTTGGCTTTCATTTGTAATAAGTTTGGTTTTTGAAACCAGCTTCATTTACAAATTTAGTTTGTTTGTGTGAAAACACTTTTAGGGCTAAGATACTTGATAAAGAAAATCTAAAGTTGGGTCGAAAAACATATATGGACATAAGACTTGGATAAATTGTTACTTAAAACTCAAATGGGTTTTCATGACCGTTACACATAAGAAAATGGGATACTTTCTGTCATACAGACATTTGTTTTTAGTTTTAACAATATGCATGCTTTTGGCCGTGTCGCTTGAGAAAAAAAAAAACTACTTATTGAGCAAGTTAAATATGACTTAACGTCTTCCATGGGTATATCAAAACTAACCTCCAACTATCGAACCGAACCGGTACCAAATTCCGAAACCGAACCGGTACCAAATTTATCGTATCGAATCATTTTCGGTTGCACTTCGGTACCCACTTTTAGCGTTTTCAGGATCAGTACGTTCGGTTCAATTCCAACAATTTACCGATTTTTACCTTCAAATACCGTATCGTATCAATACCGATACCGATACCGTACCGAACATCTTCACTACCAGTACTCAATTTTAACGATTTTCAAGATCGATACTTTCGGTACCGAGCTCCTCGCCAGTACCTCCAACTTTATACATAGTTTACATTATTACCTTGTTCCCAAGTGAGACAAATTTGGGGTTTTCCATATTAGCACCATCTATGGTGGATAATATTAGTTACAAATCTTTCTCTACCCCACCTCCATTGACGTAGCCAAATCACCAACACATCTATTCAATCCTAAATATTATTAATTTTCATGCATTTATTATTACATACCCAAAACATTTCCCCTGTTTTCATCCTCTTCACTCTACAATGCCAGGATCCATTCAAGTTTCAGGTACTTACCCTCTTCAATTCATGTTTATTAATATTTTTTTAGCTAATTTATGTTTATTGATCATTGATTTCATAGTTCTTGAGTTTAAGGAGCTTCCCTCTTCATCAAATGTTGTTAAGTGTATGTACTCTGTTAGTGTTCATATCCTCTGTTTTTCAAGATTTTCATAGCTAATTAAAGTAATGAGCTTTTTGTAATTTTTATGTGTAATTTGTGATTTAGTTTCATTGGGTAAAGTTGAACATGAAGCTGGAGAAAAGGGTTGCTTTTCTTTGTAAGATTCTGAAATCTTGAATAATGATGTGTTAATATTATTATTATTATATGATTGTTGAAATGATGTGGCATACTGATTTTAGCGCAGTCCGTTGGCGAATCTGCGGGATAATTTGATCATCACAGTTCAGGATTCAGAGGGGAACCAAGTATCACAATTAGGTTTAGCATATTATCCATCACACATTGTGACATTGTGTTGGATTAGGTTGATTTGATGTTGATTAGGGATGATTTTGCATTGTGTGTTAGGTGTTCGAACCATGTCTATAATTGAAAAGGGTATATGGGATGATGTGTTTCGTATTGAAGGAGGTGGGCTTATACATATGAAGCTGCAGTTTTTTCTTAGTGAGGAGGACCGCAACCGGATTCGTTTGATGGTACCTTGTTTTTTTTTTTTTTTTTTTGCTAGCTAAATGTTGTTGAGTTGAACCGGTGTTGAGCATTTAGGTAGAACTGACCTTAGTTACTATTTTTTTTTAAAAATTCATTTAGTAGTGGCTCGGCTCCGGGTGGGCAAGGTTACGTTTTTAGTAGATTAGGGTTTGCCATTCAGAAAGTGGTGGTGGCGCAGCTTGTTGCCCGCCTACCCGCTATCTTGATGTAATTTTCTCAGTCATGGACGAAAAATATTTATATTTTTACTAAAAAAATAAAAATTCATTTGACGGTTAGTAAATGCAACAAAAAATGATTATATACCTTTTGTTTGCTAGTAGTTGCCTTGAACAGTTAGAAATATGCCAGACATTTGAGCAGCATAAGCACTGCCAAACATTTCTTAGTACATTTTGTGGCATCTGATCATTAGATTCTAAGCAGTGATTATTCCGTATCCATAACTTTGATGAACAACTTATTACTGATTCTGATTGTGATTTTTTGTGTCGTAATAATAACTTTTAGAACAAACTTTCAAAGACTTTTGCAAAAATGATGACATTTTTGAGTAACCTAATTGATTGCTATGATATACAAATTGATCTAAAGATGTTCTGTCGTTTGGAGTTTATCTTTGTTTTTGTTATTTGTAGAGAGAATTGGCAGTGAAGAAGAAGCAAGCCGAGATTCTTGGTAGCATACATGACGCCTCTCAGGTTTGACTTTGCTGTGTCTAAACAAACATTTAAGCACACAATTATTAGGAATGGGAATTTCAATCCATTTACTTATAAATGGTAACGGGTCAAACAAAATTAGTTGATAAGCCTGTGCAAAGTGTATTTTAGATGCAAAAACATTCTAAATTAGATTTTTTATTACATTTTGATTATTATTTAAGTAATTCGACTCTGGTGATCACCTACTAATCATTTAGAGAAAGTAGAAATTCTGGTCAAAGTGTCTTGGGTCAATGCCGACCCACCCATTTACTTATTAATGGTCGGTTCAGGTTATGCTTTATTTCTAACGGGCCAGAAAACCAATATAGAAATGGGTCAAAACTTGCCTAAAGTGTATTTTATTATAAAAAAAATAGATTATTAGTGAAATAATATAACTTTTCAGATCATTCACTAATTACTTATCAGGTAAAAATTTGGACGTTAAGTGTTCGTTCCTGATCATCCCAACCCAACTCATTTTGACCCCATACGCTACCATCTTGACTCACCCATTTTGCCACCTTTAGTCCAAAATGTATTAGTTTATTGCATTAGACCTTCTAAATCCTTTAATAAAAGACTAGGTCATGATTGAAGCAATCCGGCCCCTCCCCGGACTCTGCGGAAACGTGGGAGCCTGGTGCACCGCGTACGCCCTTTTAAATTTTGGACAATATTTTAGGGTCAACCCAGCCAGACCTGTTTTGACCTGCTACACAACCCACCTGACTCTTCTATTTTCCATCTTTAGCACAAAGAAAGAACTAACCGAGTTCCGTAGGATCATAGGACACAGTCATTTGATTGTCAGTTCGGTCTTACATTTGAACTTTTCTGAAAGGTTTTGTCTAGATGTTTTGAGTGCTTCATCTTCACAAGATTTCCAGAAAAAGCGGTTTTAATATTGATATTACATTGAAGGGCAAGGCTTCAGAGTTTCGTGATGGGACAAAAGAAGAGTCTTTTCAGACGCAGTCAATCACAGTTAAGGATTATAATTTTATATCAACCCTTTTTTACATTTCTTTCTTTATTATACATACAATTAATATAGTAGATATTACAGTTAGTTGTTTGAATAAATTGCCTCTTGGAGGTTGAAAACATTTGGTTGACTTGCCAACATTATTAAAACTATTTCTAAACTGTATGAATAAATCGCTTCGGGAGGCTGAAAACGTTTAAATTATATTTTGGCAACGTTCAGCCTGGTTGACCCGTTCCGTTACTTGAAATATGACCCATATCGCTCACTGGAGTTATACCCGAAATCAACTTATTCTTAAGCAGATGGGTTAAGATTTGCCATCAATTCTTGTACTTTTCTAGGACTTAAGTTTTAATGGTGGTTTTAAGACTTTGACCGTCTGACATTCAATTCTCATGTTGTAGAATGATGTAAAGGAAACAAACAAAGAGAGCGCATTGAATAAGAGCAATGCTATTTTGCTACAACAAGCTGAAGTACCTGAAAAGCTTCTAGAAGACACCAAGACTCGTGGTTACGTGAAGAATAATAATGCCGTCAAATCAGAACCATTGTATAATCGGGTTGAGAAATTAGATAAGCAGATTCTTGAAGATAAAACACCGGGCTTTGTAAAGAAAATGAGCAAAGAGAGAAAGTTTCCTCCTTTGGCAAAAGAAACGGAAGTTAAGGACAATGAGATTCAACTAGAAGAAACTGATTTACTAAAAAGATTGCATGATTCATCTTCTAGTGACGTGGGGTCATCAAGATTAACTGTTGTTGAAAAGATGAAATCATTTTCACATAAGTTAGCAGGTAAAATGGATAAGCGAAGTTCACTGGAGAAAATCCCACAAAATATAAAGAAGATGATTAGCGTCTTTGAAAGTACTACACCTCAGGTGTGCATGCACGCTCTGCTGTTAATATCTTTGGTGCTTTATTCACGTATTAGTTTCAAAGGTGGAAGCTAGTTGTGTAATGGGCTCAAGTCAAAACCTGTCGTTTAAACAATGGGTCAAAACGGGCCAGGCTAGGTGGATTGACCTGTCAAAACTCTTTTGAATATTTTTAAAATTTTATTTGTAATGTATTACACATAGTTGTCAAAGCGCCTAGGCGCGCTCAAGGCACATAGACTGAGCCCGGAGCCTAGGCGCAAGGCACATAAAAAATGAGGGCTTTTTATAGTTAGGCGCATAGTATAAAATACATTTTTAGGGATTTTAGAGATGTTTTTGGCTTGTTTAGGACTTGTTCATGGCTCATTTAGGATGTTTTAGAGGTTTAGGCAACTTTTAGCCTGAATTTGGCCGGAAAATCAGCCTGATGAGTTTAAGCTCTCGTTTTTTATCGCCTGCGCCTGGTTCAGGCGCGCGCCTAGGCACTGTTTTTTCACAAAAAAGCCCAGAGTTGCGCCTAAGCCACCACCAGGCGCTATAGGTGCGCCTTGCTGCGCCCGAGGGGCTTTTGACAACATAGGTATTACATATGAATGTAGCAACTATAGTATTAAAACCAATCTACTTTTCTTTTTATTATTAATAAAAAGAATTATTTGTTTATCTTTTAAGGAGAATTAACCCATTAATAATGGTTTAGGAGGTTGCAAGAATTTGAATACGGATTGTCTAACTTTGACCTTTTAACCCATTTGACCTGATACACTTTTTGCAAAAAAAATTTCTAACAGTTAGTGTGTTAGATATGATTAAAAAGTTGTTTTTATTTCAGTACTGTTCTAATTTTTGAATGATTGTTTTAGGAGTTATTCTTGTTTGCTTTTGGATTGTTTCTATTTACCCCTTTGACCCATTAGATATAAAGCACAATCTATATCAACTCGTTCCTAAGTAAATGGATCAAAATCGCCACCTTTGATCAGTAGAATAGGTTTCGCCATACAAAAAGGGGTGGCGGCGCAACTTGTTGCCCGTCTTCCTGTTCTTTTGATGTAAGTTTCGCTTTTATGGAATAAAATAGTAAAACTGTACATTTGAAAAAAAAAAAAAATTATAATCCAAATTGACCCGTATATATACATTTCAGGTCAAAATTTCTAACTGATAAGTTTCTAATGTATAAATTCATTTCAGGATAGCGTTCCTCTCAAACCTGTAAGTGCAGAATCATACAGTTTCGGAACCTCACGTGTATTGAAGGATTATTATCAAAAGTCATCAAGCCTCAAGAACTCAGAAGACTCAAGTTTGTCTAGGCTCAGAAGTTCTTTTAGTATGGGTGATTTGAGGGAAAACATTTCAAATATCACAACAGAAGGTGATCAAGCTGATGTTGAAAACAGTTTCGTAGAACCAAATGAATTTATACAATCAAAAGGAAATGAGCTAAACGGTACCGAAAAAATAGGAGAAGAAGCCCATAATGACGAAGAGAATTTACGAAAATCACCCCATGAAGGTGGAAATGACGCAAAAGAGAGTATTGATGGTAGAAAGACTTCAAAATTTAATCTTGACTACTTTAACCAAGATGGTTTAGGTCAATGGACATTTCTTGATGAAAAAAGACATCTTTGTATGACAGCCCAAGGTGATAAGGCAATTCGCTTATTTGAAGGAAAAGGTCAACAAGAAACGGTTGCTGCTTCTATACCTGAAACTGTAGCGAAAGTAAGTGACTTTTTCTATGTAGTGGCAAAATAGGCTGCTAAGTTGGGTTGCATGACGGGTCGGTATAATTTTTTTGGCAAGTTCGTTTAATCTTATGGTTATAGCTGATCTACTCCATCCATCACAAAATTGTAGTTCTCACTTTTTAATTTACACTTACACAAAACTGTCCACCGGGTAGCTGTAATTTACTATTTTTCCCGTTTCACTCTTGTCATTAATCTTGCAAAAATTCCAAGTTAATTTGTATCTTAAATGCGTTAAGGGTAAAACTGGCATTCTGCTAGTTAAAATCTGCATTACATGTAAACATCTTAATTTTTATTTATTTATTTATTTATGTGGATGATACTTTTCGGGTGGAGTATGAACCTAGCACTCTAAGTTCCTGATGAAGCAACATAGGAGCTTGCAAGCGCTGATTACACTTTTTGTGATTTTTGACTCCATTGGATTGTTCATAGTTAATGTTTTAAAGTTTTACCATAGTTGTCAAAAGCGCGCGAGGCGCACTATCAGGGTTGTTTCAGGCTGATTTTCCGGCCAAATTCAGGCTAAAAGTTGCCTACACCTCTAAAACATCCTAAATGAGCTATGAACAAGTCCTAAACAACCCTAAAACATCCTAAAGTAGCCCTAAACAAACCTAAAACATCTCTAAAATCCCTAAAAATGTATTTTATACTATGCGCCTAATTATAAAAAGCCCTCGACTTTTATGCGCCTTGCGCCTAGGCTCCGGGCTCGGCCTATGCGCCTTGAGTGCACCTAGGCGCTTTGACAACTATGAGTTGTACACATTTGACCTTTGTGATAATTAGTGACCTATTTTTAGTAACGAGTTGATATTGTCACCCATAACCTTATGGTTTTAGCATGAAAAGTTTTACTCTTCTCTTGATTTTTGTGTCTGTGCAAATGTATTGCAGGATGAAGAGATAGAAAGTCCAGAAAGCGCAAACGTAGAGGCTTCCAATGGATCATTTGGACAGGTTTATATAATATTGTTTTTATTCAGATAATTATAAAGAGTAAAAGAATATATAATGTGTTATGTTCCAATCTCTAAATATGAATATATGCGCAGGCAATGAAAATCGCACTTGTGGTAGGATTTGGAGCACTTGTTTTCCTTTTTCGACAAAGGGAATCCGGGTATGTTTCTTTAAATTAAATCTTTAATAAATTCAAACTATATCATCTACAGGGACTATTGTTTGGTGGCATACTTCTGCATAGATATTTTGTCAAATGGGTCATTGCGCTTTCCTTTAAGTTTTGTAAACATACGGTTTTCATTACTCAAACAAGCGATCCTTTCATGTTTATACCTTTTCGACAGAAAAGGAAAGCGTAGCGAAAATAAACACACGTTAAGGAATCAAGTGTTCATGAATAGACGAGGATCAATTGAAGAGCAAGGTAGAAGGTTTGGTGTATCAAGACTGTCTTAGGTTTTTCTGTGTTAATTATTCTTATGGCTAAAATCGGAATATTTACGGATCTTCTTCTAAGGTAACAAACCGAGAGTCTTTGGTCATGGCAGCTAAATGTAATTATAATGTTGATGCTAAATGTGTGTGTGATATTGAATGTTTTATTTTGTTGTTTGTATGAAATAATAATATTGATAGTAACATTACTAACCATTAGTAGTATCTTGGACCCCAGTTTATAACTACATGAGGCGAGCTAACTTTAGTAGTGTTCACTAGAGCCAACTTGTGGATATGTGAACTACACATTTATTTATTTTTATAGGTTTGATGAATTTGTATGGTTTTTTTTATACTACTTAACTCCAATATTAAACTAAAATGTTTTAAATAACACATTGTCAAAATACCAATGTACAAGGAAAATCAACGACAGCGGTGAAAGTTTGTCATAGCGAGTAAAAGAGCAGTGCCGGACTGCCGGAGTCAATATGTATAAAAGTTCCGGACAAAAAGGTGTAAATTTACATTGCGGAGCAAAAAAACGGCAGGGGCTTGGACACCCCGCTCCCCAACTATCATTCGCCCGCGTAAAGGAGTGAACTATCTTTGGTTTGAACTCAGACCGAATATTTATACGAGCCCGCTAGCATGAGCTGAATCAACCCAAGCTAAAAAAATGTATGTTTTTAGCAAACTAATTCCACATGAGTTGTAGGTATACCATGCTAACCAACGAGATGGGTTAGAGTATCTAAGGTATTTATGTGGTAAAGCTAACATCGATTAAATTTATGTCAACCTAATATATATTCTATTATACATGTAAACATATAAAATATATTGGTTAACAAGGTAGTATTAATATTATTATAAAACTTACTAACTTAGAACTAGTCCAAATAGGTGGTGGTGGCTTATTTGGATTCGTTCTAATTTAGCATGTTTTGTAAAAAGAAAAAAATGCTTTAATTTGAGTAAATCTAAATTCACCTATTTAATGGTATGTCATGAAGAGATACTTCTTGAACGGATTCATTTTGTTTCCCTACACTTGTGTTGTCAAACATTAATTGTACTAAACAATCATAACAACAAAAAACACATGAACTTTCACAGATGGTCTTATTCTATGTACTAGTATAATGATTCTGAAATACGAACATCATGACTCATGAGAATAATAATTACTTAATTTTGTTATATGTATACGTTAGTGTCTATGTCACGTATCAACTTTTTGGGTCACATGTCTACTTTGTTTTCTTAAAAAGGGACCAAATTTTAATGCATTTATAATGATAAACGAAATAATATCATTCCATGTAGTCACGTACTTTATGTTTATAGAGATAGTAAATCTAACTGTAACACCTTTCTACTAATCTCATATGTGCGGAAAGAAGTTTTTCCACACAAGGGAATAAAAGTAGTACCAACAATATTGTAGTTTTCGATTCGAAGAAAGTTGTGATAAGTTGCCGAAAACATAAACACCCATGATTTTTTATTTTTGTTTTTTACTTTCACGACTATATAAGTATAATAATTTTTAATCCACATAAGATGATAAATGGATATATCTGAGAAATCCAGCGCCTATAAAACCGAATATGAGGCACAATTTTACAAAAATATGAGATTAAAATGATCAATATTGTCTCATACCATCTATGGCATTTTAGTCACACGTCAAAACACCAAACTCCCTTAATTTTGACATGAACCTCAACCCATTTAATATTTTAAGATCCAATAAATATCACATAAGTAAAACACATCCAAATACCAAACTTAGCTTAAAATATAATGTTGCCACTCTAAGTAAAACTCATGTACAATGATAAATATTAAATATCATGAATATTAATATGTCTGAAAAACAATAAACATGACTAAGATATGATGTTATAATATTTTATTACAAGTTTAATAATTGTTATATTTATTCCGTTACGAATAAAATATAAGTTTGTCGTCAAAAAGTAACAAATCAACTGGAATGGTCCTGCCCTGCATATAAATTTGTCTTAATTCAGCCAATAATTCCAAATTTTTTTGTCTTATTTATTTGTTTTCTACTATTTTATTGAATATTTTCTCCAACTTCCAACTACTTGCAATCACCCCTAATAACAACCAACTCCACGTAACTTTTAATTTGTACATCCAAAATATAGAATTACAAAGAGAACATTCGAAAGGTTTACCAAGGCAAATGAGATCGAGTCGATTATTATTCTTCATGTATAGCGTCAGGAACACATCAACTTTGTCGGTACTACCCTTAAGAATATATTAGATTGTCAAATCGCATGAACTAAAATTAAATAACATGAACACGAAACTAGTCGGACAACAAATGTATTTAAGGAAAATAAAATATTATACTATAAGCTTTCTTAAAAAAAACTTACCTTTATGGATTGATTGTGACATAACTACATAAGATATAGGCAAAGGGACCATAAGCTATGTCCTTTGCCAAAAAACTAGGAAAAAAAATGTATGGTGTTTATATGTGGTGTATTGTGTATGATGTATATGTATATGGTCCATAAATGTATTTTGGCAAGGGTGTAAGGCTACACCTTGTTGGATTAATTACGGCTTATTACGTGTGATGGATACGTGTATGATACATCATACATGAATGCGTGTTTTGGTAAGGGTGTAAAGATAAACATTGTACATGTAGGGTGCATAATTATGTGTTTTGACAAGGGTGTAAAGCTACACTTTGTCGGATTAATTAAGGCCTACATAGAATCACACGATCACCACTTACTATAACCATGCTATAACCCTTGTTTGTTTGTTTGAGGGTAATATATCATATTAATCATAATGATTGCTGAGGAAAGTTACATGCTTGCTTACAATATTGTATATAAGAATAACTTTAAAGTATTTTTGTTTTAGGAGATGTACTGAATCAAAAAACTTGATTTGGTTATGTAATATTCGGTTCTTTAGACCAAATGAATATTGTCTTTTTTTTTACAACAATTGTGATCACATATTTAGTGTTGTCTAAAGGGTGGAGATTTCCTAAAAGTAAGAAATTGTTCTGAAAAATAAACGTTTAAGAGTAGCCTCACTTTTAGTATATTATCTATATCTATATCTATATCTATATCTATATCTATATCTATATCTATATCTATATCTATATCTATATCTATATCTATATCTATATCTATATCTATATCTATCTATATATATAAAAGAAAACGTATATGCTGACGTGGCGTGCAATGGAGGTCTCAACCATCCATTGAGAGTGCCACGTGACATCATAATGGAGAGTTTTTGGTGTTTTTTAATTGTTTCCTTTTTAATTAAATTGAGTTATTTTAGGAAAAAAAATTAAAAATAAATTTAAAATTTTCTCTCTCATATTTCCTCCCATAATTTTTAAACGTTTATATCTTTTATATACGGGATTTTTTAAAGAAAAAAAAATTACACCAAATTAACGAGCGTTTTATTATCTTTCCAACGAGTACCATAGTGCTATATAAAAAACGGAGAAAAAATCGACTATTTTTTGTGGGGTTTCGTTCATACAGGAAAAAAACACACAAAGTGTTCATGTTATCACGTAAAATTAGATTTTGTGGGGAATATGAGTTATTACTGATTAGAATACTATGAACATGCAATGATTGAGAGATTTTGTGGTTAGTTAACTTGAGCCATTTGCAATAGGTTATCACGTAAAATTAGATTTTTCAACCCCGGGACCCTCCCGGTATAATCAGCTAGTATATATATATATATATATATATATATATATATATAATAAACCAAAACATTTTTAATGACATGTCATAATATTATGCAATTTTTTTTTAAGAGATCCCACATAGGATGTGATGTGGCAACTCTAGACCAATTAAAAATAAAATAAATATGGTTTAAATATGAATTAACAGAATCTATTAAATACCAAATCTACAAAATGTAAATATTAAAACTTTGTTATTTTCTCTCTCATGTTTCCTCTCATAACTTTTAAATGTTAATATCTTTTATATACGAGATTTTTTAAAGAAAAAAATTACACCAAATTAACGAGCGTTTTATTATCTTTCCAACGAGTACCATAGTGCTAAATAAAAAACGGAGAAAAAAACTACTATTTTTGTAACCCGACAGGTATTGTGTCAGGTTTGGAATTAGTTTAAAAAAATTGTGGGTTTGGGTCGGGCCTGAGGTTAGGTGATACCCGACCCAATTACCCTTTTTTGTGGGTTTGGGTCGGGCCTGGGATTAGGTGATACCCGACCCAATTACCCTTTTTTTTATATTAGAATATGATAACTTATGGCAGAGATTTGTTTAAAATAATAATAATAATAATAGTAATAATAATAATAATACTATTCATTAATCATATATTGGCAGATGCCATTTTTATAGTTTAGATACTTCTAATTTTATTCACTTTACTTAGATTTCTCAACCCGGGACGCTTCCGGGGTATAAACTAGTGGGAAAATAACTCAAAAACCATAATACGATAACGTTCTAACTCTCATACACTCGTAAGTAACCCTAAACCTCGCCTATGTATTTATAGTTGAAACACAACTTTTACAACCACTACAACAATTTGGGCCATAGACACGGTTCACCGCTATTGCTTAATATGTCGCTGCTAATATTCACAACTTTTAACGGCGACAATGCTTTTGCCGGAGAATGGATTGAAAGTTCGCCGGAAACTTGTTACACATCACAACATTTCACGAAATTGTGGATTGAACTCGAAAATTACATGCAACAGAGTATTTCTCATTAAAACTTGTTAAACATTACAAAATTTCTACATAACATTACAAAAGTTCAAAATATACATTACAAAATTCCAACATAAACATTACAAAGTTCCAACTTAAAACTCTAACTCATCATGGTTGATGGCAGTGGATGTTGACGATGGTGGCGGAGGTTGTCGACGATGACGGAGGTTGAAGACGGTGGTAGAGGTTGACGATGGTGGCAAAGGTTAACGGTGGCGGAGGTTGACAAAGGCGGAGCATGACCATGGTGGTGGAGCTAAGGATGGTGGCTTGGAGCTTGAGCATGGTGGTGGTGGTGTAGTTTGATTGTTGTAGATGGATTTGTTTGTTTTAGAAGGAGAACATTTGGATATGGTGGTGGTGGAGAATCTTTGCTATTGCACGTTGTACTTTCAAATCTTGTTCGTTAGAGCAATTATCTGAACAACGGCCAAGATTAAGTCAAAAGGGCTGACCAGATTTTTGAGTAATAACGGCGACCCACGACATGTCACCGCTATTTCTTCAATTTCTTGTAGTAAACAAGAAAACAACTAAATGAAACCCTAACTTGGTAGCAGAGGCATTACCAGAAGTCCATAACTAATTTACATAGCATCTATTTACATTTTTTTTTGTGCATAGAGGTGTTGTATCCTATACTTAAGGTGTTTTTTTTTTTAAAATAACCTTTTACTTTTAACTTTCAATTTGGGTCCCATATACTTTTCTTTTGTAATTTTTTCGTTTAACGTTTTGTTCTAGATTTTGCAAGTTAACACAACATAACATGCATGTGTGGTTCAAAGTTTTTATGTCTCTTTTTCCAATTTGACAGGTTCGTTGCAATGCATGGGTCCTACATCGACTTATTTATTCTTGTCTATGTTTTATGCTTTGGTCTAATTTTTTCGCTTTAGCACACCACAATTTAGTATTTGTGATCGCCAACAGTGATGTAAAATTAATGCTATTTGGCACCAATTTAATAAACTTGTCAAATTTGATCCCCTAAATTCGCTTACTCGTGACTTGATATTATCCATTGTCTTGCGAGTCTATGCAGTCCGACCCCAACCGGCTTGTTAGAGTAGGGAACTAAGCCAAACCATACAGGATATTGCTTCAAATGCAAATATACTTTTATAGTTTTATGCAATTCTATTATAATTATGAGAAATACCATATGTATTCTTTGAGGGAAAATCATATAAATGGACATTTGACCGCTTGTCAACACCAAAACAAACATACTTGGATTCTAGACAATAGAGACGGATCTAATTTATAGACTCTTCAATTTTAACCAATGAAATAATTATACGTGCTAGATCACTTAAATTAGCCGCCTCTACCCTAAAGTCTAAACTCTAAATTTTAGACGCATATTCTAATCCCAACTTTTATATGCAATATATGTAAAGTCTGAAATCTCTAACCCATAGACCACATCTCATTATGTTCACTAACAGTCCGCATCTAAACATATGACTTTGTGTCTAAAGTTTTGAGTTCATGTCTAAACATAATGACTCTACATCTATATATAGTATAGAGATTAGTTTAGAGTTGACGTCTAAATATAATGAGATGGTCTCTATGGTTTAGAGATTTTAGAGCTTAGGGTTATTGGATTTTAATATCCTGAACTATAACATATTGGCTGGTATCACTTCCAACTAGTCGCTTGGCTACCACAGCTACCATCTTGCAATTTATTATCTTCTGTCATTTCCAAACTAACTGAATCCCAACCCAGTTTTTTTTGCTGACGTGACACTTTTTAAGTGACGTGGCATGCTGACATGGCTAACAAAATGCCACGACACTAACAAACGTCACTAAAAAGTATCACATTAGATTATTTTTTTTAACTAGGTTAGGGTTCGGTTAGTTTGGGAGTGACAAGAAAATAAGTTGCAAGTTAGGACTAGTGGTAGCTTACAACTTACAGCTGACCATATGTATACATTATTGCTTTTGTTATCTGTAAGGCTGGAAAGAATGGTCTCGCGCCGCCTCCACCTTAGCTTGATAACACCCAATAGCCCCCCACCCCCCCCAATCCATTTCCCGAACACCATTGGGGGTCGCCATTGATTGATCGTCATCACAATGGCATCATTAACGGCTCGATTTTGATGGGACATACCATCCCCATAAAGTCTACCAATGTCCCCACCCATTCAAAGGGTAAAAGATCTTAAGTTCCTTTAAAAAGATTTACCGCATCTCTCTAAGGACGACCGTATGATCATGGAAGCCGAGAAACATCGTATTCGAGCAAAATATCTCAATAAACAATAGTTCTTTGTGTTTTTATAGTAATTTAACTGTTATTTTTTAAGTTCAAATGCTATTTTTTAATGTTATATGTTTTTATTAAGTTTAAATGTTTATGCAAAAAAATAAAAATATAAAATAGATGATTGACTAATGATTGAGAGACTTTATTCCATTGCTTAGTGTTATTGGAAGGAGGTAATGGGTTCCCGTGTTGATGTGACGCAATAGAGCCCCTATACCATATCACGATTTTCAATGTGAGGATAATTGTAAGAATATATTTAATTAAGTGACCATTATAATCATTTATTTAATAAATGATCAATGACTTAAGTACCCCTATTGATTTAAAGGGATTTTATATGATTGATGTAATTACCCTTAACGAACCATAAAGTAAGGTTTCCCTTTGGTCTATATATAGAGATCATTAGGATAGATTGGAACCTAACGAAACACAATATTCATAATCTAATTTGTCTTTCTCTCTATCCTCTCTAAATTGAGATCTTTGATCTTCTTAGCCATCCTAATTGTATACTGGTATCGGTTTTAGTAATATAAAAGACATCATTTACCGGTGCCAAAAACTATGTTGTTTGAACTATCAAAACATTGGTTTTGGAAGAAAAAAAAGGATATTTACTAAACCATTACATAGTTTTAAATTTATAAGTAAATGATAATTACTTACTTAGAAACTAAAACAAACACACAGGTAGAGAATCTGACGTGTGTAGCATAGATTTCTAGGGTAAATACCGAGTATCGTATTTCAGTTAACAAACTTTCCCCTACTCAACCTTCTATCACTTTCATTAATCGGGTTTCAAAAAGAAAATAAGACGGAGGGAGTTCGAAAAGATAAATAGTTTTGAAAAGGTTTTGGTTTTTAAAATAAAAGATAAAATAGTAGGGATAACACACGTACTAGCCGTGGGAACCCTCCAATAAGTAGATTAATTATATTAATAGTAATAATAATTTTAATTATTGATGTGGAAAATGGTTTTGAACGGTTCCTTCAAAATTAGGAGATTGGAAAAGAAATAAACAAGAGATGACGTTCTAACAACTAAATGGGTCACGTGCAGGGGAAGTGCATGGTCCCCATAAAGGTGTTTTCGGACTGCTAGTCCGTAAGTCGGTCTTCTCCTGGTTGACAAGTGCTGTTGAGCTTAACGCACACAAGCCACATAACTTATTGGAAAGTTTGAGTCCTGTTTTATAAGCACTTCCTAAACCATCACAAAACCACTCATTTAAGCACTGGGTTTCTAATTTATCTTCCCAAATTAATGTAGAGGTTTAATTCCTACCCAGAATCTCTTCCACCTCTCTTAACTCTCACTTTTTGTACCGAAGAATTTCACATGCCATCACCATTTTGTGACGAGGAACCCTCTAAAAAGTAAACGGCTTTGTACTAATCAGATTTAGATAAAATATCCTTGCTTTGATTATCTGTACAAGTGGCAGGTTAAATATTTATTAATAAAGTAAATATAAGTTTGGTTTAGTAATTAAGTGACTTAACAATTACAACCCTTAACCCCCAAGACTTGTGAATGATAACCTTAACAAAGGTGGAACATAATCCTAAAGGTGTGTGGCTCAAAGACAACGGGTGCACCCGTAGGGAATTCGCCGTTTGCCAAGAAAACCACTCACACATCTGGTGCAATACCAGAAACTTGTCACCCGGATCTGGTCCACTTCAGAAGCCTTTGCTTGGAATCCGGTTTGGATATCAGAAGCCTGAAGGATATGTCTCACTACTAGTTTCCTCGCTTTGGATTTAGCTTAGGACTACCAAAAGCCGATCGAACCCCATGATAGTTTTTAGGTTAGTTAAGTTTTAGTTGATTTTAGAATTATTAAGTTAACCACTAATTGAACCTGTCACAAAAGATAAACAAACAAAAATTAGTTAAGAAGATAAACATAACAAGTAATTAAAAATAAACTACTACTAATATAAAAAGTCTAAGGAATCGAATAGGTTTGGAGAATACTGGACGGATAAAACCATCTAATGATAACAACATAAGAACATGAAGATCTTCCACTCATAGACAAGCTTCCAATCACCTTGATCCTATACGTATGAAGTGATCCTCACAACCCTCGACTTATTGCATGTAAACTATTCATACGGTGCCATTTCTTGATCGAAAACCCAAGTTATGAAAGATCCTAACCTTGGAGAGGAGTTTGGTCGGCCCTAAGGCCTCCCAAGAGTCCCTAAGAAGGCTCAAGAAGGGTAGAAATCGGCACACCAAATTTGGAGGAGGAGGGTGCTATTTATAGGCAAATTTCCAAGTGTTGCAAGCCCTTGCACTATTATCGCACGCCCTAGAAACTGACACAGGTACTGTTTGTTGTACTTGTTATCCTTCTGGTTGTCCTTCTTGTCTCCCAAGCTTGTTGCTTTGTCTTTGAAGTCTTCAGTATTTAATAAATATCATTTATAAATACTAATTGTTTCTCTGCAGAAATTGGGGGACCCCCAAAGTGAACTTTTGCTGCTCCGTTCTTGTATGGGTGTTGCTAAACTATTGTTTGGCCTTCGGACATATCAACCCGCTTTTGTTGATGAGGCCGTATCCATTTTTGACAAAGGGCTTCGTGAAGCAGTCGAAGATGTTGTAGTTTGTGGGGGGCCGTTCTTTGGGGATTTTCAATGGCGGTTAGTGTAACATCGCGAAATTTTCCCACGAATTTTTATAAACGCCCTTATTTTGTTTGGCAAAGTCTTTATTTTTCCTCATTCACAACTTATATACATTTGTGTATAATAATAATAATAATAATAATAATAATAATAATAATAATAATAATTCAGTTTAAAAAAAAAAAAAAAAACAAATCAGATTTTTGTGTGGTAAAGTTTTTCCAGCCCACTCCCATCTCCTTGCCTCTTTGGAGCCCAGTGGTCCGGCCCAGGCCCCAAGCCCAAACACAGCCAAGGCCTGCTCCCTTTTCAGTTTTAATCAAAAAATAGGGGTCCCAGCCGGACTCGAACCGGAGACCTCCCACACACTACACACGCGCACTAACCACTGCTCCATGTTACCATTTGTGTTAGTATTCAGATGCCCTTTCTATTTAACTTTTTTTTTTTAAACAGAGCTGTTTGTCATCTGCTACATCTGCGCGCGATATGCACAATCAAACCCACTTTTCTTGCTGTTAATTGATACTAAACATGGAAGCCTTTGACCATACGACCTCGCCAACGTCTAACGCGTACAATACGCGTCAATTACACGTCAAACATCCATTAACACGTATTAATTACACGTTTATATTTAAATCTTGGTCAACTTTCCAATTCGTTAAATCCGTAGGTGTTAGTATAAATTGAACCACACCGGAGACTCTAAAGGAGCCGAAACACACACACAAATCTTCAATTTCCCTCTCAGTTCATCATATTCGCGAATTGCTTCCTGTTTGACTTTTTGCTTGACTCGATTATCTATGACCCAGCATACCTGTAAGTCCCGATTGGTTTCACTTTTCTGTTTGGTTGTCGTATCCGAATCATAGCCCTATCGTTGTTTCCTTTATGGGTTTGAAATCGGATCGATTAAGGGATTAGGGTTTCTAGGGCTCAAATTGGGGAAGATGACCATGGTGTTAATTGTTTAAAAGTGTTTTCAAATAAAAACAATCAACAACAGGCCTTGTAGCCCAGGTGGTTTTCCTTGGCTGACTTACTTCAGAACCGGCTCTAGGCCCAGGTTCGAGTCCCACAAAGCATCATCTTTTTTTTCTAGTTTAACTTATGTATATATATTCATTTATATATTTAAAATTCATTTTAAAATACCAAAACCCTTTTATAAATTCTACAAAAATTACCTTATATTAATCTCATGTAAAAGTTCAACTTATAATTTTTAGTTTTCTGAAATTTAGTTATTTAATATTTATAATAATTAAATCAAGTTTATTCTATTTTATTTATAAAAATCTATAAAAATATCAAAACGATCTTATTAATTTCCACAAAAATTATTTTAAGTTTTTATAACATTAAGCTTTTCAAAAATGATTTTTATTTCTGAAAAATCATTTATTTAATATTTTTAATCAATTTTTGTTAGTTTTAATCATAATTAAATCATAATAAATTCAATTTTCATTATTTTTGCACCAAAATTTTATAGAAATTATTTCTGATTATTTGGAACAGAAATATAAATTTTAAACTTATAATTCTTTAATTTTAATATTTTTAAATATTAAAGTTAAGTTTTGGCAATTTGTAATAAATAGATTTAAAAATCTATTTTAAAGGAAATAATTTTATAAAAATTATTTTTATACTTTAAACACATTCTTGTAACCATCTTAAGTTTAAATTTCATAAAAAGATTTTTAGTTATTTATTTACTAAATTTCTCTCAATTGGCGAATATTTTTAATATTAATCAAACGAGCAATTATCCCCAATTCGAAGCCCTAGAAACTTATATATTTTTAGGATTGATAGACTTAGACATATTTATTACTTTATTATAGGGTGATACTTGATACATTTGGTCAACACAATTATCCAAATTTCTCAACAGATATAACATTTTACCAAGGTGAGTTTTACATAGCCTCTTTTCTACTTATCACCATTTTTGGGGTGAAACATGTTTATAACATCATCATTGCAATTCAATCATCAATGTGTCTATGTGTTTTCTATGTTGCATTATGTCTTGAGCATGATTAGAGTAAGCACCATTCTAGCATAATCATTAACATTGATCAGCCGGCGGTATACATTGATAGATCTATTGGACTGACAATCCCACCCGGATACGTGCCTCCTACAAAGGTTACGTGGGTGTTTGTTATCGTATAACATATTCAATTGGACCATGAGCGTATGGTATGTATCATATTATGTAACACCCCAACCGATGGCGGAAACATCGAGGTGTCACGTAGTGACGATTGCTCAATAGCTCATGGTACTAAAGTGTAAATTTGAATACATTGAATTAAATAGTTTATTACATTGAAAGGAAAAAAAAAATACAAAGTACAATGATTCTAAAGCGTCAAGTCTAACTAGATTACAATGAAATCAAAGCTTAAATATAAATCCAAAAGCTTAAAAGAAACGTCTCAATAATAACCTGAAACATGTACGAAAATAGTATATGTCAATACAAAAATGTATTGGTGAGCATACCCTGTTTAAATATATATAGTAGAAAAGTGTTTAGCAATTCATGTGCGGTACCATTTGCAATTATGTAATAAGTAATATCCGTTCAAAACCAAACCTGAGAATAATGACTAACACATGACTAACCAACTGAATAATGAATTAACAAGACAATGACCAAGATTCTCTCAACAGAGTCTCAAGGGGGTATACCATAGTACTATTCATTGAAAAGCTAGGCCGCCCAGCGGTTAATGATTTTGACAAGTCATAGACACACCAATTATCATAAAGCAAACACACATGAGAATTGCATTAAGTATAAGAAGTTGAAAACTTGATTAATATATAAGTACATGAGTCACCCCAAAGTAGTAAAACGGTAAAAAGGGGAAAGATATACTCACAGTTTGCGAAAACGAGCAAAATCCAGCTTAAGCGGTCGTGAGCTAAGTAATGGGAATTTCGAGGAATTCAACCTATAATGTGTCAGCATACTAATAAGGAAATGCCTAAAAAGTCTAAGGTAACTAGGGTCTAAGGCATTAGGGTTTGCTAAATCGATTTGGGGAATTAGAGTTTTTGATAAGTCGAAATAATATGTCAAAATTTGTAAATATGGTTCAGGTAATATAAATATTACCAATTTTATATTTAGATACAATTTATGTTTGAATAGTTAAAACAAAATAATTTAGTTAATTACTTTAGATAATTATTGTAAATAAATACAATAATCATAATTATTGAAATAAATAATTATGAGTTACACAAAGATCCATCAATGATAATAAAGACTTTCAATCATAAGACATTTCTATTTTATAAGAAAAATATTTATAAAATAAACGTTAAGTAGTGTAAATAAATAAATGTTTAATTATATCTAATTAAACATAAATAATGTTAATAATACAAGACATGACTCAAAAATACTATTTTTATAGAAATTAGATGCTTTCTTATGTAAATTAATGAAAATAATTTACTCATAATTTTTTATAAACTTATTTATATTTAAAATTGATTTAACGAGATTAAATTATGTTTAAATGATTAAAAATAGGAAATTTAATAAAAATAAATGTTTTCTGAATCAACTATTTTTATTTCAGTTCATAATGATTAGAAATAATTTATCACAAATTTTGAGATTAAAATCATAAAAAATAAATTTTTAATCAATTAAATATGATTAAAACAATTTAATTCAATAAAAATATAAAAATAAAACATTTTTCAGAAACTAAAAGTGTGGAACTTTTCTTTATGGTGTCAAGAAGCTACACCTAAATTTTTATAATTTTTGGATAAAGATTGGATTTATTATGAATATTACAAGTTAAATGCATTTATAAATGTTTAAAATAAAAGAAAAGGCATTGAAATAATAAATAGGAAAAAAAAAATAGAAAAGAAAAGAGGAGCTTTATGTGGGAATCGAACCAGTGTGGTTCTTGAGGCAAACCCACATACAAACCACTAGAGCACTTGATAGATATGTTGAAAGATTTGATTGTTAATAATATTTAGATACTACAAGTATAGTCATCTTCTTCCCCAATTAAGCTTCAAACCCTAACCCTAACCCTCAAAATTAATAACCTGATTCTGATCAGATTAAAGTCCGAATTCAGAGGGCTTTTGCTCGGACATCAACAAGTATTCAAACGGCATAAAGAAGTAGGCTTACAAACACCTCCTGAGATCGAAAAGAAAAGAAAACGAGGCTGCGGGTTTAATCGATTTGCAGCAGATTCCTGATCACGATCCGGGTGTTTTTTAGTAGTTTTAGAATGTACAAAGGTGTAGGAATGTTATGCAGGTTTCGTTTTGTAGTCGTAGGCTTAAAGCGAAGCATTTACGCAAATAATTAAGATTTCGACGGTTACAACATGAATTCGTTAATTGTGGATTAATAACAAGAGTGTAACGCGTATTAATCATTCTATAATGCTCGCAACTGACGGAGAAGTCAAACCACACATTAAAAACGAGGTGTAAAGCCCAAAGGCCGGATTCCGGTCGCCGGACCTGCGAAGGTCGCCGGAAAAATAAACAGGGGCCAAGAAAGAAGCAGGGAGTATATTTAATAGTTTTGAAGTTTGGCAAGATTAGTCCCTGTGGTATTATATTTGATACATTATATTTAAAATCTTATAATTTCTAAAAGAAACTTTAAGGTTTAGAATTTTATAAACTTTTAAACTATTATTAACCCTTTTTTTTTTAAAAAAAAAACAAGCTTTTATAATGCCATAATATATTACGTTTGTAATAATGTTATCATATACGCATTCGGTTAAATTCGAACATTTCCAAATAAATATAGAAATCGAGAGAAACTCAACTTTTATTAAATTCGAAAATGATAGAAGTACAAGGGCTAAAGTTGACAACTTGCTAAAATATGAGGGTTACGATTGTCACAGTCTCCCCTACTTTAGAAAATTTCGTCTCGAAATTTCTTTCAAATGGAGGCTACTATGAAACAAAAGGCGTTGTAAAAGTCAACTATATATATATATATATATATTTTTTTTTAAAAAAAAATCATCCTTTATGATTTGACAAAATTTAAAATAGTTGTCTAATACCCGAAACAAAAGTTTTAAAATCTTTGACAGTTGACCCGAAGTTAGAAAGTTAAGAGTTTAAATGAGAAAGGTTTTGGGAATGCGTAACGGGTGAGGGCAGAGACATTGATGAAGCAGTCTCCCCTACTTTAGAAAGATTATAGTTAGAACTTGATTAAGGACATGCAACAAGATTTTGACAAACAGAGAGTGTAAGAGTATGCAAGGTTTAAGGTTTTCCGTAGAGGTGGTCAATAAGGAAGGCTCCAACAAAACTAATTGAAGCTTATGTAAAATGTTCTTATTGAAATGCTAGTTATTAGTCAACGATCTAATGAAGAGGTAATTATAAAATAATGGGTAGGTTCTTGGTCAAACTCCCAGTCCGTTCCCGCAGTATCGTTTATGCTTATATATAGGGTGTACCGCAGCTAACCCACCACACTCCCGATACTTTGGACTCGTACTTATTGTCTACCAATAGCCTAAATAGAATTACACACCACCCTTATGTACCTGTAAATCCATGATTGCGTTCCGGACCGTAATCACCGATTTACCTTACACTAAGGTGTTATGCTTTTCCATAACCTTAACAAGAAATAAACGCGTGCAACCAATATGTAATAGCCACTGTAATGAAATGATGTTCAATCAAAACATGGTTAGGGGTTCTTCCCTTCCGGGTTTTCCCTTTAACCGTAATGTGAATAACATGTAAGTATAAGACATGGTTAGAGGTTCTTCCCTTTCGGGTTCACCCTTTACCGGTAACTTTTGTTCACATCGTTGACTCTAAACACCCATATTGATAGACCCTGAGGTTTACACCGTTCCCCTCGGATTTGAAGAAATACTCTAATCCGAGTCGTACGTGGGCACCGGCTTAGATCTCATACGAGTTATCAACTAGTATGTTCGTTGGCCATGATGATGAACAAAATAATGTAAAGTATAACAGGGTTTTGCTCAAAACAGGAAAATAAATATGCATACCAAATATGCGTTCAAGTAAGTATATAAGTATAGCATAAAATTTCGAGAAAGAATAATATAACATAAATTGAGTAAATCGCACAATTGCACAAAATGAAAGTAAACGAGTTGTATTAATGCAAATAGGCAATGTGAAAATAATCACAAATAACGTGTTAAAAATAATTATGAATAAAGTGGTGCAAGAATAAAATAATAAAGTTTTACGCAAATGAGAGTACGCAAAACAGACGTATAGTCTACTGACATAAGGGTTTAAATTTAGTTAGTTTTACATATACGCGTTATACTATAAGAGACATTTAGCAACATTCTGATAAAAAGATATGTCCATTGTTTTGTTTAAACCAAAAGTTTTGCAACTGAAAGAGTATGAGTGTAATAAGATAAATTTTCGTTTATCAAAAACGTAGTTTGCTCAAACTTTGTGATATAGTTGAAAGAGTAGTAATAATGCATGAGAATAACTTTTTAGAAATCGATGTGTGTTTTAGATTCAAAACTGGTTCATTTGAAAAATCTTTGTAAATTCACATTTTCATGTGTCTACGAGGAGTCGAGTTTGAAAAATGTTTGGATACGTTATACGAAAACAAAAGGTTTAAATTTGACCTTTAAAATATGCAATACAAGTTTATAAGATGCAAAATGAAACCATTCCATGAAGTATGTGTTAATCTGATGTGTTTTAAAATACCAAGATTTAAAATGATGTGAATGATAAAATTAATGTATGTAATAGATTACCAATATTTAAGAAAGTTCCTAATCAACGAGATGTAGAAATAGATCCTTGAGATGTGGATTTCACTCCTAACTCAAAGATGTATGTCAAAATTGAAAAATAATTGTGGAATGAAACCAATCACTAAGTTAAGGATATCACTCCCAGCTTAATGGTTAAGTTTCTTTTTGAAGGAAATATTCTTTGAGGTGTGGATGTCACTCCTATCTCAAAGATATATTCCTAAGATAAATAACCTATAGAGGAGTGAAACTAATCACCAAGGTATGGATACCACCCCTAACTTGATGATATCGTTTCGTTTGTGAAATACGAGCGTCTTCTTCTCCAAGCAAAATATCGAAAGAATAACGAGGAATAATCATAACGAAAATATCTTGAAAGAAAATATAAGAAACGAGAGAAATATACACGAGAGGACTCGTGAAAATAAACTTAGTTATAGTCTAGGCTAAAAGGCATTCTAATAACCTAATTCCCTATAACCATGGCTCTGATACCAATCTGTAACACCCCAACCGATGGCGGAAACATCGAGGTGTCACGTAGTGACGATTGCTCAATAGCTCATGGTACTAAAGTGTAAATTTGAATACATTGAATTAAATAGTTTATTACATTGAAAGGAAAAAAAAAATACAAAGTACAATGATTCTAAAGCGTCAAGTCTAACTAGATTACAATGAAATCAAAGCTTAAATATAAATCCAAAAGCTTAAAAGAAACGTCTCAATAATAACCTGAAACATGTACGAAAATAGTATATGTCAATACAAAAATGTATTGGTGAGCATACCCTGTTTAAATATATATAGTAGAAAAGTGTTTAGCAATTCATGTGCGGTACCATTTGCAATTATGTAATAAGTAATATCCGTTCAAAACCAAACCTGAGAATAATGACTAACACATGACTAACCAACTGAATAATGAATTAACAAGACAATGACCAAGATTCTCTCAACAGAGTCTCAAGGGGGTATACCATAGTACTATTCATTGAAAAGCTAGGCCGCCCAGCGGTTAATGATTTTGACAAGTCATAGACACACCAATTATCATAAAGCAAACACACATGAGAATTGCATTAAGTATAAGAAGTTGAAAACTTGATTAATATATAAGTACATGAGTCACCCCAAAGTAGTAAAACGGTAAAAAGGGGAAAGATATACTCACAGTTTGCGAAAACGAGCAAAATCCAGCTTAAGCGGTCGTGAGCTAAGTAATGGGAATTTCGAGGAATTCAACCTATAATGTGTCAGCATACTAATAAGGAAATGCCTAAAAAGTCTAAGGTAACTAGGGTCTAAGGCATTAGGGTTTGCTAAATCGATTTGGGGAATTAGAGTTTTTGATAAGTCGAAATAATATGTCAAAATTTGTAAATATGGTTCAGGTAATATAAATATTACCAATTTTATATTTAGATACAATTTATGTTTGAATAGTTAAAACAAAATAATTTAGTTAATTACTTTAGATAATTATTGTAAATAAATACAATAATCATAATTATTGAAATAAATAATTATGAGTTACACAAAGATCCATCAATGATAATAAAGACTTTCAATCATAAGACATTTCTATTTTATAAGAAAAATATTTATAAAATAAACGTTAAGTAGTGTAAATAAATAAATGTTTAATTATATCTAATTAAACATAAATAATGTTAATAATACAAGACATGACTCAAAAATACTATTTTTATAGAAATTAGATGCTTTCTTATGTAAATTAATGAAAATAATTTACTCATAATTTTTTATAAACTTATTTATATTTAAAATTGATTTAACGAGATTAAATTATGTTTAAATGATTAAAAATAGGAAATTTAATAAAAATAAATGTTTTCTGAATCAACTATTTTTATTTCAGTTCATAATGATTAGAAATAATTTATCACAAATTTTGAGATTAAAATCATAAAAAATAAATTTTTAATCAATTAAATATGATTAAAACAATTTAATTCAATAAAAATATAAAAATAAAACATTTTTCAGAAACTAAAAGTGTGGAACTTTTCTTTATGGTGTCAAGAAGCTACACCTAAATTTTTATAATTTTTGGATAAAGATTGGATTTATTATGAATATTACAAGTTAAATGCATTTATAAATGTTTAAAATAAAAGAAAAGGCATTGAAATAATAAATAGGAAAAAAAAATAGAAAAGAAAAGAGGAGCTTTATGTGGGAATCGAACCAGTGTGGTTCTTGAGGCAAACCCACATACAAACCACTAGAGCACTTGATAGATATGTTGAAAGATTTGATTGTTAATAATATTTAGATACTACAAGTATAGTCATCTTCTTCCCCAATTAAGCTTCAAACCCTAACCCTAACCCTCAAAATTAATAACCTGATTCTGATCAGATTAAAGTCCGAATTCAGAGGGCTTTTGCTCGGACATCAACAAGTATTCAAACGGCATAAAGAAGTAGGCTTACAAACACCTCCTGAGATCGAAAAGAAAAGAAAACGAGGCTGCGGGTTTAATCGATTTGCAGCAGATTCCTGATCACGATCCGGGTGTTTTTTAGTAGTTTTAGAATGTACAAAGGTGTAGGAATGTTATGCAGGTTTCGTTTTGTAGTCGTAGGCTTAAAGCGAAGCATTTACGCAAATAATTAAGATTTCGACGGTTACAACATGAATTCGTTAATTGTGGATTAATAACAAGAGTGTAACGCGTATTAATCATTCTATAATGCTCGCAACTGACGGAGAAGTCAAACCACACATTAAAAACGAGGTGTAAAGCCCAAAGGCCGGATTCCGGTCGCCGGACCTGCGAAGGTCGCCGGAAAAATAAACAGGGGCCAAGAAAGAAGCAGGGAGTATATTTAATAGTTTTGAAGTTTGGCAAGATTAGTCCCTGTGGTATTATATTTGATACATTATATTTAAAATCTTATAATTTCTAAAAGAAACTTTAAGGTTTAGAATTTTATAAACTTTTAAACTATTATTAACCCTTTTTTTTAAAAAAAAAAAAACAAGCTTTTATAATGCCATAATATATTACGTTTGTAATAATGTTATCATATACGCATTCGGTTAAATTCGAACATTTCCAAATAAATATAGAAATCGAGAGAAACTCAACTTTTATTAAATTCGAAAATGATAGAAGTACAAGGGCTAAAGTTGACAACTTGCTAAAATATGAGGGTTACGATTGTCACATATTATAACAGTCATCAGGGTTGATTATGCACTCGATTTATTTCTAGTATGTTCTCACATATGGGCTAGATTGACATGACACATGAATTGCACAACATTTTATTCTATTATCAAAAACCTATGTAATTCTCACCAACTTTTGTTGACCCAAAACATTTTCAACTTAACATGTTTCAGGTTCTATTTGCTTGAAGATTTGAATTGATGCTTGAAGATATGTGTATAGTTTTATTCAATTTGATGTACAAATTCTAGAACAATTGTATGTAATTCATCTAAATCATTTAATGGAATTTATTATTCACCATGAGCTACTGAACAATCATCAATACGTGGCACCCCGATGTTTCCGCCATCGGTTGGGGTGTTACAGATTGGTATCAGAGCCATGGTTATAGGGAATTAGGTTATTAGAAAAATAATCTAGTCTATAACCATAGGATTTAACCAGTACTTGCTTCTTTTACTTGCTATTCTCTATCTCCTACTTCATATCTCTACTTTCATCCCTACAAGAAGGTTGCTCTCCATCACTGGATCCACTCTTAGACTAATAAGGCAAAATCCTCAGTTTTAACCTGAACCCCCTTGAGATCTCGTCGAAGTTCTAGATTTTAATAACGAACACGTGCAATCTGGAAGGGTGAACGCCTGTATTCTGAGTCTTCTGTCTAGGCTGGCATTGCGCATATATCCCAATCAGACGAGGGACCCGGATGCCTACCTGGGAATTCTCGGGATGAGTGTTCACTTATAGGCTAAAGCATGTCTTCACTATGTTATTAGAATCTAGAACCTTTGATAAGTCAACGTTTTCATTTATTCGTTTTAATTAATGAATAGATGATTGCACTCACCTCCCTTAAAACTAAGCTCTAAAATCTCAAAATTTTACAGCTTAAATCAATAACCATCTATGGATTTCACAATCACACTTCACCTTACCATCTTAGCCACTTTTTAAATATCCAACATCCTACCCAAATCATATAATCTCCTTACTATAAAATAAACTCTTTATCAACTATCTTCACATTCACTATCTCTCACAACCTTGATTCTACTTCAAGATTTTTCATCATCGTCTCAAGAACTAAATTCATATCCTTCACCTTCTCACACATGAGCTAGTTACCCATGATAACCAAACTATTGAAACTTGATTGTGTGTTGCATCAAACATAATCCTTAGTTATACATGAGGGTTCGATTATCTACCATATTTAAACATTTGATACTAGAAATCATGGAATATAAACTATTTGCTATAGACACATCTACAGTCATTAACCTTGTCTAGGGCAACTCTATTGCAGCTCGCATTCTATACTTGATACTTGATGCATTTACCAACTTGTTTACATGTATGTATTATCAGTTTGCAACTTATGTGTTAAGCCAAAAACAATTGTTATACTTAATCAAACAACTGGTAGGGGATGAAGTACTTGCTCAACAGTTAGTAGAGTACCTAATAACCTGCTCAACAATTGGTAGAGGTCATCATGCCTACTCAACAGTCGGTAGAGGTTCTAATAACCTGCTCAACGAATGGTAGAGGTCATCATGCCTGCTCAACAGTCGGTAGAGGTTCTAATAACCTGCTCAACGACTGGTAGAGGCTATCGCACCTGCTCAACAATCGGTAGAGGTTCCTACTCACTGACTGGTAGAAGTCTTTTTCCTGCTCAACAGTTAGACTCATTGATGCAAAGATTAAATCACAATGTTATATTGCATTACTTACATGTGTGTTTAGAGTCATAGAAGGACACAAAACCCTAATGTAAGGTAAATTGGTGATTGCGGTCCGGAACGTAATCATGAATTTACAGGTACGTTAAGGTGGTGTGAATTTCTATCAAGATTTTCGGTAGATAACCAAATGTAAACTCTAGGTATCTAGTAGCTCAACTCACACGTAACACGCCTCTTATCCACGCTATTCGAGACTGGTTACTCTATTCATTGTCATGCCCTAACATAAAATTCTTCAAGTCACACTTGTCCTAAATTTTATCCAATCCCCTTCAACCCTGTGTTTTCAATAAACTTCGGGACGAAGTTTTCAAAAGTAGGGGAGACTGTAACATCGCGAAATTTTCCCACGAATTTTTATAAACGCCCTTATTTTGTTTGGCAAAGTCTTTATTTTTCCTCATTCACAACTTATATACATTTGTGTATAATAATAATAATAATAATAATAATAATAATAATAATAATAATAATAATAATAATAATAATAATAATAATTCAGTTTAAAAAAAAAAAAAAAAAAAACAAATCAGATTTTTGTGTGGTAAAGTTTTTCCAACCCACTCCCATCTCCTTGCCTCTTTGGAGCCCAGTGGTCCGGCCCAGGCCCCAAGCCCAAACACAGCCAAGGCCTGCTCCCTTTTCAGTTTTAATCAAAAAATAGGGGTCCCAGCCGGACTCGAACCGGAGACCTCCCACACACTACACACCCGCACTAACCACTGCTCCATGTTACCATTTGTGTTAGTATTCAGATGCCCTTTCTATTTAACTTTTTTTTTTAAACAGAGCTGTTTGTCATCTGCTACATCTGCGCGCGATATGCACAATCAAACCCACTTTTCTTGCTGTTAATTGATACTAAACATGGAAGCCTTTGACCATACGACCTCGCCAACGTCTAACGCGTACAATACGCGTCAATTACACGTCAAACATCCATTAACACGTATTAATTACACGTTTATATTTAAATCTTGGTCAACTTTCCAATTCGTTAAATCCGTAGGTGTTAGTATAAATTGAACCACACCGGAGACTCTAAAGGAGCCGAAACACACACACAAATCTTCAATTTCCCTCTCAGTTCATCATATTCGCGAATTGCTTCCTGTTTGACTTTTTGCTTGACTCGATTATCTATGACCCAGCATACCTGTAAGTCCCGATTGGTTTCACTTTTCTGTTTGGTTGTCGTATCCGAATCATAGCCCTATCGTTGTTTCCTTTATGGGTTTGAAATCGGATCGATTAAGGGATTAGGGTTTCTAGGGCTCAAATTGGGGAAGATGACCATGGTGTTAATTGTTTAAAAGTGTTTTCAAATAAAAACAATCAACAACAGGCCTTGTAGCCCAGGTGGTTTTCCTTGGCTGACTTACTTCAGAACCGGCTCTAGGCCCAGGTTCGAGTCCCACAAAGCATCATCTTTTTTTTCTAGTTTAACTTATGTATATATATTCATTTATATATTTAAAATTCATTTTAAAATACCAAAACCCTTTTATAAATTCTACAAAAATTACCTTATATTAATCTCATGTAAAAGTTCAACTTATAATTTTTAGTTTTCTGAAATTTAGTTATTTAATATTTATAATAATTAAATCAAGTTTATTCTATTTTATTTATAAAAATCTATAAAAATATCAAAACGATCTTATTAATTTCCACAAAAATTATTTTAAGTTTTTATAACATTAAGCTTTTCAAAAATGATTTTTATTTCTGAAAAATCATTTATTTAATATTTTTAATCAATTTTTGTTAGTTTTAATCATAATTAAATCATAATAAATTCAATTTTCATTATTTTTGCACCAAAATTTTATAGAAATTATTTCTGATTATTTGGAACAGAAATATAAATTTTAAACTTATAATTCTTTAATTTTAATATTTTTAAATATTAAAGTTAAGTTTTGGCAATTTGTAATAAATAGATTTAAAAATCTATTTTAAAGGAAATAATTTTATAAAAATTATTTTTATACTTTAAACACATTCTTGTAACCATCTTAAGTTTAAATTTCATAAAAAGATTTTTAGTTATTTATTTACTAAATTTCTCTCAATTGGCGAATATTTTTAATATTAATCAAACGAGCAATTATCTCCAATTCGAAGCCCTAGAAACTTATATATTTTTAGGATTGATAGACTTAGACATATTTATTACTTTATTATAGGGTGATACTTGATACATTTGGTCAACACAATTATCCAAATTTCTCAACAGATATAACATTTTACCAAGGTGAGTTTTACATAGCCCCTTTTCTACTTATCACCATTTTTGGGGTGAAACATGTTTATAACATCATCATTGCAATTCAATCATCAATGTGTCTATGTGTTTTCTATGTTGCATTATGTCTTGAGCATGATTAGAGTAAGCACCATTCTAGCATAATCATTAACATTGATCAGCCGGCGGTATACATTGATAGATCTATTGGACTGACAATCCCACCCGGATACGTGCCTCCTACAAAGGTTACGTGGGTGTTTGTTATCGTATAACATATTCAATTGGACCATGAGCGTATGGTATGTATCATATTATAACAGTCATCAGGGTTGATTATGCACTCGATTTATTTCTAGTATGTTCTCACATATGGGCTAGATTGACATGACACATGAATTGCACAACATTTTATTCTATTATCAAAAACCTATGTAATTCTCACCAACTTTTGTTGACCCAAAACATTTTCAACTTAACATGTTTCAGGTTCTATTTGCTTGAAGATTTGAATTGATGCTTGAAGATATGTGTATAGTTTTATTCAATTTGATGTACAAATTCTAGAACAATTGTATGTAATTCATCTAAATCATTTAATGGAATTTATTATTCACCATGAGCTACTGAACAATCATCAATACGTGGCACCCCGATGTTTCCGCCATCGGTTGGGGTGTTACAGTTAGCGTCTCTGCCGATACGGTTGGGAGGTCTTGGCCTGTGTTCAGCAGAGGACGTGTCTGCGTATGCCTTTGTGGCCTCTAGAGTGCAGTCCTGGGAACTGCAAAACCACATCTTACGGAACAGCGGGATAGTGGGGATGGACCTGGATTATGAGCTGGCCTTGGACAACGTTCGCAGCTCTCTTCCTGATTTAGATTTGGGTGGTTTTATGGATAAGGACACCGCCCCCAACAAACCTCAAAAGTTCTTGGCGAGTGCGTTTAACTGTAAAACCCTTCAGACTATGGGAGAGAAGTTTGCCATGTCTCCGCGTCAGAAAGCAATGTTTGAATGTCTCCAAGTAGCGCATGCTCAAGATTTCTTGCTTGTCCTCCCTATTGGGGGGCTCGGGCAACATATGTCAGCTGTTGAATACTGGGCTATCCTTAAATACGGGCTCATGATTCCCATGTTCCCAGTTGATGAGCCGTGTCCGGTTTGTAAAAAAGCATGTTTAGATAAGTTTGGGGAACATGCCCTTCACTGTAAGGAGCTGCCTGGATTTAAATACAGACATGATTTGGTCAGGGATGTTTTATGGGACGTCTTACGAAGGGCGGGGATTTCGGCTAGGAAAGAAGCCCCGGTTAACTTTTTGACAGACCCCCTGGAAGGGCGGTCTACCCTAAGGCCAGCAGATGTCCTCGTGTTCGGGTGGGCACAAGGAAAACATGCGTGTGTTGATCTCACAGGGGTGTCACCGTTGGTGGGACTTCGAGATTCGGGGTTTGTGGCAGGGCAAGCAGCCTTGAGAGCAGAATCTCAGAAAGTTGCCAAACATGAAGCTGCTTGTCTAGAGAACCAACACGTCTTCGTGCCATTTGCTTTTGACACATTTGGAGGTCTAGCCCCTGAAGCAATCCGGTTCTTAAAAAGAGTTCAAAAGGTGGTGCAAAGTAACTCCCCAGCGACGAAGGACCTAAGTTTTATTTTTAATAGAATAGGTTTTTCTATTCAAAAGGGGGTAGCGGCGCAACTTGTAGCCCGATTACCCACCTCCCACTTGTAAAAGTTGTTGGTTTTTATGAATATTATTTTGCCCTTTAAAAAAAATTATAAATAAATAATATTTATTAATTTGAGGCAAACATGTTCCTTTCTTCTGGTCTAAAACCTTGCATGTGGGAGACAAGGTTACGATTGTATCTTGTACCTTTGTCTCCTTTCAATAGTTTCGTTCCTTCTGAGAAGCTTGTTCTCTACTCATCCCGTAAATGTGCTGCTTTTCATTACTTTTTCTCTTTTATTTCCATAAACCTGTATTTATCAAATATGAATTATTTAGCTATGATTCCTTTAGATAACTGCAAGATTTAGGTCCAAAAAATGATAAAATACACATGTAAAACATGTGTAAAATACGACACATCATACAACCTAAATGGGAACCTGATAAGTATAAACATCCATAACATCATCTTTCCTCCCTGCCTTTACTGGATTCACGGGTACGTATCTGATCATTTTCCGAGTATTAACATTTTGGGTGTGTTTTGTTTGCAAAATTCAAAAGGATTTGAATCCGAATTGAAATATAAATTATTTTTGGTTGGGAAAATGAATAGGAATGGTAACTAGTTCCCTAAAATTCCTTCATGCAAACGAGTTCAAAATCCTTACCAAAATAATTGAAATCTTCGACCACTCACTATAGTGTTTCTAAAGGTTAATATTTAGTTAGTTTGGGATCGTTGGAAGAAAATATGTTCAAACTTAGTTTGGGATCGTTGGAAGAAAATATGTTCAAACTTAGGACTGTTTTTAAATATTTCCTTAGTTAGGATTAATCTTGTCAATAGATGAAAGTTGAGATTATTAAAATTCAATAACTTGTAAATATATAACACCCAAAACATGATGAAAATGAAGGTAGGCCATTTGAAAAGGAGGAAATATGGCCTTTTCTACTAACACCAGGGCCCTTATAGATTTTCCAGCACTACAATGATAACAACCATCATTTGTCAAACACGCATCAAACCCTTTTCTATGTTTTTAATTATTCAGTAAACTAGCATGTCTTTAACTACTAATGTTTTGAAAAGCAAATCAATAATTGGGTTGGTTTGTCGGTTCAACCGATCGGTCTATAGAGAGAGGAATCAATCATCAACGAGTTTATTCATGTTTTCATTTGGTTTTAACTTGTTTATTGTTGGCGATTTTAGTCTTATTAATTCCTTTTGGTTCATAAGAATTTGCTTAATACCAAAGTGAAACTATGGTATACATCGATACAAGTTAGGAGGTCACAGAGGTGTGGTGTATATATTTATTGAGACTATTTTAATTTCATGAACAAACAAACATTAGGGTTCAAGGGATAGAGCCTTTGGTGGGGGTTCACTAAACTAATAAAATATGGTCATATGTGATAATTTGGTTGTCAATAATGGTAACTAAGTTGCTACAGATTTTTTTAAGGCTTAGTTCAGTGTAAATTCTTGTACAACCATAACTAATAAATTATCAACCGTTATAATTGTCAGATCCTAATTCAATCGTTATGATGGTTTACTCGCTATATCAATTTGATAATTGTTTTTTTTCTTTATGATAAATTATACATAGTCATATTCATTTTTGTAGTTTTTGTGAATTGTCTAATTGAACTTTGGAAAGTACAATCGAAATATATCAATCTAATAGTGATCTATACACGCTTCATATATAAGAGATATTCAGACAGTTATAAAGCGTAAAACCTACAATCATTGCTAATGACTATTGGATTCTGGTTACTTTAGCGGTATGATCAACTAGCTAACCTAAGTTTCAAAACACAGTTGAAGACAACTTGTCGATCGTTGTCTCGACCATCAACATGTCAATTTAGGAGTGAGTCAGGAATGATTCATAAATAGCATACGTAGCCATCTTATTCATCGTACGTTTTCTTTTCCTTTTTTCTCCTATTTTCTTCTTAATGTATATCCATCTTGTACACATATAATTAAGCACACCAAACTGATGAAATATATTTAATAATAATAACCTTGTTAACTATTTTTTTGCTTAAAACCTTTTTAAACGTTTTAGTTTTAATCAAGGATATTATTCATTAAAAAAATTAACTTATATATCTTTAAAAGCCCACAAAAATGTAGGGGTGTTCAAAAAATCCGAAAAATCCAAAATCCGATCCGATATCCGAACCGAAAAAACCGATCCGAATTCTTATTCGGATATTCGGATGGATCCGATCCGAATTCTTATTCGGATATTCGGATGGATCCGATCCGAATCCGAATTACTTATTCGGATTTCGGATCGGATTCTGATTTCATAATTAAATTATTTGGGTTATTCGGATTATTCGGATAACCGAATAACCCAAATAAGCTTCAATTGAGTTTTAGTAAGGGAATGACCAATTGCTTGAAACTTAGTTCAACCCATGAGGCATGAGACTAATACTAAACCATAATTCTTCAACATCGTCCATCCATATGGAGTAGTTAGTGCCACGTTTCGTGATGCTTGATTTTATGTTCAATACTATGTTCTAAAGTTTGATTTTGTGTTTAAATTTACGTTTTGAAGACTATATTTTAAAGTTTAACTTTGTATTTGTGTTTAAGACTAATCTCTATTTTCGCTTTTGTATGTTTATTGAATTCAAATTAATAAAATGTTAGGAACCATAAATTAGGAAAAAAAAATTGAAAAATTATTGTTTGGTTTAATTTGGATTATTCGGATATCCGTTCGGATTATTCGGATTTATCCGAATCCGATCCGAATTGAATTCGGATCAGATTCGGATCAGATTCGGATCGGATAGGTATACATCTAATTCGGATCGGATCGGATTCGGATAGGCTCTAAACTTTCAAAATCCGAATAACCCGTTATTCGATCCGATGAACACCCCTAAAAAATGTACTATGGCGACTCATTTCAACCTCATTCCATAGATAGTTTTAACAGGTGAACTTATTTTGATACTTGTTTTCTCTAAAGACGATTTCATTTTGACTAGAACCTGGTATAGCCGAACTCATTTTCTCATAATCTGTATCAACCCAAACCTGTTTTGACCCATCATCTTCATTTTTCCAGGCTTAATTATATCGTGATCTCAGGGGGGGGGGGGGGTAAGGGCACTCCACGGTAGGGATGAGTTCGGGACGGTATCGGTACAAACCGATACCGATCCCGAAAACTCTCAAAACCCAATACTGATACCGAAAGCATACGGTACGGTACGGTACAGTACCGATATGGTATCGGTATTTTACCTTAAAATACCGATACCATACCGATCTCGTACCGATACCGATAATACCAAAACCAAAAACCTCTAAATGTAGGTACCGATACCGAACACCCTCGGTTCGGTACGGGATTGGGACGAGACGGGATAGGATCGGTATTCGGCGTATGTGCTCATCCCTACTCCACGGCAAGGGGGAGCACAGTTAGATTGCCGCTCGGTAACACCGTCTCCACCCCATCGGTTACGCTAAAATAACTTCACTGCGCGGCAACAAGTAACCGATTGGCAACCACAATTTTGATGATTTTTAGTGTGATTTTGACATGGCAATAGTGGGGTTGGGTGGGGCTCCGGAACTTTGACTAGGGCGCCCCGGCCACCCTTAGGATCCTAAAATATTGTCGACTTGAAAAAGAGTGGCAGATCTCAGGGAGCAGTAACTTTCATTGCCATGCAGAGACACTGTAACCTAGTTGCAATTGGAGGTGAAGGTGGTCCTAAAGATTCTGCTTTAACAACTTGTACCTTAAGCATTGACAGTTGTGAAATTACAGACCGCACGTAACAACAAAGTCATAGATCTATAAAAGACAAAAAAACAAAGCCAGATAGGAGTTGCCTCTAGAAATCTCCGATAAGACACCAATTGAGAACACAAAATTAAACACACACTCACTCACTGCATGCATCTTGCTGTTGTACGGTACAAAAGCCATAGATATGAATCTACCAACGGTTTTAAGCCATTTTTGGTAAGTGGGTCAACTTCTTTTTCTCCAGAAACCAATTCTTATTTATGTCACATGACTTGTAATATTTATAATTCTAAACATAAGTACTTTTGTTATATATATCACATGACATATAATATTTATAATTCTAAACATAAGTACTTTATATATGGCAAAAATAGGGAATTGTTTTGCATTTATTGGTGATTTTGAAAATAGAAACTACTTTTGAGTTTTCATGCAGAATTTTATGGAAATGGGTAGTTGGCTGATTCAATTTGCAACGATACCTTGATGTTAGAAAAAACCTCGTTGAAAAACACTTTCTACACATTTGTTACGCAATTTTCAACGCATTTCCTACGAAAATATGGTGTAAGAAATTTGTGACTCATTTCCTACGCAATTTCCTAAGTATTTGTAGATATATTGTGTCACAAATTTGCTAAAAATTTATAGTTTTTTTGTCGTCACAGATGAGTAACAACTTTGTTAAAATTTGTTACGCATTTTTTTTTTGTAAGAAAATTTCGTTACGAAATGCCACTTTTCTAGTAGTGTGTTACTGTTGGTGCTTAAATTTACAAGTAGAGTATAAGTCTCATAAATAAATGACATATGCATGTGTGAATTAAGTTGATATTTTAGTTGGAGAAGGGCCAAAAATATTTTAACTTATAACTTCATGTGACAAAAAGAATAATAATGTGGTGAGAAATTGGATTATTATTATTATTATTGTTATATATTGCAAAAGAAAATAGGTAGGGGGGTGGGGGTGTGATGGGAAATAGGAGGTGGTGGTGATGCTGTAATCTTGTCTGAAGCCTGCATAGACATTAATTGAGTTTTGGCATATATATACACGACTATTTTATGATCATGCTAATTGATCATCTTCCCATGCAATATCATCTTATCTCCATATCTCACTAATTTATACATACATTGACAAAAAAAAAAAAAAGAAAAAGAAAAAAAAAAGAGAGAATTGCATTTTAATAACTTAAATTATTTGAAATTGGTTGTTGGCATCTCAAACTAAAAAAAATTGGTTATATATAGCCTGTACTATTAACCTATTGGATTCTGGCACCCTCAATCTGACGTGGAATGCTGATGTGGCACCCACAATCTAATCGGGTCAGCTAGTGACTTAAGTTAAATTGGGTGCCAGAATCCAATAGCCTAATAGTACAGGTTATATATATCCAATTTTTTAGTTTGGGGTGCCAATGGCCAATTTCAAATAGTTTAGGTTATTAAAATCCAATTCCTAAAAAATATATAAATGAATCAACAAATTAACTTTTATTTTTAAAAGTCGATTATAACAAACAATGGATTTGTTTTTTTGATCAAACGGAGTTACGGATCCTATGAGCAACCATCAAAAGTTCATGAATCATGACCAGCTTGTTAGTTAATTGTCTATGTTATTATATAATTGTCTATGTTATTATATGCTCTCTGTTATAATATTATTCTAAACTTGAGTCAGATAGTTTTATCATTATGTACGTATATGAAAACGTATCCTTTACTAGTTATGATTGATAGACGTCTAAGATAAATATTTTTTTTACAAAACTGCATTTTACGTGGTTTGATAGTAGTTTCGGGTGGTGTCCTTTAACTTACATAATTACATTGCGTGTTATTTATGTTAGTTTTTACATACAAGCGTTGACATTTACAACTAACCCGGTTTTTTTTTTGGCCGGCAAATTTCAATTTTATTCCAAACCCAAATCTATACAAGAGACGCTACTATAAGCAAGGAGCTATCTAATAGCGCAAGTTACAACCCAACACCATTACATATTACACATTATATTTCGAACTTTTTCCATTTCTCCCAATCAATTTGGTTTTGTTTCCCCCTATTGGTTATCCATGAGAACGATAATGAGATGATGTCGCTCAACATGCTTTCCAAGCCCAATCTTTTCCCGTTGAAAATTTTTTCGTTTCGACTTTTCCATATGACCCAACATGTTGTACGGATGATCATTTGTAATGCCTTCTTTTACAACTAACCCGGTTAGTTTTTAACGGGGTTACACTACTAAAAAAGTGGCTCTTTTGCTAAAAAAATTTCTTACGGAAAAAAATGCGTCACAAATTTTAACAAAATTGCTACTAATTTGTGACGAAAAAAAACACCCTTATTTTTTGGACAAATTTGTTACACAATAGCGACCAATACTTTGAGAATTGCGTAAGAAATGCGTAGGAATTGCGTCACAAATTTCCTACACCATATTTCCGTAAGAAATGCGTTGAAAATTGCGTAGCAAATGAGTAATAATTGGTTTCCGACGAGGATTTTTTCTAACATCAAGGTTTTGTTAAAAATGCGTCACAAATCAACTTAATATAAAATTTGTGACGCATTTTTAACAAAACCTTGATGTTAGAAAAACCCTCGTCGGAAACCAATTACTACACATTTGCTACGCAATTTTCAACGCATTTCTTACGGAAATATGGTGTAGGAAATTTGTGACGTAATTCCTACGCATTTCTTACGCAATTTTCAAAGTATTGGTCGCTATTGTGTAGCAAATTTGTCCAAAAAATATGGGTGTTTTTTCGTCACAAATTAGTAGTAATTTTGTCAACATTTGTGACGCATTTTTTTCCATAAGAAAATTTTGTAGGAAAGAGCCACTTTTCTAGTAGTGTTAGTTTGTAAAGGTCAGCGTATGTAAGTAAAAACTAACGTAAATGACACGCAATGTAATTACGTTAGTTAAAGGACACCGTCCAAAACTACTATCGAACATAAAAGACGTAAAATGCAGTTTTGTCGTATTATTTATAACAACCAAGTGTTATTACTTTGTAACTAGCTAGCAAGAAGCTAGACAAGAGACTACAAACAACTACAAAGTGTGGAAGGAATATCAATGTCTTATCAGTCAAATTCTATATATATATTGTAGGAAGCCGATAGTTAATGAAACGCCATGCAAAGAATATTAATTAACTTTTCTTGAAACAAAATGATTCCATCTTGTTGGACACAAACACAATCGATATGGCAATGACACCCCATTGATTTGCTTCCTAACCGCGAGAAAATGAACTCACTTCCAAATCCCAAATCCATCTATCCAGATCATTACTTTTGGTGTATTATTTATAAGTTCATATATATAGAGTGTATCAAATATAAGGTACAAATATTGTAATGACAATGCGCATGTGAATTTCTTGTATATGCTCATATAATAAGTTAGAAAAAGTTCAGAAGTTTGAATTTTATGGTTTTTCAATAATCATATGAATATTTTGGGATAAGATTGAACAATATACGACCTAAAATAGCAACAAAACATCGTGACAAACAACGGTGCCGATAAGAAGCACGATAACAGACCTATGGTGACAAAAAGCTACAAATGCGATTGACAGAAGGTACAACTATGATGGCACGATGATGACGAGAGAGAGAAATGTGCGAAAAGGAAAAGTAAATAAAACAAAAATTGTGCATATACAAATGTGTCCCAAGGCAAGAAGAGAGAGAGAAAAAAAAAGTGAGAAAAGTCAATAAACATGAAAAGTAATTGAAACAAATGAGTGACAACCAACAAATATCTAGATGTAAAAGTAGCTGAAAGACATATGAAGGAAGAGAAAAGAAAAGACATTAACTTTAAGTCTTTTAACACTTATGTAAATATGATGCAATATTTATTTAATCAACCATATATGCATAAAATATGATATGCCAATTACAATATAAAAATTAATTAATTAATTGATATATCCTATTATACCCTACTAATTCTACACATGCAACCCCCAAATTTAAATGGCCGTGCGACAAATTGTGATCTTTAGCGGCGACGTGTGTCTCCGCAAATACTATGCCTTCAAACAGTTGTTTGAAAATTTTTAACTGTTTGAAAATTTTTAAACGACCATTTAAAAATACGGAATATGATGTAAGCCCTAATCTTGATGAAACGCTTTTCAAAATGACCTACATGTGATTACATTGTGAGTGGAGTGTTTATAACAAAGTCCTTGTAATATGTTTAATTACTTAAATTAACTACTTAATTCATTATAAATTAAATACATACATAAGGGGGAAAACTTTTGAATTATTGTATAAGTTATATATATCTACATGATTTTCTAAATTTCTATCTATGGATCTCCTCGTGTACCCGTATATGCCTCATGTGTTAAGACAAATTTTAGTAATTCTAGGTCCCATGTTGCCAAAAAAACATGATAGGTTGATCATGTGGAGGTAGGTCTGTCACAAGTATGCATATATATGTGGCTACAATTTACTTTTCCAGATATATAATTTTTTCAAAATTCGAACTCCTGAATCACGAGTGATCATGAGACCGGCCGTTTTGGGGGTTCTACATTATTGCAAATGTGTTGATATGGGTTTAATTAAGGAGTGTAATGACATCCTGTTACGTCATCGTCATTTACGTAGTGAGCTGTCTTGAACAAGTGCATTATGGTTAAACTTAAAAATTAAATTAAAGAAAAAAGAAAAAATAAATGTGTGTTTGCATGTGATTCACGGAGAGTAGTGGACCCTACTCCCCTTTGCTCTAAGATTATTATGCGTTTTGCGGCTACGCATTTCTCAATTATTTTCATGTGTTCATCGTTAACTTCTAATCCAATAGTTGCTTCAAGCTTGTTTTTGTTGAATTCACAAATCGTTTGCCCTTTGTCCCCTACAATTATGTTATGTAGTAGGATACAAGCGTAGATGGCATGTCGTATCTTCTCAAGTGTCCACTTTGGGTTTTGAATAGGGATGACAATGATTCGGGTTTGAAACAGGTTCAGTTAATCCCAAAGCCGATTAGCAAATTTTGTCCTAAACACGTCATGTTTCTATCAGATAATTACCCATTAGGTATGCCCGCGTTTGGGTAAACCCGTTAATTAAAAAAAAAATTACTTGTTGGGTATACCCAACCCAAACTCGCCGACTATCGATCGAGTAACTACTAGTTCATTATGTATAGCACTACGTTATGTCCTCATGTGACACATGAGTGTAAGCAATAAAATTTGTATAAACTTTAAAGACATAAGCAATTGAGATTACACGTAAATTTAAATAATCGGGGTACATACATTTTACTAGAATTAAGAAAATATACAAATAATTCATAAATTTGTAACTATCTCCTTATTGTCTTCATTGAAATTTAAACCGAATCTTCTGATATTAAATTAATTAGTGGAGTAAATATGCGGGTACCAATATCAACTCTACATATTTTTCAGCGTCAATAAAATGTTTTCCTAGTGTAACAACTTTTAGTTTGGTACCGCAATTTCTTCTCATATTTTTCTTCTATTTATATTCGATTATTGTGTTTTTAATTTCACAACGCTTCCTCTATTTGTCATGGCCAAATTCTACTCGTTGTGGCATTATAATCACTATCATCGATAAGTTTTGTTTCACATTGGATGACAAAGAGGCGGTGATTAAATGTGCTCGCACTAATATTTCCTTCAAATATTATTTCAGTTTCAATAAAGTGTTTTCCTAGTGTAACAGCTTTTAGTATGGCACCTTTGTTTCTCTTAATTCATTTCCTCTCTTCATACTCGATTCCTGTGTTTTTAAGTTCACAAACATACCTATTTAACAAATGTTTTAAAATTATATTCCTTACAGTAAAAAGTAAAAAAAAAAAAATCATTATTATGATTAACACTAACTCCGTTTATACGACTCTTATTTATCAAATTCAAATTAATTCATAAATACATTTACTTCTAACTCCCTTTATTCAAATCTTATTTTTCAAATTCAAATTAATATGGTGAATATCTTTTCTTAGGAAACTATTTAAAAATACATTCAAAATACATTATTTCTATCATTTTGCTTTCTACAATAAAATTTTCCAATTCATATAAAAATGATCTAAAAAACATGAATATCACCATATAGAATGGCATGTGTCCCTAATTTACTTTCTTTTATTATATAGTATAAATAAATTGTAAATAAAGTACTTGAGTAAACGTGTATAAAAATACACAAATGTATAAATGACAAAATTAGTGTGTATAATTGATATATCATATATACATATACTTAAAAAAAACAAACGGAACTATATCGGATATACATCCGGGTTAACGGGTACACTTTATCTAGTAATTGTGTTAGGTAAACGAATATATCAATAAATCACCAACTTGTCCCAAACCCAAGAAAAAAGTAAAAATTAATCCCAACCCCAGTTTCATACCAAATTACTCAAACCCAAATCCGTTCCAAATGTGTTGGGTTTTGGGTTTACCCATCAGGGTCGGGTTCAACTAGCATCCTTAGTTTTGAAATATATGTCATCATTTTTGGAGTACACTAAACACTAGTTTAATGTTGCTTTAAACCGTTTTCTTTTTCATTTTGTGGACAGATAATGGATTTGAAAATCATTGATATGTTAGGTGGTAACCAAACCTATATATTGTTCCTCTTACCTCAAATAAGGTGTTAGGTGCTACTCCATTTATTGTGTCATTGAATATTGGTGACTCATTTAGTATATTTTTGTCATTGTTTGAATCTGTGACCCCAAAATAAGCATGTCACATCTATAGATCGTGTGATGCCATTCCCGACCATCATGGTTGGAAAGTCATGATCACCTCGTATATACGAATTGCCCGCTCTACGCACTTGGGTACTTTCTCCATGGTTAATGCATACGATCAAGACTACCGAGCATGTCCGGGAAGTCGTGTACCTCTAAATGCAGTTGCCTCGATTAGTGCACATCGCTCGGATCAGCTTGCATAAATGTTTTTGTCCATAAGTTTTTATGACGGTGTTACAAAATTTGTAAGCACAAATCCATCAATTCTTCTTAGAAATCCTCAAGTATTCATCAAATGATTCGGGTGTGGTGACGATGTGCAACAGTGGTCTTTTGTAAACTGGTAAATCTTCTTTTACCTCCAGCATCATATGACAGTCTGAACCATGACACCTCATGTTCCACGTAGCACTCCGATTAAATAATTATTTTCTAAACATATCTTCACTATAAACAACATCATGTGAGACGTATTCACATACCAATCTATTTTGTCCATGTAACGATCTATATTTAAGGCGGGTCTATTTGTTTGCTTCATCGAGCTTTCGGCTTTGTATTCAAGTAATTCTACTAACACGATATCGAACGTATTGATTAGTGCCCAGGTTATATTTTTTCGATGGTGAAGGCGGTGAATTTAGGGTATCAATTTCATAAAAAAATAAGTTGTGTATTTTAGATGTTTTAAGCTACATGGTGCAGAATGTGCTACCCCAGCACTACGTATGCGCCATGTTAAAAGGTGTTAGAACAAGCCCTCAATAACAATTAGGAAATAGAATAAAGCTCCCCTAATCATTTCTTTTATTTTTTATTTTTTTAATTTAACATATAATACATAATACAAATAAAAATACATAACATTTAAAAAAATACATTGCATTAAAAAAATACTTTTTATTTTGTTTTTAGTTTACTTTATTTTATATTTGTAATCAAATTAAAAATATATATATCATAAAAAAACCTTACTAACACACCTTCTTCTTCCCCCAAAAAAGCCCTAGAACACCACCCCCAAACCTGCACACCTCTCTTCGCCTTCCACCACCACACCACCGTTGTCTTCCACCGTCAATCCCTTTTTCCTCCTCTTTAAACCCTAAAATCTCATATTTAAAAAAGAAAAATAAAAGAAGAAAAAGAACAACACAGCAGCCCCCTCCTCCAAAAACACCATCACCGTCCAAACCCCCCTCTTCCTCAAAAACAAAGAATCAAATAGAGGGCCCACTTCTATTATTGTTTGTCTTCAGAATTGGGATGGCGGAGACTCAATACCCCCCCCCCCCCCTTGGTGTCAGGGAAACAATGGATGGCTACTATTGTGTGAAAATTGGCGGAGGTGGAGGGGGCACGAGCACCACACTGCCCGACCTTAAAAAAAGTTGACTTAGGTTGTTATTTATTTTTTAAATATTGCCGCCACAAAAATTAACAGTCCAAAAAAATAACCGCTACCTTTTTAATAGTGAGTTTCGATCTTTTTTTCAAAAAAAAAAAAGTCACGACACGAACACCACGTAGTGGTGTTTCATGAAGTGAAGTAGTTATGCATCAGGCCACGTCATTGGTTTGGACACCACCCCATAGAGTCTGATAGAGTCTGCGCGCATTAATCTTGTTTTGAATTTTGAGAATTAATATTTTATGCATTATTATTTTCAGTATTATTACTTAGACCAAGTGTAGTGGTCTCGTTAAGGGGCGCTAAAGGGGTTTTTTGTGCCGGTTTGGCACCCTGCAACCCCCCCCCCCCCCCGGCCAAACGAGCGTGTTTTGCTTGGGCTCGAAATATTTAACGCCGGTGCCTTTGTTCATCCATACAATCCGAAGATGCCACGTGGCCTCAACGGTAATATTACCGTTAAACATATAGCCGTTTAAAAAACAAATTCTTATATCAAATTTTAAAACCTATTTAAACACCATATTTCACCTCATTTTTATACAAAACACTACACCTCCTTTACCATTTTATAAAAAAAAGTCTCTCATTTATAAGAACTATTACCATGCATCCATTCTGCCAACCTTTCGGTGTTCCATCTTGCCTAAGCAACCCAAACACGTATCGCCCAAATACCACTCAAGCTCAACCAACCTTTAACCTTCAAGATTCGACACCAACACGATGGGGTTCTCATAACAACTAAACATGCCCCAACAATATTTTCAAGGTCCGATGGGATACGCAAATATGAATATTAGCGTAGGGGGTATGTCGGGGTCTCAAGAAGAACCGAGTACGTGCTGAAGGCGCAATCCGATCGCCCACACGAAAGTCGTATCAACAATGGACTAAAGACGAGGAGTACGCGCTTGCACGAGCGTGGCTAGACATTTTGGAGGATCCCGAAGCTGGTAAGTATTTTTTTAAGTGTAATAATATATTTGTGATATTAATTTTTGTAACAAACTATATATGTGTTTTTTTTAAAAAGTATCTTTTTTTAAAGTATACTTATATATGTGTTTTAATTTTTATAGCAAACTATCAAGGTTCTCCTCTATTTTAGACAAGGATTTGGGAGACGTTTTTCACGACGATGGGTAGAGGAGAATATCGGGAACCCGACTCGATTTTGGGAAAATGGATTGACATTAATAAAAAAATGCCATGGGTTTCAAGAAGTTTACCAACATACGAAGGATAACTGGGGTAGCGGTTGTGGCGATGGGGATATTTTGAAGAAAGCGTTGGAGTAGTACAACGCGGAATGTGGGACGTTCGCGTACATGTGGTGTTGGGAGCATCTAAAGGGAAGCCCTAAATGGGCTAACGTACCAGGCATGATGTCGACTAGGCGCAGAGCCAAACGGTCGAAAACCTCTTCTTCAATTGATCCAGAGATGCCCACTTCGGATGCTCGGAATGTGGATTTAAATGGGGAGGTTGAAGCAGAAGAAGAGGAGTTGCCTCGGCCGCCGGTAGAAGAAGCATGCGAAAGGGTGGACGTACGGAGTCGTCTTCGATGGTTGTCGAGTTGAAAGACGATTTCGAAGAGATGAATCGACGTCATCAAGATATACGAGACCTTGGAGCTAGGCGGTTGGAGACTATGCAACAGAGAGCTGCCGAAAACAAGAAGTTCGTCGAGATCAAAGAGGCGCGTCAAATGGAGAAAGACATCGAGTTTTTGTCGAGGTCGCCCGAGGGACTAACAGGAGATGCCTTAATATTATTTAATCTTCGTATGCAACAAATTCATGCTAAATATAATCTTTAGGTTGTACGTTTCTTTTTTAGTATGTTTGTATTTTTTTTAAGTATTTCCGTAGGGTTTTTTTTAAGTATTTTCGTGGGTTTTTATTTATGTTATTGTATTTTTTTATGTTAGTTGAATAAAATATTTAAATGAAATATTATTTGTTTTATTAAATTTTCAAAATAATAATAATAATAATAATAATAATAATAATAAATATCATGAGAGTTCCACTAGGGGCTTGAAAGGGCTTGAAACCATTACAAAAAGGGTGTAATGGTTTCAAGCCTCTAGTGACACCCATATACCACATGTCAAAAAATACTCAAATGAGGGGTTTGAAATTTTAACACCACTATACATGGTTTTAAAATAAGAAGGCTAGGGGTTTGGTCCAACTGGTAAAACCATTCAAGTTAAAGCGTCGCTAATCTTGAGGTCAACAATTCAAGTCCTGTTAAAGACGGATTTAGTGTAATTCAACTCATTGAAAAAATAAAATAACTATGTGAATTTTAACCGGCGCGACCCTTTATATATTATGTCTAAATGTTCCATTTATTGATCCAAGTCCCAACCCAGTTTTATCAGTTATCCAAAGCACCGTTACCTTATAATATATCTATGATTTATGTATGTAGTCTAGTCTTGTGACTTGAATTCATGTGATGGGCGTATGCAGCAACTAGCAAAACAAATTCTCTCCCTCTTAAAAGACTTCAATCATCCCAATTGCTAGTTTCTATTCGTTTGTCTAGCTTACCATCCTATATATTTGCAAATTGCAACCTATCATCTTTGTGTTTTTTGATCATCACTTTACAATGACTCCAATCTTCTTCAACTCATCTTCTAACAATTATTCATCATACCCAACTGATCACTATGAAGATCACCTTCACACCCACCAATTCTTGACCCCTATATCTCAACCTTCATCACCATCTTCCAAATCATTCACAACCCATATGTTCTTGAACTCAAATGATGAAAATGGAATCTTTAATAGGGATTTAAATGAGCCTCCACAATATCAACATGAGGTAAGTGATCAACTTGATTGATCTTGTTTCTTGAAATGAAAAGATTTCATCTTGATTCTTGATGCTCCACAATATTAATAATTACTTGAGTTGTCACACAAAAAAAAAGGTTCATCTTGATTTGTGATGTTTTATGTTTATTGAAATGAAAACCTTTGTTTGATCCCATTTTATTTAATGGTTTTATGTTAGAAAGCAAATCATTTAATAATCCAGTCTTCATTCATATCAAGATTTTATATTTGTATTGTTTGAATTTTGAAATGGTAGGATGAATTTAAGGTTTGATGATCACTATTTTTGGATTATTTTTAGGGTTATCATTTTGGATCACAAGCATACAATGATCATGGGATTGAAAACAATAACATGAAAGGATCAAATGATCTTTCTACATGGAACAAGAGTAGTAATCTACATCAAGTGAAATGGATGTCTTCTAAGATGAGGGTGATGCTTAAAATGAAGAAAACTGATCATCAACATCCCATGAATCTAAACACTTATAGTTCCACTAGTACACAAGTAACTACGCTTGAAGACCACAATTCCCCAATTGAAGAAACCGATAATTCAAGCAATAGTACTTCTTCTAACAACAACATACCGATTAGGGTTTGTTCGGATTGTAACACCACCAAGACACCTCTATGGCGAAGTGGTCCTTGCGGTCCTAAGGTATATACAATCTTTTCTTCTAATTGAGCGAATAAAGCCTCAAATTGTCACAAAATATATATACATAGTACTGAACAAGAGTGCTAATAATTAAATTAAAGATAGAATAATAATGACTATAATATTTAAATCACAATTTTATTGTGTTCTAACAAATCACAATTTTCTTTGTGTAGTCACTTTGCAATGCTTGCGGAATCCGGCAAAGGAAGGCGAGAAGAGCCGCAGCCGCGGCTGCAGCAGCCGAGGAGAACGGAGATAGGTGTGTTCACAATGATCAATTGGTCATGACACCATTAAAGGTTACAAAAACTTTACACAAAGATCACAAAAAACCAAGTAAAGGGCATGTTACAAAGTACAAGAAAAGGCAACATTCCAAGCAAATGACCATCACTCCACCCTCATCCTCATCACCATCATCATTATCATCGCCATCACTGTCACCACCGCCGCCTTCATCATCTCCGGCTAGAAAGAATGGTGTGGAGGAGTTTCTTGCAAATCTAAGCAAGAACTTGAGTACATTTTACCATGTGTTGCCACAAGATGAAAGAGAAGCTGCAATCCTACTAATGGCAATCTCTTGTGGCTATGCTCATGAGACCGAAAAAAGTATTTGATTTTATTTCAATTTGCAGGTGAGTTATAGCGATTTAAAACTTATGTTAGTGATGATGAGGGTTAAATTAAATGTGTTGTGAGTTATATGTTTGTATAAGAATAATAGAATATATATGATGAACATGTTGAAACCAAATGTATTCATGGATCTCATGTTCTTCATCTATCCTTAGAAATTTTATGTAATAATTTTTTTTAATATTCCAATAAAGTTCTGAATTTTTCATTTTACAAAGGGCAATTTTACATTAGGATAGCACGCAGACGGGCAATAAGCTACGCTGTCACCCTTTTTTTACCACTATTATGAGATTGCAATGATTTAGGGTTATGCAAAAAATCAGCTAAGATGAAAGAGATGATTCAAATAGTAGGGCAGAAACAACTTTCATGATCATACTTTCTTCAACTTCTACTCTCTCTCTCTCTCTCTCTCTCTCTCTCTCTCTCTCTCTCTCTCTCTCTCTCTCTCTCTCTAAAAACACACATGTGTTGCAGAAAAGAGACAAAACTGTTATAGATAGAGAAAGAAGGTGGACTTTTTGTTGCAGAAAAGTGTCTGCAAACGGTTTCACGAGAAGCCATGCAACAATGGATCGTAGTTGGTCAATTAATTTGCAAGATCCTACTTGTAGATTGAAAGCTGATTTGATTAATTAAAAAAGTATTTATGTTGATGATAACAATATTTTTTTTGTTATGTTTGATTATGTTTAATATTAAGTTATCAATAGGTATAAGTATAAAAGTCTTATTAACATACTTATTAAAACTTTGAAAATGGAAGTTGTTCCCACACGCGTGAGATCTCCTTCCATTAGGTTAAGATAAGAGATCGAGTGGATAAATCAAAAAGAAAATGACGGGTGATTAATAAAATATTAAGGGGTTGTTTGGTTGATTAAGTGATGAATCATTAAGAGGTCTGAATGGTTAAGAGGTCTGAATGGTTAAGCGCTGAATCATTAAGTTTGACCTCTTAATGGTTAGTTTTCTTGTCCCACATTGGTAGGAGAGTCTTATTAAGGTTCAGCCCGGTTCAGTGCTTAATAGTTCAGTGCTTAATGGTTCAGCAACATCTCAAATCTTAATGATTCAGACTTAACCATTCCATTCAGAAGCTGAAACAAGCAAGCCGAATGCTGAATCACTCAGCGCTGAATGGTTAAGAGCCTCATTAACCATTCAGCGCCTAAGAGTCTTTTGAAGTTCTTAATGTCACATAAATTTTATGTTAGTTATATATATCGGTAGGGACAGTTCGAAAAACCGTTTAATAATTCACGCGTCTTATATTGATTAAAAAATAATGATTATTTGTTATATATATTTTTTTCTTTGTACTTAAGATTTGTATGACTATTTAAATTAGCGGAACTAATATTACTTTGATTGCAATAAGAGATTTTTTTTATCATATGATTTGTTACAAAATAAATATATAATTACAAAATATCTTAAAAACTATAAAAAAAACACATGACAAAAAAAATAGTAATGTTGGGTGACTTTTATGAGAAGAGACAAAAAGTATAGTATTTTTTAAGTACAAAAAATATTGAGTGACTTTTGTAAGAAAAAAATTGAAAGTGTAGTGCTTTTTATATGCAAAAATTTGTTGAGTGGCTTTAGTGAGAAAAAAACAAACATAAAGTGTGACACCCGGCAAACTCAGGTTAGTAACGTTGACTAAACTAGTAAGTCTACCTTAGCGAGTCATGCATATTACGTACTTAACGGAGTCAGTCGAGTCGGTATGATGATTCTGGGGAATCATCGGGAGTCGTTACGATGATCCGCGGGGTCATCGGGAGTCGGTCCATAACCATGTGTACAAGGATTGGTGATTCGTGGAATCGCCGGGTTTAATGCACACACGAGTCTCGAGTCCCGGGAATTGGTGAACGGATGTTAACGTGTTAGTTATCATGCATTATATGTTTGGAATCATTATGTGACTTATCGGTATGTGAATACGTGGTTATATGTGTTAAAATAGCGTTTAACGCGCCGAAAACCCAACTTGGTGGGTTTCAGGCGATTAGGACCTGGAAGAGGGCCTAATCGCCTATATATATAGGCGAGTAGGGGTGATAACAGGCGATTGGGACCTAATCGCCTGATGTATCATGCGATTAGGCCCCCAATCGCGTGACATTAGCTGCTAATCGCCTATACAGCAGAGTCCGGGTCAAAACACCTATAAATAGAACCCTTAACTCCCCAAACACCTCTAGAACAACCCTAGCTGATCCCAAGCCACCCACACACCTTGAAACACCTCTGGAACTCATTTTGCTACAAAAATCACCATCTCCAAGCCTACACACCTTTCTTTGACAAAACCCAAGGTGTGTTCTTCATCCCTAACCTTTGTAAAGTTGTTATTTTGGGTTCCCCAAAGGTCCAGACCTTGTTTTACTAAGTTTGTGTCTTTAAAAACCTTTCAAAAGAGTCCTAAACCAAGTCTACACCTTAATGCTTGTTATATGTGAAGTTTACATGCATATGTTGGTCTTCTTGGTGGTTATAACATGATTGTTTCCAAGATATGATTGTACTTCTGCTATGTAGAGATTATTAGGAGGGTTATCTTAGAGTTTGAGCCATTATTGTTGTGTTATGATGAAAATGTGTATTTTGACCCATTTGTATGTTCTTGGAGATTTAAGATGATTATGGTATAATTGTTGATGCAATGTTGTTAGGATTTATACTAGGAAGATGTTAGATCAGAGGTTTGATGATTTACAAGTTTGTAGAGATTGAAATCTGATTGTTTCCATTTAAGGAAAGATAAGGTTGGTTGGTGAAACCTAGTACTTTGCCATTTTAGGAAATAATTGCTTAGAACATGTTAGATCAGTGATATGTTGGGGGTTTTTGCTTGGAATGGGTTGGTAAATGATTTAGGTTTGGTATTGGGTGTTGTTACATGTTTCGGATCTGATTTGGAGGGTTAAACGCCGAAAATCCGTCACACAGCAGCAGCAGGCGATTAGGAATCCTAATCGCCTGATGCTGAAGGCGATTATGCAGACATTCAGGCGATTAGGACCCTAATCGCCTGATAAAACAGGCGATTGGGCCCCTAATCGCCAATAGGCTGAAGCCTACTCGCGTGTGACTTTCCTAATCGCATGTACTGCTGTCGTGAACGCGTTTTGACATCCCGGAACATGATTTGACACCTAGGAACATGATAGGAACCCCGGGATGCACCCAATGACTTAGTAAGACGTATTCGGACCTGATTATGCGTTGATCGGACATTATGCTAGACTAGGTGAACTATTGCGCGTATTAAGTGTTTAATTGCATATGTTGCATGATGTCTTGTATTTACCTAACACGTGGAATATCGGGTCACCAATGGGATGTCGGGTCTTGTCTGGCACGGTCGGTTTAATAGTTAAAGGTGTTTTCAAACGTTTATGGTCACGGTCTGGACATTCGGGGACTAGTTAGCCTGCGAGTTATTAGTCCGATACTTATACACATCTTATGATAGGTCGCCGCTATTTGGGGCTATCATAACATAATTACTTAACTATTTTCAAGTAACGCAATCCGAGGTGAGTTTCACAGCCCCACTTTTACTGTCTTGCTTTCGGGGGGAGAAACATGCTTTGTACGAACTATTTAAAGGTCATGTTATACTATGGGCACTTTATGTTACTATACGGCTTTTATGGAAAGTCCCAGGGGGAAACCATGAATGTGCTGGAACGCACAACGGGGGAAATGTGGATAGATCTATTGGGCCTCACAAGCCCCACTCGACGGCGGGGCCGGGCGGGTGCATATTGTCTCTACCTATCGGGTTACCGAGGCATCGGTAGCCCAGTCGTCTGGGCTGGTATCATCTTTTGGTTCATGTTTAGTAATGGGTTCCCAACCGTAGTAGTAAAAACACTTAACGTCTAGCTAACGTTCTTATGACATAGTATTAACGGAAATGATCTTTGTGAACTTGTGACAACACTTTTATAAAAGAAAACCTGTGAACTCACCAGCATTATATGTTGACATTTTTGGCATGTTTTCTCAGGTCGCTAAGGTAGCAGTTAATGGGCTAGGCGCACGGAGTCACGCACAGCGTCTAATATTTTGAAGCATATTAAACAATGTTTTGTAAACAATGATATGCCTTTTGGTTGTAAACAAGAATGCTTCCGCTGCTGGTTTACAGCTCAAAGCATGATATTTTGGTTTTAAATATAATTATGAATGCATGTTTGTTGTATGTTTATTGTGATCGTTGACTGAGATCCTGGTGTGTCACGCGCCTCGCGGTAAAACCCCGCACGTGGAATTTGAGGGTGTGACATAAAGTTTTGGTAATCCAAGAAACCGAAAGAATGTCTTTACCAATCGACATCATTTTGAAGTTGAAGTTTTAATACGATTTTTGATTTGCAAATTCAAGAACATGGAAATCGATTTAAAGAGGTATCAACTACTTTAATATAAAATATGTCGTGTTTAAATCTTTGTGATTCGTTTTCTAAGTTTGACAAATTTAAGTTAGTGACATTTTTTGAGATGTATCCGAATGATTTTAGTAAAGTGTAGTGCTTTTTATATGCAAAAATTTGTTGAGTGGCTTTAGTGAGAAAAAAACAAACAGAAAGTATTGGTAATCCAAAAAATCGAAAGAATGTCTTTACCAATCGACATCATTTTGAAGTTGAAGTTTTAATACGGTTTTTGATTTGCAAATTCAAGAACATGGAAATCGATTTAAAGAGGTATCAACTACTTTAATATAAAATATGTCGTGTTTAAATATTTGTGATTCGTTTTCTAAGTTTGACAAATCTATTATAGTGACATTTTTTGAGATGTATCCGAATGATTTTAGTAAAGAAGAAAGAGGGTATCTTTCGGGTTATCTTACGATCTTTCGGGTTACCTTGCTCATATAATGGTGAAAACCGGAAAACATAAAACTTTTCCGTTGATTTATCGAATATTGAAGTTAGCGTTGGTTTTACCGGTTACAACCGTAACCGTTGATAGGTGTTTTTCTAAAACGAAGCTCGTCAAGACAAATTTACGCAATCGAATAGGTGAGACGTATTTGGACAATGCTCTTATTTGTGTGGTCGAAAGAGGAGGAGAAATCTATTAGATATGTCTAACTTTATTTATTATCGTGTTTTTTTTCGTTTACAATATATGAAACTATGGTGAATTTTTTTAACGTTACCCCTACCTTATTTTTGTTTCTAGCTGAATCCGCCACTTACAACCATGGTTTGGGTAAACAAGTGTATAAGTTTTGGGTAATTTGATCACGGTATAACCTATACCATATTCATTCAATATACGCAAGTATTTTTTTTTTAAACTAGTCTTATACGTGAATACTCGGTTAATCCCTAATAGTGACAATAGTCAAACGAAATTCAGCGTATTCAGAATTGGAAGAAGAAAAAGTATTCAGAATTGGAAGAAGAAAATACATAGGAACCAACAGAGTATTATTTTTTTTATTCTTACTTCAAAATTACGGCTGAAAATACATTGTTACTGTGATGAAAAAGAGAAATAATAACAAAAATTAAATGTTGAGAGTGGGATTTGAACCCACGCCCTTTCGGACCAGAACCTTAATCTGGCGCCTTAGACCAACTCGGCCATCTCAACTTTTGTTTTATTTTAAGAAAAATACATTTATATTTGTACAATTAAACAGTACAAAAAGAAATATCTGTAGAATACCTGAGTCTAAAAAGGATAATTCTGTTTAAACATATATCAAATAACTTCAGATCAGTCACATGATCTATTTAATAAATGGAGTGCCGAAATGATGTTTGAATAAGTAATTTGATGCTTCTACTATATGTGATAATCATTTGTTTGAATGTTCTATAAATTATACCTATTTTAAAGTCCTAACAGAAAGAAATGAATCATGCAAATAAAGAAAAATATATTATTTTAGTTTCAGTATAAGGAATTTAAAATAATAATAATAATAATAATAATAATAATAATAATAATAATAATAATAATAATAATAGTAATCAGTATGGGTGTTTATGAAGTGTTGAAATCGATTGGATCACTTAAAGCAAAACAGGTCGACCAGTTTGACATCTAGACGATTAAACCGTAGTCCTTTAATTCCATTTCATAACTGGCAAGTTACATTAAGTGCATGTTTGGCTCTCCATTTCCACACCTCCTTTTAACTTATTAACTTATTCAATAAGTCATAAGTTAAAAAAAGTGTTTGGATGGTTTTTTGAAAAGTAACTTATGGAGGGGTTTTATGCTTTGAAAATGAGATTTTGGGGGAAAAGTCATAAGTCACAAATTGTGACTTATGAGAATAAGTAACTTTTAAAGGAGGAAAAGTTATACGGAGAAATGGAAATGGAGAGCCAAACATGCCCTAAGATAGCAGGATGACATCGAACCCGAAACATTCAGGACGAGTAATGAAGTGAGTGTTCATGTATGGGACCCCGGGTGTGGGATTAGTATTGATTTTTTTGTAGGTTTTAGACGGGTATTTATGGTGAAATTTATATACACGTTATTGCATATTATTCTTCTCTTAATTGCACCGATTTGTTTATTAAATATAGTACTTTAGATCGCTTCTATGTTTGTAGGTTTCAAGAAGAAAACGAGCTAAAGCGATATTTTTTTTTTAATAAAAATATTCTTTATTCATAGAAAATCGCGAAAAATTACATCAAGATAGCGGGCAGACGGGTAACAAGTTGCGCCGCCACCCCTTTCTGGACAGCAAACCCTAGCCTACTAAAGCGATATTTAGTTCTAATTGAGGTTGATAATTGAATGATTTGAGTCAGCAATTTAAAGAAACTAAAGACATATGGAAATAGGCTGCTAAATTATTAACGTGGAACTATGGAATCAATTACAAAGTCAACTGGCTTCAAATAATTTAAGTGTTGGACTAGTGTGTCAATTGGGCTGAAGTTAATGTATTATTGCAAGTTGCAAACACAAAATGGGCTTTTCGTATGGAGTTCACAACAGAATTGATTCTTATCAATTGGTAATCAATTTCGTATGGAGTTCACAAGCTTTTGTTTCAATCAAGTAGGTTTGACGTCTTCGTTGAGATCTGGCACCGGCACACTAGTTATGAAAGCATCATCGGATTTACCTTCGTAGTAGTTGTCGAATTCCGATAACCTTCTTCTCTTGTCGTATGGACTCCTCACCCATTAGCGAAACCTTGGTCCATTTTTCATGTTTTTTTAAAATCTCCCGTACATCAAGGTACTCAAAACCAACCTTGTGCTCAAATTTAAAAATAGTTAATAAATGCCACATGAGCAGGGCCGGCTCGACAGTGTATCAAACCCAAGCTAAGGCTTTGAGCCTCCATATTTTTAAGGCCTCAATTTCAATGTTCGGCCCTCTATGTTACGATTCTTGAGTAGGTTGTAGGTTTAGTAAAAATATTTTAAGGGTTAATGGTTTATTAATGTTTTTTTTATATATTATATAAAAGGACCCCTATTTTAAAGTTTGTTTTGGGCCTCTAATAAGGTTGGACCGACCGTACACATGAGATGCCATGAGGCATATCCATATACAACAAAAAAAATGACAATTAAGATGATTATTGGATTTTAAATACACAGCAAGCAATTTCAAACTACTTATTTCAAATATCTTATTTCACTCTAAAATAAGCAGATCATAAACCTGTTTTCTTTTGGGCTCAAACATGTTCCTCCCCATACCGATGCTAAAGCAATTAAGCTTCGGGTTCAAGTCACAAACCGGTTTAGCAATGTGATAGGTAACCCTTAGAGGGGGACAAGCTTCAAGAACTAAAAAAATAAAAGACATAAAACTTTGGAACAATTTTTTCTATGATTTCAAATGCATACGTACACCATTTAAATAGGAAAAACAAAGTAATCGACTAGTACTAAGTTATAAGAGAACATGGAAAATGGAAACGTGAAAACATGCTAAAAAATCCTAAATTAATGCAGATATATGGTAATGCTTCATGTGCATATTTGTTGGGAACATGGGAATAGTGGGTGTGGAGAGTTTGGCACGTATCACAATGTTTTCAGAACTGGGCCGGGCGTAAAACCGGACCCCCACCGGTCCGATCGGCCTAACCAACCGGCTAAAATATAAATTTTTAAAAAATCCAACAAAATTTGAAATTTTTCGGTTTAACCTCTTTTTTTTAATCCGGTTCGCTGGTCCAATCAACAGTTCAATGCAAGCCTGGTTCAACCAATGACCTGGACCGATCAAGGCACCGGTTCCCAGTCCGACCAGCCAATCCGGTCTGAAAACAACGATTTAGATAAGCCCTTCTCGTCTCACGAGGGTAGTCAATCTTGGTGTATAAAGCCGAATCTTGTTTGATAGATTTGATTTGGGTTTGAACTCATAGATTTGGTTCGACTTATTACTAGTGCTAAGCAAACAAATGACCGAAAAAACATATCAAAGTGAGATTAAGTTCCAGACCTAAATATACTTTTTAACAATTAGTCAAGATTTTCTATGACAAATAAACCAAGACCATATCGCACAGGGCCGGCCCTGAGCATGGGCCGGGTGGTCACCGGCTCAGGGCCCGACCCACAAACGGGCCCGAACTCTTTTTAAAAATATAAATATATATATTAAATTCTATATTTAGGATATATATTTGTGTTTTATATATAAAAGCCTTGTTAGTGGAGTTGGAAAAACCATGCAAATTTAATGTAAAGGTCTCAAGTTCAAGCCTTGGCTCTAACACTATATTTAGTTTTGTTTTTTTTTTTACATTCATTCCTCTTTACAAAATTTTGGGCCCAAAATTTTTTTCGCCCGAGGCCCAAATTTTTTTTAGCATTCTCGGAGACGGCCCTGATATCGCACCACATTTAAACTCTCAATCTTTTGATTATGGAGCTTATCACTTAACCGCCAACGCGTATTTGGTTTCGGTTTTACCGGGTTCGGTGCTTCGGGTTTCAATTTTATTAGTTAACACAAGGTTTTTTAAAGTTGGTTTTTATAAAACAAGAAAACATTTATACACAAATTGCAGAAGATCGATTGGAGTCGCCTTGTTTATCAATTTATCCTGCGGTGTGTCTTCTTCCTTTCTCATGATTTATATAATTATTTAAACATATTCTGCTTTCGTTGTTTCTAATTTTCCATAACTGTTGAAATCAATTAGTTCGATTACTATTGGTTATCTAATTTTGTATAATGTTGTTAATTAAAAATTCATTCTTTACAGTTTCCACTTGTACTGATTTGTGATGACTGATACGTATCAATGCCTAATCGGCTATTTGTTTCTATGCTCACCACTTGTTTGTAGAAATGCCCAACCGATACAAATTACCAAATATTCATGTAAAATGTCTTGAAATGGATTGTGTAGCTTCTTGATGGCTCTTCCAATTTAAATATTCAGTTTTTAAAAGACTTTAGTTTCGCTATTCAAAAAGGGTTAGTGGCGCAGCTTGTTGCCCATTTGCCTTCTGTTTGTTTCGATGTAATTTCTCGTTAGACTATATTTGTGGCTTAAGTATGTATGTATGTATGTAGCAGAGTGGCTTCAACCAAATTGGTTACTATGTATTCTTCTATAAAAAAATATATTCAAAAGTTTGTGATGTTTTAGTATTTTTACGGTTTCATACGTAAGCTTTTAGCATCACCATCCAATGGTTGATTCTCTTCAACAAATATACAGGGGGCCGAAAGCCCGAAAGTCACGAGACCCAATTCAGAGGGGGCCGGACTCAATCATAGTCACATGAATCGCGGTACGCTCCGGTTCGTGGTACGAAATCGGGTACGCGGTCCGCGCATTTCTAAAATTCGGTACGAGGGGGTAGGTTCATTCGGTTCGCCAATTCGGTACGCGGTACGGTGTACCCTATAAGTTGGTACGCCGTATCGTATCTAAACAATATATATTTTTTTTCAAATAACTCCAAAAAACATTTTGTAATCATAATCCAAAACAAAGTTTATAATTACAAGTTCAAAAACATAAAACAAACTAACCAAGTTCATAATTATAAGGAAACAATAGACTCTTCATCTAGTTATGGTAAGCGAATAGTCACCATAATTGTTGCAGATTTCGAAGCATTTAATCCCGATTCGCGAATCGCATTGAATCTAGACAGCGAATTCGACAATCCGGAACGCGAATCTGTGATATTTGGTTCGAAATTCTACATAATCGGGTACGCTCAATTTTACGAATCGGATCGCGAATCCTATGCGAACGGTACGCGAATGTACCCGATTCCGGTACGTACGTAGATTAGCGAATCCTGTGACTATGGACTCAATACATATAAAATTTTCGGAGGGAGCCGGACTCAATGCATATAAAACTTTCGTACGAAATACGCTTAAATTTACACTAGTGAGCAAAACCCCGGGTTGGGGGGGGGGGGGGGTTGTTAATGAGTTTAAATTTAATTGGATCTCATAAGTACCCTTGTATATGTACATATATTGTTCTCTTGATTGCCATTGTTTATGTAATCTGTATTTCTGTATAGTATACTGTATGCTATGTATTGTACCAAAATAAATGGATTTTGGAGTTGGTGGTCTCAGTGAGAGCAGCTTCTCTATCCCATGGGATAGAAGAAAGGTTTAACCTCAGCCCGCTCTCGACAGACCCTACCAATAGCTATGTTATGAGTAGGATTTTACTGGGTGTGTCTTTTTGTTTGTTTGTTTATTGCTCCCTTGATTGCTTCTTTTTATTGATGTATATATTGTACATGATTGGATCTCATTTTTGAACTTTTGAGTTCTCAACCAGAACCATCTTAAGCTCTTGGCTCTCAGGAAGCTTGTACAAGTTTTGGGAATGGCAACCTATTTGTGGAGAAAGTATGCTGATTATTTGCACACTAAATGGGAAAAAGAAGTCCTTTGGACCATGGTTGATCCATTTAAGCGCCCAAAATCCTTTACTCCTCTTGTGACAATTTATATAGCCGCTTTCTATACCGGAGTCATTGGAGCTGCAATCACCGAGCAACTTTACAAGGTACTCTTTAGGGTAGGGGGTGTTTGGATGTGCGTTTTGAAAATGATTTCAATTTTTTTTAAAGGGTAAAAGATTTCATTAAATAAAAAACATTACAAATTACATCAAGATAGCGGGAAGGCGGGCAACGAGCTGCGCCGCCACCCCTTTCGATTTCAGTTTGCAATTATCGGTTGACAGTGTTGCAATAATTTATCTTTGCTTAAAGTTATTAAAGTTGATTACTTAGTATCATATAACCAATTTCTAAACGTACATTCAAACACCCTGATCAGGAAATTGGGATTGAACTAAAATCACCCAAACGATGAAATGCATTGTTGATAGCCGATAGGCCCTTTGTGTAGATTTTTCAATCAGGTTGTTATAATATAGATTAATGCATCTATTTTGCAAATTGCCTCATAAACATGATCAAAGTAGGATGATTAAAACAAAAACATGGTAACAAAAGATGCATTGGCTTTTTATAGTTTTTCTATAATCTGTACTTATTTCAACAAACAGGAAAAATACTGGGAAGATCATCCTGGTGAGGCGGTGCCAATTATGAGACCAAAATTCTATGGTGGTCCTTGGAAGATTTACAAAGGAACCGTTCTTCCACCAAACAAATAAAAGCGAGAAATGAATGGACTTCATATGATGGAATAAAAGCTTCATATATGATCCTGGTATGCGTATCTAACATAGTTTGTACAACAAGTCCGTATCTACATTCTATTATTTTCCTTTGCGTTTTTCAAAATATATGTTTGCGACTCTAATGTACAGAAGAGTTACAATGACTAGAACGGGTCAAAAGTGAAAGTACATTGCTATTTTACAAGGAAAAAAAAAACTTAATTGCTTTTGGATGTTAATAAATATGATTTAAGCTGCTTTTTGGAGAGCCTCAAGGGCGTCTCCGGTGATCTTCTGCACCCAATCACTTAATTGCTTTACCTCAGGATCTCCCCCGTTACCTATGTCAACAAAGCAGTCGTTACAAGTGTCTACATTGGTGGCAATCGCGCTAACATCAAAATTTGCTTTAATTAGATTTAGGCTTTTAAGACTACTAAGAGCCTTCTTGATATCATCAATGGCGGATTCAAACACCTCATCACACTCTGAAACACACTCACGGGCCCTAGGTGGCGACGTAGGGTCATTCAACCGTTCCTTGAGTGATGCATTGAATTCGTCAATCTTTTTCTGGACGCCTTGCATTTGTTTTGACACCATGTTAGCCACCTCAGCCTTTCCCCTAGGCGATGGTGGCTCCACCGGCGGCAGCGTTGTTCCCTCGCAAGGAGACGAAAGTTGGGAATGCTTAGTGGATTTTGAAAGTTTATTTGATGGCTTCGCATGTTTGAGAACGTGTTTGGCATCCGTGCATGTTGCGAAAATGATGTAAGCAGAAATTAAGAACAGGGCATGGGTTTGTTTTGCAAGAGCCATTATTCTAAAAGAGATGGAAGGTGAGGGAGGAGAAGAGATGATTGTTTTATGCTTCTATACCATTAAGGATTGGTAATGCTTAAACATAGCTAATACTTTCTTAAAATAGAAATTGGTTAGAATTGCAAAATAAAATATTATTAGTGGTCAAATATCCACTCGTTTTTTTCCTCTTTTTAACACCCTTAATCTCATCTTTACAGTCTAACGCAAACTACGTTTTACCTGATTTGTCTAATCGAATCACACACAATGAATAACTCTCAACTCGCTTGTTGGTTAAATAATGGTCCTCTCTACTCAGACCATCATGATCCGCTCATCCGGCCACATTGTAAGCCACCAGAAGCACTTGTACACATGCATCATATTTGGATTAGACGCGTCTTGACTCCATTAATGCCATCCCAGACGGACACATATATAGTGCGGCTCGTTTGTTTTGTGTTTGGCCTCCAAATGCTTGCTCTCCAAGGCAAAGAAAAGTTTACAGTGTGCAACTGGTTAATTTGTCAAGGCATAACAATTATGTAGATATTAATGTTACATCTTTGTTTTTACATCGAGACATAGATGACACATCAATTATATTGGAAAAATCTCGAGAAAGATAATTAAAAAACATGAAGTATACATAAATAATTTAATGTTTTCTAATACGTTTCTTCAACTAAACCAATAAAAAAAACAAACCTTTTCTTTGTTAGAAACCTCAATATAGACATGGGCACAATACAACGACTAGAACCACAATATTTTTGAGTCAAAACTACGAGAAAATGCCTCGAGTGGGTGTTACTAATAGAAAATTTAATAGTCGATGGTTCTTAGATGCATTAGCTGTGGATGAGAGGAAAACTCTGGCTTTAATAGAAACAATCCAAGGATGGGTGACCTCGTGACATGCGTTCATTCGAGATTCGACCAACCAAAATAAATCCATAAGTTTGTTGTAAAAAAGAAAACCAATATTAATGGGTATGACTTTATGAAAGGCCAATGTTGTACCAAGTTCCATGCCTCTATCACTAGTGTATTTAAGATGACTAAATATTCATGTTAAGTTTTTATCGAACTAAATAATAGCATTATAGAAAGGTTTAGCATGCATATAAATAATTCAATTTTAAAGATTCCAATAATATCAAATTGTTATATATGTAATATCGAGACACAAAGAACATTGGTCTCATGAAGTCGGTGGCCGCCTATTGCATATTGTGCAACCACCCACATTGAATCACAAATCAATGCACCTTTGGTTGACAACTCCAAAACAGACATAACACCGACATGTTCCTCTTTATAAAAAATGCATCTATTTTGTACTTCATTCACATTAGTTTTTAAAATGTTCTATTATTGTTTTTGTTTTTTTAAAAACGGTTGAGTTATACCAATTCTTTTTATAGATGCATAAAAGATATATCATCATTATTTTCGTAAGCAGACTAGTCATTGAATAGGCCGTTTTACTCGACCGCTTGTTAGCAATTAGGAAAGGCCACAAAATTTTAAAGGATTATTTTATCATGAGAAAATGTTTAATTACTCATGCAAATCCGTATACAACAACTGTTCATCTAAGATTAAGACTATGTGCAGTGGCCGTTAAACACCATTACACGAGCGCCATTGGAGGGAGTGTTGCTTTATTTATTAAAAAAAAAATTATAACTCTTTAGCTAAATCACATGTGCCACATCAATCATTATACATTTTTTTAGGGTTTATTTAGTTAAAAGCACCAGTGCCTACATGACATGACAGTAACATTTCATGGTGTTATTCACTTTTCAATTAAACCAATACACATTCTAACGAAAACTCATTTCTTTAATGTTCAAAATGCAAAGTAGAATTAGAATTTAGTATTGAAAAACAAATAGACCTTAAAATAAATAATAAGAAACGGAAAATGATATAAATCAATCCCTTTGTTAACTTGCATTCTTTCGTTTACTATTTATAACACAAAAGGGAACATTCAACATACACACACAACTAGCTATCATTCTACCACATTAATAACCGAAACATAATTGAACAAAACTAAAAACCTAAAAGAAATCAACTGCAACAAGAAGTTAGTCCGGCGCATAAACAAACAAGTTCTAGCAAGTTTTAAGGTCCGTTTGGTACAAGTTTTCATGTCCAACCTTGTTTGTACCTTCGGAAAATTTCCTCTGTTTGTGCATTTCTATAGGCGCTACAAGCAATAAGATATAGGCATATAAGAGCCACCACAGCTACGATTAATATCACATTTGCGGTTCTCCACTCTTTCCTTAGGTTCCCTAACAAACCGGCTTTACACGAGTCACAGTCATAGCACAAGTGGTTCGGGTCATTATTCCATATAGGACAATCCATATCTCCGGTTGGGTTACTTGGGTTGATCCACATAATAGGGTTCACGAACTGATATCCACACGCAGTTGGAGGCTTACAACATCCTGACTGAAACAATATCAACAAACAATTTCTTTAACAAATTATAAATAAGGTTATATAACTTTTTTTTGCATCATGTAAACAAAAATGAAGTATGAAATTGCTTTTAATCATGACCATACTCTAATGACCAATCATTGAGACAGACAGAAAAAATTGGATGCCATGTGATGCTTTTTGAAGTTTCTTGAATGAGGCCAAAAATGCAACCTTAATTTAATGGGTTGGGTACAATTTTTTTATTTCTTTGAGTCTTTGACACATGGAAGTAGGCAAAAAAAATTAATAAAGTCTAATTTAGCACTCAATTAGCTCATCGATTATGTTGTTGACAAGATTGAACAATAAAGAATATACACATATCAAGTAGTCCCACAAAGCAATTATCTCACTAATAATGTTGTAAGATTGTCCGTTGTGATCAGCACGAATGCGAATGAGATTTCAGTGCCCGTGCTCATCCCCAGCCACAACAGCACCACGTGAACAGTCCCGGCGAGAGTACAAGCGACGGTGGTCGTGTGGGTTAACGGGAAAAAGTGACATTTGGTCGCGCCGTTGCTCACCCCAGCCACAACGGGATCAAGCGACTGGATTACTTGATAGTCACATCAGTGGCTCGCGCCCGTTCGCTCACACGTCCACATCGGATGGCCTGAGGGTGTGAAAACATACCAAAAAAAAACTGTTTCTTTTATAGTAATAGTGTACGAACCAATATTTGAAGCATACTCTGTCCCACTACCTCTTATCAATGCTAGACTTTCTCTATCCAACTACCTCTTATCAATGCCAGGTAGACGTCTTTACTCCGATCGAGTTTTACTTAAAACTAATTATACATGACACAAGTTTTTAGTTCCAAACTCGATACATCTACTTGCAAAAAAACCCTTCATCTATTTACACACCCTGTTGCTCTATACGTCGCGTATAGTGTCATATGCGGCGTACAGGGTCTGACACTTTTAACTTTGGTTAAATTTCATCATAAAAACCAAGTTACATCTCCATAATGGGTAAGCGAGCAACAAGCCTATTCTACTAAATACAAACCTTTGTTTATTGGGGCTCTGCAAGTCACTATCTGACAATGAGAATGTTGTGGCCCTTGTACGTCACGTGTAAGCCTATTCATCTCGTATAGACCTATATGCGGCGTATACGTCCTTACATGACTTAGACTGATGGACATTAATGACGTGTAAAAGTTTGTGCAACTCATTATACGCTATACGCCGCGGTACATAGGAGTGTGCAAACAATTTGCGGGTGTACCATTACCTCACCGGCAAAAAAATATCTAGGCTTTTCTAACTAATCATAAATGTAGAAAACCAGAACAATGTACAACTACAGATGCACAAATTACAACTGAAACAAGAAAACAAGTACCTGAATCGGAGAGATATCAGAACCAAAAAACTGTTCCACAGTATACGACTCCTGTGTCATCTTCGTACAAACATTAGACTCAGCCAAACAAACCTTAATCTTCCTCCAATCATCAGAATCCGTAACATGATCACGTAACCACTTAGAATATCCAACCAATCTATACTCCTTATAACTCCTTCCTGCAACATCATACGCGCCAGAAGGGCGCGTGACAACAAACGCCAGAATAAGCAACACAAGGCCAATAATAATAAGAGCTGCGTTGCAGAATAGGTAGAAGGCTAAGAGGCCTTGTTTGTTGTAATAAGCGCCTATGAAGCCGGTTAAGGCTAAGAGAAGGAAAAGGATGCCGATTATGAGAACCGGCCAACGGAGCCAACGGATGCACTCGTTGTCGGGTTTGGAAGCGAGCCAGATGCCTGCGGTTATGATGGGGATGGAGCAGAGTATTGCTATGAAGTTTAGAGTTGCTATTATGTTGTTGCTGACTGCCATTGATGGTTATGGAGTGGAGGTGTGTTTGATTGAGAGTTGAGAGGATGAGGAAGGAAGTGAGAAGATGGTAGATATGTCATGGGGTTTATACTATTTTGGGTTTTGTATTATTATTATTATTATTATTATTATTATTATTTTATTGTAGGTTTATTAGATTATAAAATTACCAAATTATACCTTGGAAACGTTCTAAAATTGACAAATCTAATATGGGATACATCAACTTTACATATGAAATAGACTAATGCGCTTTACATTTATATGCAGGACAGCTTCGGATAGCACATAACCTAAAACGATTAATAATGTATAACTTCAATGTTAACAGTTGAAGATCCAAAAAATTGTCGAACCCATAAATAGATGAGGACAGAGACGATCCAATGCGATCTTGTAAGCTTAGTGTCTTGAATAAACCTGCACGCGGTAGAAAGTCGTTAGGCTCGTCACAGAGGATGATGAGGGAGAGCCTCTCTGTGACCACCATTCGGCGTGAGGATAAGTATTTGTTTAGAGAGAAAAAGTTTAGTTCGGAATGTGTGCATTCGTGTGCCAATTGTACTTTGTGGGAGGTATTTATAGTAGTCAGCAAAGTTGTACTTTGCTTCGGACCCCTTGTACTTACCTTCGGAAGTGTTTGACTTCCGAAGGTTACTGTACTTGTTTCGGTTATGATAGCCATCGTTCGTCCTACTTTAGGCTTCGACTAAAGTCATAAGACGTAGCTTACTCTGAGCCGCGGTATAAAGCCTTATACCTTTTCATGTCCCCCTAAGTCCTTAAGTTAATTTTTTAAACTTTTAGGACTTGTACGTAGCCACAGCCTTGGTGAGCTGTCACGTGTCTTGGTGGCCTGATGGGACATTGGTCTCGGCTTCGAGCCACATGGATCAATTTATGACCACATATCACAACGTCTGATGGGATGTCGGTTCGTTTTTCGAAGTGACCTGAGCCGTTCGTTTATCTTGGTAGCTGTCGACCACTTTAGAATTTTGAACGGTTATCCATCCTCCTATAAATACCTCTCTTTTCCTTTCATTTTTACCTTTTTACTCATCGTCTTCACCCTTTCCCCTGAAATCTTACCCACAAATATCCTCTTATTCACTCGTTTTCATAGGTCTGAGTCTTTCTCCTTCCTCATTCTTCCGGTATTTTTGCTTTATTTATTCAAGATGGTGAAGGATGACATGAATGTTAGTTATACAAAACTCACCCAAGCGAAATTAGACCGGTTTATTGACGATTTTAGGATCCCTCTTAATTTTCGTCCCACTATATATCCCTTTACCCAGAACACCGATCTACCCCTTCCCTGAGGGGAAGTTTGGCTTCTACACCCGCGTCAGTGATTTTACCAACTATCGAGTCCCTTTCACCAATTTTCTGATGAAGGTGCTGAAATTTCATGGGGTTCACATTTCCCAAGTGAACCCCTTCGGACTCAGCCGTATTAGTCACTTCGAACTGTCCTACTGCGCCTTGGCATAGGGGGCGGACTTGAACGTTTTTAGGCGTTTTTATAAACTGAATTGGGTTGGGTTGGGGATTGGTTTACCTTCGACTTTCTTCAACTTTTCCGTTTCTTTCACTTTCATTTACACTACCACCACCACGTAATGCCAAAATCACCATCATAAACATCGCCATCATACCACCTATCCGACTAACATGTTCACTGACGCAACGGTGTGTTTACAAAAAATGGTGGTGGTTCCCTTAATCAATAGGAATTGTTTTTATATAGGTTTCGATAAAATTGATTGTTTTTTTCTATTCTGGGACGAATCAAATTGATTCCGGACGAATAACATCGGTACAAGTATAGGTGTTATCCAAACTAGTACCGCCATTCAATTTTATGGTTTCTGAGCCATGTAAACACGTGTCGGCGTATATATTTTGGTTTCTATATCGAGTGCCAGTAGCTTAGCAAACCAAACCAACACCGGCCGAATGTTCGCTACAACACACAAGAAATTTCTTTAGTTATATGTTAATTCGTACCGCTTTGGTCAACAAACTATTCGGCTGATATCAAATACTATAAGATGCCATTAAAAAATAAATAAATACTATAAGATAATAAACCTGAAATAAACGTAACGAAGTAATTGGGCTTGTCTTGTTTGGAGGGTTTCATGGGCTTTATCAGTCTATCTCAAAACGGGCCAATAACAATAAATATAAAGCCTATACTAAATGGGCTTGTTTTGCTTGGAGGGTTTCATACAGCCTATACTAAATGGGCTTATACTGCTCAAAGGTTTTTTACAGCCCACTACTAATACGGACCACTACTAACTTGATACAAATAACTCAATATCATGTAGCCTGAAATAGAGGTGAGCAAAAAAACCGGTTCGGGAACCAAAACCGGTAAAACTGACCCGAATCGAAACCGGTTAAAACCAGTTTCACATGAAACCGGTACTAAAAAAATCTCAAACCGAACCGAACCGAAAACCGACCTAAATCCGACGAAAAAACCGGTCAAAAGAAACCGAAACCGGTACACAAACCGGAACCAAACTGAAACCGGTATCGCTAAAAACCGGCCGAAACCGGTAAAAAACCGAAACCGGTAAAAAGCCGAAACCGGTTTAAGAAAAATACATTTTTTGGCCATAAACACAAATAAAACATTGTTTTTTGTATTAATATTCAATTTCCTTCTTTAAAAAACCCTAAAAGTTATTAAAAGTTAAATTTTATGTAATTTATACGATTTTAAAAAGTGCGCGAAAAAACCGATTAAGAACCGAAACCAAAACAAACCGAAAGTGAAACCGAACCGAAACCGGTCTCCGAAACCGGTCTTACGAATCGACAAAACCGGTCCAAAACCGAACCGGCTTAGAACCGAAACCGATTCGGCCAGGAACCGGTACTGTAGCGAACCGGTTTGAAACCGAAACCGGTCCGACAAAAAAAACCGATTTGTTCACCTCTAGCCTGAAAGCCTAGTATGGCAGAAAGCCCGTTCACTATTGAAAAAGATTAAAACATAAAAAATATAGAACTAGTAAGGTTTGTCCGCGTAATGCAACGAGAATTTAATCAAATATCATATTGATTTCTTACGGTACCGACATTCGTTGTAACATGAAAAAATTGTAAAAATAAGCACGTAGAAACGGCAAAATTTGAATATTATAAAACATCATATTTCATAATTTAAAAGTTGCAAGAGTAAAACCGGTTTAACAGGCCGGTACAAATCAGTTTTTAAAACATTGTTTAGAAGTTCGACTTATAATAAGGAAGTTTGGCCGCTAGAACTATATTTTTTTTTACGTCAAGTAGGTATTTTTAAATAATTTAGTTTTATATTTATGCAAACAATTTATCAGTATCATAAGGAAAAAGACAAGACAAGTGTAGATTACGTTTTTTTTCCTCTTCCAAATCTTATGTGGTTGTGTATTTTCTAACAAAGTATGTATACACTGTACACATATATGTATGTATATGTGTGCACTATCATGGATTAGTCTTTATGAGTTCTTGTAAACAAGGTAAAGGAGACGAGTGAGTTCTCTCATTAAATAAATCTATCTATATATAAGAAATCCATCTATAATGTTTCTATTCTACTCTTAAGATATGTGCTTGCAACCATCACTTTTTCTAGGAAAGGTGAGAAGGATTGTGATCCATTGATCATATATTTGAAGGGTTGAGATTAGTTTGTTTGAAAAAAATAAATAATAAATTAGAGGAAGGGCATAAAAGGAAAACCACATTTATTGACTTTCTCTCTCCACATGCAATGCACATGTCAATTCCCCCCATCATTTTAAAACGTCCATAACTTTTTCATACGATATTTTTTTTTCAAAAAAATTTCACCATATTAACGAGTGTTTTTTTATCTTTAATATGAGTACCACATTGCTACATTAAAATTGAAAAAAAAAAATCGTGCTAAATGGGTTTTCTTCTCCGTTGTGTCTTTCTGCTCGTTCATTGTGTTATAGTATGCATGTGTGCTTTATAAATATGTTATTTATGTTTTTTTAGTCTACACATGATTTAACTTTGTCCATTGTGTTTTTAGTATGCTTTTAATTGTGTTTTACGCAAATGAATTTTGTATTTAGGTGTACATTGTGTTTTATTATGTCGTTCATTGTGTTTAAGTCTATTATTCATTGTGTTTTAGTCTTCTGTTCATTGTGTCTTTTATATGTCTTCCATTGTGTTTTACACAATTGGGTTTTTAACTCTTTTTTTTTCAAAAGTATTCGTTGTATTTTAGTCTTCTGTTCATTGTGTCTTTCGTATGTCATCCATTGTGTCTTACGCAACTGGGTTTTCAACTTTTTTTTTTCAAAAGTATTCATTGTGTTTTAGTCTTCTATTCATTGTGTCTTTAGTATGTCGTCCATTGTGTTTTACTAGACTCTTGATTGTGTTTTATACCTTATATTTAATTGGTGTTCATTGTGTTTTACATTCCATTGTGTCTTACGCAAGTGAGTTTTGAATATTTTTTTTCAAAAGTATAGCAATATGGTACTCATATTAAAGATAAAAAGACGCTCAATTTTATGGTATATATTTTTTTTTAAAAACGGATGACGTATAAAAAAGTTACGGGCATTTAAAAATGAAGGTGAAAATGACATGTGACTTGCATGTGCATATGTTTTTGACAAAATTACCCCTCCCACTTGTTAATCCTTTGGACACATGTCATTTTCTAGTGGCTTCTCACCCTTCTCATTTTTTGTAGCCTTTGTAGAATAACCCAACCCTATATAAGAAATCCATCTATAATGTTTCTATTCTACTCTTAAGATATGTGCTTGCAACCATCACTTTTCATCATCATCATCACCTCATAAAAGCTTTCTATCGCCATAACCTCCCCGAATGAAGCCTTAAACTTGATGGGTCATGATAATACGCTGCCTTTTCATGTACATAATAAGATTTGTTTTAAGTTCTGTAAAAATTGTTGGAATCTTAATGGTTCAGCCTTAACCATTCCTTTCGTGTATTTCTACGTGAACATGTGTAGATTGCAAGTTTCTTTGTTGGTTTTGTATCCTCCACACAAAAACATGTGAACATAATTAAATGATGATACCTAAGATGAAAAAAATAGATACATAATCAATCCAAGAAATGGGTCCATTCTCAGAGGTGGATCAAGATTTCTTAATTGAACTTGAAATATAGAAATGATGTAGTTTTTTATTATCAAAATCAACATATATCTGTCCAAGTCAATGTTTTAAAAACCGGTTTATACCGGCCGGTTGAATCGGTTATACCGCTTACCGGTGTCCTAGTCGGCACGAATCAGTACAGTAATTTGATGAAACAGTAAAAGATTTGAACCGCCGGTAAATGTCGGTATACCAGTTTATACCGTTATACCGGTACCGGTACAAGGTTAAACTTAGGACTTTATCGGTCCATAATGATGATAAAGATATCATTTTAAGTGAGAAAGAACATGAACCAGTTTCTCAAAGACAAAGTTACCTGGTATATATGTCACTTATCTTAGTATATTTTGATTATTGGCAACTAAAACTTCTTATTAAAGAATGTAAAAAAATGAAAATAATTATACTTGTGTTGATGGGGATGGCAATGATAATGAATTTTATCTTTTAAGCGATCATGAACTTTTATGATTCAACACTCTAATGCATAAACCAATCATACCTTTTTATATAAAACAACTTTGTTGAAAATTGAGTACTTTTAGATTTTTTTTTTTTAATTATTAATTCACTTTTGAATTAGTTTTTTATTACGAAATCATGTACCATTAGATTCTTTTTAAGTTAAAGTTGTATTTATAAAATTATAGGGTTAACTAGTCAATCTGGTTAAACCACCCGGTATAATCTGATTCAACCGGTTGAACCATTTCTAGGTGCAATCCGGTATGGTTAAAAAAACCGATTTTTAAAACATTGGTCCAAGTTAGATGCATCTATCATATCATTTTCAGACACCTCAAACCCTCCAAAAAAAAAAAATCTATCTTAATTCTTGTTCATCGTGCATGTAATTTTCAACACTATCCATGGAGACAAAACTTGATCATCATGAAGGTCTAGACTAATCTAAAGTCTTGTCTTCTTCTTCTTTTTTTTTTTTTTTTTTTTTTTTTTTTTTTTTGTCTCAGATTGATTGGATCTTTCCATCTTATTGTCTTCATCCTATAGAAAGAGGTCCGCATGCATAGCTTCTAGTTAATTAAAGGATATTGAACAAATTAAAATCTTATGCAAAGGGTATAGATCCTTGTGATAGTACGTGGTCCATTTCTTTTGAGTTGGCAAATGATGACAGAGTTCTTGTCTAACAACAAGGACTCAAAGGTACATTTCTTACATTGTATCATCTTTTCATGCTTTTGTTTTCTTAAAGCTTTTTTTGTAGAATAAGTCCATAGTTTAAGTGCTATTTTTTTATTTAAGAACAAAAACAACTTAAGATATTGTCCATCTCAATCCGGTATATAAGCATCAGAAATACATATTTTGTATCTTGTTTTACGTTAGCATCATTTTGCATGATCTTTTTTAATACTTTTTTTGGATAAACATATATGCTAATGTTTTTGCATCATTTTTTTAATATTTTTTTTGAATAAGTATGTTGAGATTTTTTTTGGATATAGCTTAGAAATGTTGAAAATGATGTTTAAAAGTTGTTAGAATACTTACACTAAATCGGAGACAAATTATCAACGTGAACCGGGCTTGTGTTTGACATAATTTCCTTAAATAGATTCGCGGCCTATTCTCGGGGTACACCGGTTCTTAACAGTGGTGATGCAATGCCTGACTTGCACACTTGCCTGAAAAATAATCGTAACCTGGTTGCTACATGTGTTTGATACTGAACACGTGTGTTGTATCAGAATGTACGTTAGCAAATGTTTTTACATGGGTTTACAAATATTATATCTTTTCTAATACTCTAAATAGAAATTTAGTATTTCAAAATGTGTAAATACATGTTAATACTTATTAATAGTCCAGTTTATCTAAACATGACACAAAACCCATGAACCAGAAAAACTTGAATCAAAAGTTCGTAATGAGCAGTCTTTCGGATTAAAGATTTCATTCCCATCATGAATCTAATCTGATTCAATGTACCACAACTTGTTTCCAAAAGGAAAAACATTTACAAACTTTCGCGAACACAAAATCCTTAAGAAGAAGGTTTTAAAATTGGTTCCTAATCTACACGAAAATTTGGTTTACTAATCTGTTTAAGTTTATTAGAAAAGATTATTGTACAAAATAAACAAACGTGTTAGAAATGATTATTTTAGAAAAATAATCAACTTTGAAACGGTTTGGTCAAACATTTATGGTTTCTAACGAGCAAGTTTGAAACGAGTTTATTTTTGAAAACCCAAAGTTAACACCGGCTTATGTAGACAGTTAATTTTCTAACAAGCGTGTTAGAAACGGTTTATTTTATATATAAACCAATAAGTTTTATAATGATTGTCATAATCGCTTATTTAATCGTTTATTTTTAAATGAGAGGGTTAGAATCAGATTAGATATGATAAACTAATTAAGTTGATTTGTAATCACTTTTCTTCTAACAAGTGAGTTAAAAATGCTTTAAATAATAAAACTATATTAGAGTTTATGTTATTGATTTGTAATCAAAACATAAATATGCATAGTTTATTTTTAAAACACCTGCAAAAGGAGAAATGTTTTGAAGGAATAAAACATGTTTTTTGCAAATTATATATGGTTTGATGCTTGTATGAGAAGTATGATGTCTTGAACCATATAATAGTCTTCAGAGACTATTTAGTGCAAAACAACTTGATGTTGTTTTGAACATATTTACTTGTTCGACTACTTGTGAGTAGTTCATTATAAACAACTTTGTTGTTTTGAACAGTGTGTTGAAGGAGTACCTCGAAACATACCACAAGACGATATAATTGCGATTATTTCGTCGAACGATAAAGTGTTGAAGAGAATAGCACTTTGAGATTTGATGTTTATATATCCTTATATTAATCCGTTTAAAATATATTTGTATTATATTATATATATTTTTTGGATTTAGCCCCGCTTACGGCTGTGCACATATAATGTATATATGTGTGGCCCTCGGGAGGGCAAAAGTAAACTTGCACTAATTTTAACGTTATTTTACTAATTTCGTGAAAATAACGTTAAAAATGACGGACGGTTAATCATGCATCAGGTGGTGACGTTGATAGCCAAAAGTCGAGGGGGTACATGCACCAATCGGGTTTGTCCCGGTTGCTAAGTGTTATGTGCCTTATGTCCAAGGCTTAATACAAAACCACTATCGAGCCAGGGGTCTCATTGGAAGCAGCCTCTCTATTCCCACGGGGTAGAGGTAAGGCTGTCTACATCTTACCCTCCTCAGACCCTACCCTAGCTTTTGCTATTGGCGGGATTAACTGAGTATGATGATGATGATGATATTTTGGATTATCTATTATTTTTTAATAATCAAGTGGATTAAAATATAATAAACTATAGATATAAAAAAGAAATGTAAGACGATGATATTTTATTCTTGGACGATTTACATTCGACAAATGTGATAAGGATATTTATTTTAATGGGTTGTGCAAGGAGTGTCCTGTAAGAATACAATGAGCGGGTTGTGATCATGACTTATGCAATAAGTTTCATACCAAACATCAAACGTACAACAACATCATGAGCGAATCATGATAAATGTGACAAACGTATTGAGATTAAATATACGAAAGGGAGATATGCCATCTAATGTTGAGAGCATCAACATGGAAATACACATTTGTGAATTTTGATGAATATAACACATGAAAGAAATATATGTCATTATTCAAAAGTCTTTGATAAATTTTGCGAGACTTACTGTGACAATCGGCAAAAATAAGGTAATTTCGTTCTAATTAATTATGCTTAATTAACGTAATTAAGTGCAATAAAGTGTTAATTATATTAACTGGGCTTTAGAGAATAGCAAATTTCTCATAAGATGCATAGGAATGCACATGTTTAATATTGAAGCATGACGAAATCGCGTACAAATAAACTTGTCCGGAACGGACGTTGGTGATTACCCAAATATGATTAATTAACCGAAAACGATCCCGATCACCCAAGATATAAAATAAAGGGTATTTCCATGAAATATTATGTGTTTTGGAACTCCAAAACCATATATGGAAACTCCAAATATAAAACTCCCGGTAACGAATAAAGTTCGCGTATTGCACCTGATATACGCGAAACTTATAAATTCACCCAATTAAAGCCTAAATAACTTACCAGTGCCTAAACTAGTCCATGCTTAAGGGTAATTGGAAGTCAATTATTTGTCCAGAATAACTCATAATAAACATGCGATAAAACCCCTAAAACCCTAATCAGATTAGTTGAATATTAACTAGGTAATTACAGGGTCATGTGCGTTTGCATGTGTTAAATAAAAAAAAACCAACAAACTGTTCACATTCTTTTTCAATCAACAAATCCAACCTCTTACCAGAATCATCACCATCACCTCCACCCTTGTCGACTTCACCACCACAACACCCTACCAAACCACCACCATACCGATCTACATCAGTGTAAAAAAATAAATTAAACAAGGTGTGAAATCTTAATTTATACAATATTTGCACAGATATATTGTATGAATAAATAAATAAAAGTTACATGCAGCTAGACTTATTTTCTTATGCGAAGCCCAAGATTTTATGTTCAAAGTATTCCACAAGACATCATAGAGGGGCATAAACAAGCAATAGTTAGTTTTCATTTCACTGTGATGTAGGATGTAGTATCTGCCAAAATAAATAAATAAATAATAATAAAGGTGTGACATCTTACCAGACCATCATCATCTTCATCGCCTTCCTTCACCACCGTCACCTCCACTGCTCAGCATCACCTCCACCCCCTATTGGCTTCACCACCACAACCATCACCATCACCAAACACCGCCCCACCCTGACCTTCAGAGCCACCACAAAGACGATCTGCAGCCCTGGCCACCACCCTGAGCTCCACAGCCATGAACCACCACCATACCCGTCGCCTTCACCCTAGACAACCACCCCCGAAACCACCACCATACCCCATTAGATCGATCTTCAAATTTGGGGGACAGTTCGTCTTGCTCAGATATGAGAGAGAGAGAGAGTAATTGTGTAATAATAATGATTTAAAAAAAATAGTAATTACAATGGTGAGGGTGGGTGGGGTGGGGTAGGGGAGGTGATAAATTACTATGTTGCCCCTTAATATTATAAGGATAACTTGCATATGTGTTACCTTGTTATTGGCCTATATATATATATATATGTATATATATATCAGTATGTGTGTGTGTTTGAGAGAGCGAGAGAGTGGGGGATCCACAAAAAAGGTCTATGGGAGGCCCAACAGTTCAGACTTTATACTAAAGGAGTAGGAGCAAGACTAGTGCAAAAGGAATCCTAAAGGAGTAGGAGCAAGACTAGTGCAAAAGTGTGCCACAATGTGGATGGACAACCTAGCACGCTTTCCTAGCTTGCCACGGTGGAACGGACAAGCAAACATGACTACCACATTTTAGGTGCTCTAAGAGTATGGCGTCATAATTGCTATTACATGAGCAGAATTACATGGAGCCTTGAGTTCTTTGAGATATTTAACAGAAGATGTTTTAGTTTGATCCTCGAATTATTGTCAACAAACCAATCAAATTTTTTAGACCCTAATGAGAAAACTTCAATCCCACCACTATATAATTTTTATATCATAATCACATGTGTCTATATTAGGATTTGTGTTATGACTAACTGTCACGGCCATGGAATCAAAACTTTACAACTTTATTAACAAGATCCCAACCCAGAAATAAGTATGAAACCCTTACAAGATTGTCAGATACAACAGTCACTCACAAATCTCTCAAACCAACACACTACAAAGAGATTATACAAAATAATCTCAATACAAAGACCCGATAGAATCAAACATCAACTGATTCAAGGTGAATCGGATGATAACTCTAGATCTAAACCCTAATGTGTAGAGAGAATAATACTGAGTGAAAAGAATAACAAAGTGTGAATGTGAACGAGTGAATGAGGAGAGAGACTGTGCAAGGCTTTATATATCTCACAAACTTGCACATTCCCCGAACAAAATGAACGGCCTTGATTGCTTCTCATATGCACGATCAACGACTCCCAGCCATTTGCGTTTCTTGCCACGGATCGCCACATCAGCCAGGGACTAGCTCAGCAACAGTTTAACACATGGGCCTAGGACTCTGACTCTTGGACTGGACCAGACATCAGCTAACTCTTCTAATCTGTTGGGATCCACTTTAACACGAGTTAGGCTGGGCCATTCACCTGCATCACTTATGCAAGATGGTGAAACATATGATAAAACAAATGTATAAAATAAAAATAACAAATTTAAGAAATGAAATTGAAGAGAAAATATTATATTATATTTTTAACACCCCCCCCCCCCCCTACAATTTTATTTCCCAAAATAGTCAAACACCTTCACCTGAGTACACAAGTTATTATGTTGTCTTGGTAACAATCCTTTTGTAAACAAGTTAGCCAATTGACTATTAGAGTCAACTTTTACTGTCTTGACCACACCCTGAGATATCAATTCTCTTAGAAAAATAGATCAAGACCAAAGTGCTTAGTTTTGTCATGGAAAACTGGGTTAAAAGCAATAGACATTGTAGTTGAACTATCACAAAGCAAATACAAATACACTGGCAGTTTGACTGCAATGTTTAATTCAGACAACAAATTCTTTAACCATATTATAAACTCGTAGTGTTATAACCTTCACTTAGGGTTATAACACCAAAGAGCAAGATAATATGCTTCCAATGTCCAACCACCACATACAGCCTTCTTGAATATCAAGAAACCCCATATCTAATCAAAACCCCAAAGGTCCAACGCATGGTCTAAATCTAGATAGATCTACTCCAATCAATGATGAAACATGATTAATCGAAGACCAACAGATCAGAACAAACATGACAGAAGACACCAAATCAAGAACACAAAAAACAACGGAAGACACCAAGATCAAAAGCCTATAGGCTCTAATACCATGTCACAACAATGGAATCAAAACTTACAACTTTATTAACAAGATCCCAACCAAGAAATAACTATGAAACCCTTACAAGATTGTTTGATACAACAATCATTCACAAATATCTCAAACCAATACACTACAAAGAGATTATACAAAATAATCTCAATACAAAGACCCAACAGAATCAAACATCAACTGATTCAAGGTGGATCATATGATAACTCTAGATCTAAACCCCTAATGTCTAGTGAGAATAATACTGAGTGAAAAGAATAACAAAGTGTGAATGCGAACGAGTGAATGAGGAGAGAGACTGTGCAAGGCTTTATATATCTCATAGACTTGCACACTCATCGAACAGAATGAACAACCTTGATTGCTACTCATATGCACGATCAACGACTCCCAGCCATTTGCGTTTCTTGCCACAGATCGCCACATCCGCCAGGGACCAGCTCAGCAACACTTTAACACATGGGCCTTGGACTCTGACTCCTGGACTGGACCAGACATCAGCTAACTCTTCTAATCTCATGGGCTCCACTTTAACACGAGATGAGCTGGACCATTCACCCGCGTCACTTATGCAAGATGATGAAACATATAATAAAACAAATGTAAAAAATAAAAGTAACAAATTTAAGAAATAAAATTGAAGACAAAATGTTATGTTATATTTTTAACACTTAACAATATAAACATGTTCACAATGCAATAAACACGAAAACTTAAGCTTTATATGAAAATTTTCGGAGTTAATCCCTAAATTTATAGGATACACGTGTATACATACATACATACACGTGTATATATTCATACATATACAAAGCAATTATATACCATATTCAACTTTTTCATATGTAAATACATCATATTGACAAGTAAAAATAACATAAAACATGTATATGTGTGGGATTCAGTACAAATAGAATTAATTTACTAAACGTGCAAAGTGAGTAATTTACCAAACTCTACGCAATGACAATAATGTAGATATTACCAACCTGATTAGAATTTCCTATTCAACCAACAAAAAGTACAATCGGATGCAGTGATTATCTATCTATAAGTAGAGTACAAATAGAATTAATTTACTCTAATTATAAGTAACGTAATTGTTTGTATAACTACAATAATCACTTCGTATAACTAGAGTATGTTCAAGAAGGCGAGTGAGGTAGGGATTTTTGATGGGATTCAACTCCCAAATGACGGGCCAAAACTAAACCATCTTCTATACGCTGATGATGCAATGCTAATAGGAGATTGGTCGTCTTTTAACTTTAATAATCTTAGAAGAATTCTGAGAGTATTTTATTTGTGCTCCGACTTGAAAATCAAAATTAACAAGTCCACGTTGTACGGCATTGGGGTGAATGAAGAGGAAGTTCGTAGGGGAGCAACAATTATGGGGTGCAAGTCTGGTAATATCCCTTTTATTTATTTTGGTATAAAAGTTGGTGCAAACATGAATCGAGTTTGTAATTGGGAACCGGTTTTGGAGGTTTTCCGAAATCGTTTAACAAAATGGAAGGCTCAAGTTTTGTCCATTGGTGTAGAGTCACTCTTATTAAATCGGTGCTTCAAAGCTTTCCAACGTATTACTTTTCACTTTATAAAGCGCCGAAGAAAATCATTGAAATGTTGGAGGGGTTGATAAAAAGGTTTTTATGGGGAGGATCCATTGAAAGGCGGAAATGCATTGGATAGGTTGGGATAAGGTGACATTGGCGAAGAAGGAAGGTGGTTTGGGTTTGAAGAAATTAGAAGATTGTAATAATGCGCTTGTTATTAAGTGGTTATGGAGATATAGATTGGAGATTGAGTCGGTTTGGAGAAAAGTTATTGACTCGATTCATTGGTCGTCTAGAAAATGGAATGTTTATCCGGTGATTGGTACTCGTGCTAGCACTTGGGTGAACATTGTCAAAGGTGGTTATAAACTGAAAGTGGACGACGACACTTTTATATCTTTGATTCAAAGTAAGGTTGGAAATGGAAGAGGAACTCGATTCTGGATAGATCCTTGGTTAACAGAAGTTCCTTTCAAGACGAGATATCCAAACTTGTTTCGGCTGGAGTGGCGGGCATCATTGCGGATGTGAAATCGTACTGCTTTCTTTGGTACAAACATAGACATAAGGATTGTAAATGTAGTTGGGAGTCATGGTGTAGATTTTCTTTGATGTAATTATTTGGTGGCGGCTCGCTCTCCTCCTTGGAGACGAGTTTTTTTGCCGGTTTTAATGAAAGTCTCTTTTCAAAAAAAAAGAAAAAAAGAAAAAAAAAACTAGAGTAGTTATCATTGTAGTGTGATTAATCTAGTTATTAGTAGAGTAATTTATGTAGTTATAAGTAGCGTTGTTATTGTTTGTGTAACTAGAGTAATTTTCATTTTAGTGCAATTACTTCAGTTATTAGTAGACTTGTTTGTGTAACTAACTAACTAGAGTAATTATCATTGTATTGTAATTAGTCAAGTTATAAATAGTGTAATTCTTTGGATAACTATGGAGAATTAATATTGTGGTGTAATTTCTTTAGTTATAAGTAGCATACTTACTCTAGTTATACGCTTCGCTCTATACAATTTTGCCACCACGTCGTTGTTCTCTTTAATTCGCATGTTTCGCAGAATAGTTATATTTGTATTTGATCCGACCTATCTACACATATATACCGACACCAAAACAGCATCTAATCGAAGTAACCAGACCCATGTCAAAAATCTCAACATTAAAGAAAATATCAACATCAATTTGATGATAAACCTTAGCACTAGATAACACTAATAATGGGCCCGAGTTGAAGGGAAGTTGTAGATGACTTGTTTTGATCCATTGGGTTTGGAGCAGCAAGAGTAAGTTCTAAATCAAGAGTACCGCTTTTTGAGCCAAAGGTACCACTTGGAGAAGCATGCACATGAGAACATATTGATGCCGTTTCATGGGATTTGACCATGGGATTGTAGTAAACATTCTCTTGATTTAAAGAAGTGAAATCTATCAAAGAAAGATTGTCATTGTAATCTTGATGTTCATCAAATGAGCTTGTTTGACTCATACTACATATGTTTGCTTGATTTTGTAGTACATTCTTGATGTTGTTGCCTCTCACCTGTGACAACCAAGAAAGTAACTTTATTCTAAAGTTTCAAACTTACCCAAATGTGTGTTTATGGTTCTATAAATACAACCCTTCCATTGTAAAGTAACCTTGTAACGTGTGACCATGCAAAAATACCTACCAAGTCAAAGAGGCTCGAACGACGATTCTTCTTGTCTAGACTCGCCCGTCGAAGGAAGTACTTTTGAGCATGACTTGCAACTTGTGTGGGCGTCCTGGTGGTCACAAAGTTTATTGAAATTCCTCTCCAATCACCTTTTCCTAGCTTCTCAAGTCCGATTAGAAATAGTCTATGTTCATCTTCTGACCAAGGGATGCCTATAAAATCACCCCTTTTAATATGTTAACACGAATCTTGAAGTTGAACACATGTACTTCATAAATATATATATGCACGTATATAATGTAACATAACATGACATAAAAAGTAACTTTTCAATAGTTATTTTAGTAGTCATGTATGATGTGAGTAATTAACAACTAGTAGAATTATGGATAATTATTTTTGCATACCTTTTTTCCTTTCTTGAGCTCGGTCAATGAGACCGTTTGAAAGATAACCATCGGACATGTTCTTGTCGGTTAGGTCATTGATGGAGACCCGAGAGGAAGATAAAGAAGAAGATGAGTTTGAAGCCGAAGTTGCCAAACAATCCATGCTAAGGCATTTCTTCATGACCATAGAGTATGGTGAGTCAAGTTGAACTCCAAATAGCCTTAAACCACCACCCCCTCCTACCAAAATTGTGCTATTGACATTGCCTTTATTGTAACTAGTGCAAGTTCTTGAATTGTGGCCTATGTTTCCACAATGTGAGCATTTTCTCACCATTTTTGTTCAAAGTTTAATTACCAAAACAAAGAAGCAAGAGTGATCCACTATCACCCAACACCTAAAAGGCACACCTAGAGAGAGAGAGAGATGATATGTTTGGAACCAAGGGAAATAATGATATGATGATATATGTGTGGTGGGAGGTTAGCTTTTGAGAAACAATATATGGATGTAAACCTAAGAATAAATGATTGGGTGGATATATTCCCTTTAACAGTTTGGCTTCTTTCCTAAAATGAAGATGGATAAAACTATATCATTAGAATCACTTTCATCAAAATAGATATTTGAAATTAAAAACAAATATTTTTGTCTTGTTTTAATTGTTTGAGTTGAATCTTTTAATAAATTTCGGGATAATCCTATTTTAATCAAGTGTATATTACTCACTAGAATTTGTACCGTTTGAAAAAGAAAAGAAACATTACCATTGACCATATATAATGGGAAATATCGTTCACATGTTCTATTATTCATCTGCTTGAGTTTGTACGTGCTTTTACTAGTTGCTACAATATATATACGCAAGGAATCCTAATTAAGTTGCTTATGGAGATAAAACATTTGAAAAGTGATTCGAGCAACTAGAATTATGCCCGAAAATTTAATACGTATTATCCCCTCCCCCCCTTTCTAAATATTGTTCAAGCTTCGCCACTGAATTTGAGCTCACATTTTGGTTTGTATTATCTAAGCTGACCATATAATGAAATTGGTTTACTTTTCACATGACAAGTCAGATATTTTAACATAAGCCTATATTTTTTTAACCTTAACCTATACACTTACTATTAAAATATAAACAACTTGTCTTTAATTAAAATTGAACCATCATCACATGATAAAATGACACCAATGCAACACTTTAATAACACTGAGCTATAATCCCTCCCTTTGAATAATAATACTATATAAACCCAAGTTGATTAGTGATGTAACACTAACAAAAATAAATAAATTTAAATAAAAATTTGTACTAGTTATAAAATAAAGTTTTGACAAGTTCTTTGGTTGAAGATATTTTTGATTAATTTATAAGTTCCAAGAACATGTAGATTACCAAAGATGACATGTTTGGTACGAAATTAATCAAGATATGATTATAATAAGCTTATTATACGAAAAAGGTTTACCCATGGCCTCTTGATCTAGTGGTATGGTGTCCCCCTTACAAATATAAGGTTATGGGTTCAAATCCTTGCAAATGCACGGTTAGGTGAAAATAAGATGGTATAAAAATTTGTCATTCAAAAAAAAATACGAAAAATGTTTTACATTTTTCTTTCGTGTTTGTCATCATCTCATCCTACACAAACCTTAAAAATAGCTTTGGTATGTATGAGTAAGATTTTGTTATATGTATGTACACTTATCCATAGAAGATTAATTAATGGTTAGACGGTAAATAGATGAGTCTAGAAATGATAGTTTTTTTCTATGTTTTATTTGTGTTTTATTTACATTCAAGACGTCCACCATGTTATATTTGGTTTGCCATCATCTTATCTTATACCAACCTTATAAATACTTTTGGTATGTATAAGATTTTGTTATATGTATTGCACATATGGGTTGAAAGATGAGTCTAGAAATGATTTTTTTTTTTTTTTTTTTTTGTGTGTGTTTTATTAATATCAAAGAAGTCTAATATGTTTTATTTTGGGGGTTTACTATCTCATCCCATCCTATACAACCCTTACAACTAGCTTTGGTATGTGTGATTAAGATTTTGTTATATTTATGTACATTGATCCATAAAAGAGTAATGGATAGATGGGTTGAAAGATGAGTCTAGAAATGTTATTATTTTTGTATGTTTTATATATATGTGTTTTATTTACATTAAAGAAGTCCGATATGTTTTATTTGGGTGATTAATATTCAGGGTGTGATTGAAATTCGGTACATATCTAAATGTTTTATGTTATTTGCGTTGTAGCTCAACTTTAAACATGAAAAAACTTTTTAAAAAAAACATTATTGAATAATTTTGACACTTTATATGTTAACAAATAAGTTGTGTTCTCTAGTCACCACCATGGCACCACAATTTTTCAACCATTAGGGTTTTTTTATATATTTTTTTTCCAAAGTATTTGTTTAATAGATTGGTCTAGACACATCTCTTCAAGATTAGTGGTCAGCCAAATCAACCAATTAGATCGAATTGGATTTTATATAATGATTAAAATATTAATCATATGTTTTCTTTTAAGAATCTTATCAGATTTAAATATACGATACGTTTTAAATCTTTAATGTCTCTAACGATGATGTCACACATCTATTAGTTATGGGAGGAACAATCATAAACATTGTCTAGTGGTAATCCTTCATAACAACGAATAAATCAACTAATTGATTAACTGATTAAATAATTGTTCTATAACCACGAATTATTTATCTAAGAGAGAGCTATATGATTCATGTATATAATTATAGATACGAACTGAACTTTCAGCGAACAATTCATGAACCGTTTGGCGGGAAGTTCGTGTATGTTCGTTCGTTTAATAAATGAACGGACACGAACAAAAAATTCCGTTCGTTTAGTTCAACGAACAAACATGAACAGAGGTCGCGTTCGTTCGTTTATGTTCGTGAACGTTTGGTAACTTGTTCGTTTCTGTCTTCGCTTCATGTAGAAGGATGACAACGAACGAACATGAACGGACACGAACAAAAAATTCTGTTCGTTTATGTTCGTGAACGTTTGGTAACTTGTTAGTTTATGTTTGTGATAATTAAATCCTTGTTAATTTTCTAATTTCTATAATCTGATATACAAAAATAGTTGATTAGTTGTAATATCAAATCATTTCTTTGATTAGCATGTGTGGTCACTTGCATTTTCAAATAATTTCCTCAATCATTCAGGTGCAAATAGCAACTTATATCCATACATACAAAAAATCACTTCATTGGCTGATCTATTTAGATCTTCTGGCAATTGGCATTACTATAAGAAGGAATCTTTTTCAACACCATATATGTAGCTTAATAAACCTTGACTATGTTTATGTCAAGACAAAATATTCCATATTATTTTGTCAAAATCATGCCCCAAGTTGAGATATTTTACGGTGTATATACACACACATAAGAAAACATTCAATAAAAAACAATAATATAGTGGATGAAAGATAATCACAATATAGCAGGAGAGAAAAGGAGGTAGTTAAAAATTCTGTCACATGCAGGTGTCTGAATTTTTGACACGACCCGAACCTAACACAAAATTAGTGGGTTTGGGTTTTGTTTAAATGGGCTCGGGTCAGGTTCGGGTCAACCCAGGCGGGTTGACGGGTTAACCCGTTTAACCTATTTATACTATTTATTGTTTTTTATAGAAGATGTTTTATTTTATAAATTAAATTGGTTATGTATTTTATGCTGTACTTATAACTTAAAATAGAAATTGGTATTAGATTTTATAAATAAAACATAAATGTTTTATATATGTTTGTGTTTTTTTTACAGTAAAATTTTAATTTTAAAACATTAGTTTGCGAAAAAATAAAAAAAATCGGGTTGAATGGGCTGGGTTCGGGTCAACCCGAGAATATTCAGGTCGGGTTCGGGTTCATGTGTATGTCACAATTTTCGGGTTCGGGTCAGGTTGCACCCGCCAACCCGCGAACCCGACCCGTTAAGCACCCCTAGTGTGACAACCTGCACCCTTCACTTTTCATAAATGTGCATAATTGGTTCCTCAACTCTTTCAAAATTTTCATTTTTAACCCTCGTATTTTAATAGGACCAAAATTCACAATTTAATAAAACTTATAATTTTTATAAGTAAAAGTATGCACGTTTTTATACTCACATCTACACCCGAGCACGTATGTTTCAGACCTTGATACTCAAAGCCCTTATTTTTCGGTCCTAAAACAACTTAGAAACAGAAGGAAACAAGTCTATAACTTAAAATTGATTAAATTAGAAAAAATTATTTTTTTTAGCCCTCGCGGTCCGCTAAGACAGTCAAAGTCCTAGTCAAAGTCCTAGTCAAATAGTCAATTCATCTTAAAACCTTACTTTATTGTGTTGACCAATTTTAAAGCCTAACCCATTACACTTTGCACCTCTAAATCGAATGTTTCAATTCGATTAAACTCTCCCTCATACCTTTCTTCTAGAGTATATCACTTCTAAATTTGAAGCTTTGATTATAAGCTCTTGCAATTGGCGAATTGGAAGCTTGATATTTTTCCTATTCGGTTTCTTTTCTTCTAAATTGGACTAGTTTCGTTGTTGAATCTTTGGATTGCTCGCATTTTCACACTCGCTTAGTCATCTAGTCATTTGGCGAAAGTGAGTATTTCCTATCCCCTTTTTATCTTTATTCACTTTTGGGGTGTTACATGTACATTATACAAAATACACATACAAGTTCACATTTTTACAATACAATTCTAGTACATTGTGCATTTGCTTACACACGTGCTTTATGCTTAGACATTACATGTAGAATACATTTGTACTTAGTGAAATCATTAACCATGTACAAGCCGACCTTAACATTGGATAGCGCTATTGGATTGACAACCCGCCTAGGTTGATTCTTCCCCTTTTTCATCGGAGAATCCATGGTCATTGTTAAGTTATTATCCATTTATTGGATAAGTACACCACCGTTCATTTAGTACATTTATACAGTCACAGGATTGATTTCGCTCATTTGTATGATACATAGTTTACATAATTGCATTGTAGCTTTGCACTTGAATTGTATACCATTTTCCAACTTACTATATGTATTAAAACTAGGAATGCTCACCAACATTTCTTATGTTGACAAAACCTATTTTGTACATGTTTGAGGTGCAGTTTGATCTTAGTTCCATAGCATTGGATTTAGTGTTTGCTTTTAATAAGTTATTTCAAATTTCATGTTTCGTTCAGACTTTTGTATTTTTTTCCATTTCATCTATGTAAGACAATTTAAATTATTCAATAATATATTTATATTTTAGTACCATGTGCTTTTGAACAATCGTCACTACGTGACACCTCGATGATTCCGCCATCGGTTGGGGTGTTACACCTAGTCATATGTATCACATTTGAATCAGTATGTATATGTGTTTATGAAATTGTTTATGTATTGAACAGCTCTATATATGTACAGTTGTACACACGTGTATATATGTATTAAGGCCTGAATCATATTAGCCAAACGAAGATAGTCTCCACTAAGGTTTGTATCATATAAGATCATACAATAAACCAATAATAATATGGCAACTTGCCAACTATTGCTTTTAAAGCTAAAACTTTGCTTCCTTCTAGAGAAGCAAAGTCTACTATGCATGCATCAAGAACAACCCAAAAAAGCAGATTAGATAACCTTCACATGCGGCATGCCTATAACTTCAAATCAAAACAGTAGATGAAACTTAAATACGAGTATATGACATATATGGATCCAACACAACGATTAAGGGGGTGTTTGGGATTGATTATTCAAAACAGATTATGCGTTTTGAAAAAGCAGAGGTGGAGCTGCTTATAGATTATTGCGTTTTGGTAGCCTAAAAAACTGATTATCTGCGTTTTCAAAACGCAATCCAAACACTAAAAAATGATTATCTGCGGTTTGAAAACGCAATAATCTAAACATCAGATTCAAAACGCAATCCAAACACCCTCTAAGACTGTGTTTGAATGTGAATACTGTGACTTGAAGAATCAGAATCTAGATCATAGAAAAAAGATACTCTATTAAGTAAGGGGTGTTTGGAATTGTGAATTTGAATTGCTTATAATCAAATAAATAGCTTATTGAACACAATTTATTGTTAGGATTGAACACACGAAAGCTGAACACATGCACACGAAAGCAATAAACGACACGAGGATTTAACGTAGTTCTGCCGGCTGACATATGTCCAATATGTTGCACATATGGTTTCTTTTATTATATGGGTTATTATGGGAGCTACAATAAATTACAGGTACAAAGCTATCATATATAGAGACTAATATAGGGTTAGAAAACTTAATCCCCAATTAGGCCCTAACCCACATAAAGATAATTAGGACCACATGAAATTAAACCTAATTTTACTGTCAAAATAAAACATCTGGACCGATCGCCCTCCCTTGGTCAAGCCTCCGAACCAATCGCCCAACAATTATATCCACCTAAAGGAATAACATATACTTTTGAATCCGTGAAAGATAATAAATTTGAAATAAGCACTTTTCTTCATCTAGATACTCCAAAGAGATTTACTAAAAACCATAATAAGTAGTTAAGTTCTTCATCTCAATATAAGTTTTATTTCAACTTCTTAGCAGATTCTCCATATCGGGTTCTTTTGATCCTAATATGTTATTTAATATGAAAAAAAGGTCAACAATCTTTTAGCACTAACTATATCAAAACCTATGCCATTTTTATATTTGACTATAAAATGAGTTTCATGCATATCAGTTGTGGAAAAGCACTAATACTAGATTGCTAGGATCAAATCTTATTACTTTCCAAATACAAAAGCACTTTGATCTAATCAAAAGTTTTAAAGAAGTACAAAAGAGCAGTTCAGTACTAAACCAAATTAGATCCTTATGTACTTGTAGGCACATAATAAGACTGGGGGGTGTGGCTCGGGAAAGGGGTCGGGGAAGATGAGATTGTGACAACTCGGGTAAATCTCTCTCTCGGTTTCTATCTTTTATTTGTTTCTTTCGTTATTCCTTTTGGTACTTGTGCAATTTTCGGGACGAAAATTCTTTTAACGTGGGGATGATGTGACACCCGGCAAATTCTGGTTAACAACGTTGTCTAGATGAAAGTCTACCTTAGCGAGTCACGCGTATATTGTACTTAACTGGGTTAGTTAAGTCGTGTTATGGTTCGGGAACTGTTAGTTTAGTATAGAGGATCATCGGATGTTAGTCTAGAGGTTCATTAGATGTCAGTCCTTAGCCAAGTGTACAAGTGGTGACGATTCGTAGAATCGTCAGAGCATAGGGAACATACAAGTCTCGAGTCCCGGGAATTGGTGAACGAGTGTGAATATGTTTGTGTGCAAGTGTTATGTGTTTACAATCATTATGTGACTTGTCGGTATGTGAAAATGTGTTAACATATGTTAAAACGGGGTTTAACGCGCAAAATACACGGAACCAACCCCTATAGGCGATTAGGGTTGGCTAATCGCCTATAAGGGAGGCGATTGGGCTTCATGGGAGGCGAGTAGCATGCTAATCGCGTATAGCTGCTGCAAATCGCATGGAACGTGCTGGACGACTAAAAACGACTATAAATACAATACTTGACCTCCTAAACTTCATAATATCAACCCTAGTCGTCCCATAAACCGCCCCAACACACACACAACCTCTGGAACGTGATTTTGGATCAAAACACAAGGTTTCAAGCTTATTTCATCAATCTATCACAATCTAAGGTGTGATTTTCATCCATGCAATCTTTGCTAACGTTTTTATTAAATCCCTAACGGTCCAGACCTGTTTTAAAACGAATAAGCTTTCTGAAAATCGTTAATAAGTATGGTTAATTGGATTTTAAATAGCATGCATGATGTATGTGGGTTTTCAATTAAAAGCTAGGGTTTTTATGATTCAAGATGGATGATTAACATGTTATTAGGTTAGCTTCAGATTAATAATGATGGCATGATGATGAGATCTGAGTTATTGTTAATTAGGGTTACGGTTTTGCATGCTAATGTGATGTTTCATGTTATGTGTATTGTCTTTAAGATACATGATGGCATTCAGGGCTGATAGATCGAGGTTAAACGAAGGATTTTGATGGAAATATGTTTGATATAGTTGTTAGGATGATATTTGATGTTTACACACGTTCTGGGATTGATTTGGAGTGTTAAACGCGCGAAAAAACGGAACAGCCATGTTGCAGGCGAGTAGCAACCCTAATCGCCTATACTATAGGCGATTAGGAGGCTAATCGCCTATGTTTCATGCAATTGGGGGCTAATTGCTAGCAGATGCATGTCTTATGAGCTAATTGCTAGCAGATGCATGTCTTATGAGCTAATTGCTAGCAGATGCATGTCTTATGAGCTAATTGCTAGCAGATGCATGTCTTATGAGCTAATTGCTAGCATATGCATGTCTTATGAGCTAATTGCTAGCAGATGCATGTCTTATGAGCTAATTGCTAGTAGATGCATGTCTTATGAGCTAATTGCTAGTAGATGTATGTCTTATGACCTAATTGCTAGTAAATGCATGTCTTATGACCTAATTGCCTATAGACTCCTGAAATGCATGTCTTATGACTTAATTGCCTATAGTATAGGCAATTAGCATTCCTAAATGCCTGTTGACTTTCATAATCGCCTGTACTGCTGCTGTAAGCATATTTTGACATATCGAGACCCGATTTGACACCTAGGAACATGCTAGGAACCCCGTAACATATCTAATAACTTGGTAACATATGTTCGGACTTATTTACGTGATACTTGAACTACGTGATGTAACTTGTTGGACGTTAACGTATGTTAAGTGTGATTGCATGATTGTATGTTTGAGAGTGTAAGCATAACACGGGGAGTCTCGGGTCACCAATGGGATGTCGAGTCTTGTACTTTGGGTTAATTTAACAGTCACGGGTTTTCAAACGAACTTGGTTATGGTCTGGACATCTAGGGACTAACTAACCTGCGGGTTATTAGTCTAAGTACTTGTAACTGTCATATGTTAGGTCGCCGCTTTACGGGACTAGCATAGCTTGCTGAGTTTATTCGTATTACGAAGTAACGCAACCTAAGGTGAGTTTACGGCCCCTCTTTTAACTGGTTTCACTTTTCGGGGGAGAAAACATGTGTTAAAACTTATGTTTGGTAACTACTGTCATACTATGGGTTTCTATGGTTTACTATACGATCTTTGGAAGTCCCGGGGGGAACCATGAATGTGCGGGTTAGCACAACGGGGAAATGTGAATAGCGCTATTGGGAGTGACCAACCCCGCTCGTCGGCTTGAAGGGCCGGGCGAGTGCATATTGTCTCAAACAGGAACAACAGGTTTACTATTCGGGCATGACATCTGGTTTGCGAGTTAGTAATGGTTTTCCAATCGTAGTAGTAACAAAACATACGCCTAGCTAGCGTACTTTGGTTTTCGATTTGTTATAGTATGGACAGGTTGAACTTGGTACTGTGATTACAAAACCTGTAAACTCACCAGCATTTTTGTGCTGACGTAAACTTTTACATGTTTTCTCAGGTCGCTAAGGTAGCACAATGGAACTAGGGCGCACGCGTCTGCACGGCGTCTAGTTAGGATTGCATGATTTTCGAACGTTGAATACTTGGTTTATTTTGGATTATGTTTTGAATAAGCTTCCGCTGTAATTGGGGATTTTAAACTATGTTTTCTTAAATTGCATATGTTCATTTAGACTTGTTTATTGTGATCGTTGGTTTGGATCCTGGTTTGTCATACGCCTAGCGGTAAAACTCCGCAAGTGGATTTTGAGGGTGTGACAGAGGTGGAGCCTTTCCCGATGGGGAACACCCCCCCCCCCCCCCCCCCCCGTTTTTCAATCGGTGAGCTCGGGGGAATCATCCCGTCCTTCCCGACGCGTTTTCCAAGAAAACTAATATTATATATATATTTTTTTTGTCTTTTTATGTATGAAAAATTATTATAAAAAGGAAAGGGGAAGGGGGAAGAAGGGGGAACCATTTCCCCTAGAAGGGGGAGGAGAAGGGGAAGATGATGTGACGCTGATGTGGACAAGGGGAAAGAAGGGGGAAAGGGAACCACACCCCATAGTCTAATAATGGAATAGTTTACAACTACTCAGCAGCCCCCACGGCCCACATATGTTTATGAGAAAACCACGGGTTGGAATGTACAAACATCGCCCACATTTTATATTTTTCTATTTAATTACGAAAATTTTGTAGTGTCTACATTATTATTTTTTAAAGTGGGTCATGTTGGTCATGTTTGCACATTCCAAGAATCCCAAGGCATTTATGATGCTAATAGCGATCATAGCGACCGCTATAGCGAATAGCATAGCGTAGCGTAGCGCTCATTTGACGCTATATAGTTGATAGCGACAAATAGTGGGAAATAGCGAGATTTTTGTACTTTTTCTATAAAATATACATATAAAATATTAAAATTTTCTTCTAGTGTATTGCAAAACATGAAACAGTGCCCACTATTTTATCGTTATCGCTACGTAGCGTATCGGTAGCGTGTCGCTACCATCCGCTATTCGCTATTGACAACTATGTTTATGATGATACCGGAAGATAAAGTAGATACATGAAATTATTTTGCAAATCTCATTGTCGACATGGTTAGTGACGTACAACTGCACCAAAAATTGTTCACTTTCAGGGCTTTCTATCTATGTTTTGTTAATTATTATTATTATTAGTGACTTGATACACTAGGTATTTACAATAGTATGTTTAGCTAACATATAACAAAGAAATATTTCATCAATTGTATATGTCCAAGTAGATCATAATGAATCATATATACTTACCATTCCATACTTGATATTTAACAAAAACTTATACGAGCACGTATATCTTTCAAAATTTCATCGAAGTCTTCACAAAATATGAGAACTGGTTGAGATAAATATTGAGGTCTAAGAAATCTGTAAGACACTGAGAAATAGAGTTGTTAGAAGTAAGAATTAGTTTCTAGTGTTTGGGTTAACAAACTACGGCTCGATTGGCATCGGGAAACGAAGATAAGAGCTTGAAGCCATTTGGTCTCAAGTTCAAATCCAATCCAGAGAGGTTTTACCGCAGTGAGCCTTCAGACGGCGGGTTTTTCCCCAAATTGATGACTTTGTGGACTTGGACTGGCCAGTTGTATTAAACCACTAGCAGTAGTGGTATTTAGTTGGCCGTTAAAAAAAAGTTTCTAGTGTATGGGTAAAGTGAAACATATAACCTGATTATTTAGGGGTCAAATAATCAGTTTCAAAGAAGTGGCAACAAACCTGATTCTGATTATCTGTTTATTTTGAGGTAATTTTACATATAAATCCTTGCAAATTCAGGATTTTCTAAACACTCAAATAAGTGAATAATTGATTGACACATTATCACAACTTCAAAAACTGCAAAAGCATATCCAAACACTATCTTCTGCAACCAGTTTGGTTACAACTGATTATCTGATTCTAGTCATTCCATACCATATAATCACTTTTTTAAACACAATGGTAGACACCATCTAAATACATATATATTCACACACACACACACACACACACACACACAAATCCTACCACAAGATTATAGAGATACAGACACACTCAAGAAAAACTCCAAGATCTAAATTTGCAAATTCCACGGCGATCTTCTTTAAGAGACTCACGTATGGATTGCACCAAAGAAAGCACAGCAGGAACACGTGACAGGTCTTCATGACGTTCCTGCATTATTTATATCTTTTTCTCAAGTAATTTACTAATTTGCAAAAGAACTGGTTGTGTTTATAATAGCAATCAACGATATTTGAGAAAAAGCTGCAAAATAAATAAACTATATATTACCACATCGGCAAGACGGTCTTCAATACCTCCAAGGTTAGCATTAGTAGGCATGAATATCTTCCTGTAAGCAGCTCTCAGGCTCCGGATCTATATCTCAACAGTGAAGTGAGTTACCACAACTAAGTGTAGCTCAAATCGAATTAATGCACAGATAAAAACGAAAGAATTCATTAATGCATGCATCTTTAACCAATATTTTTAAGAAAATCGTTCAAATTTACACCCCCATCCCACATGTACGGTTAACGACTTTAGATCATCATAGTGGAATTCGTGAAGGCAAAAACTGTGAGTCTGTGACAGAGATTAGAGGTGTCAATTTTAACCCATTTACTTGTAAAAGGCTGATTTGTTTAATGTTTTCTCTCTTAACAGTTTAATATAAAAAATCAAAAAGGTTTATTAACAAATCAAACCGGTCAAATGGATCGACCAGGTCAAAGAGTTTGAAAGCATCCCAAAATGTATTTTTATAGTATACAATTTACATACCGTTTTATCAAAATGGTCAGAATATTAGTGAAATAATACAACTTTTTGCCATTATTCATCAAAAAAATTAACAAACAGCAGCTAACCTCAGTAACAGAGAACCCACTTCTTCGAAGACCTTCTAGATTTAAACCACGTAGCTCTGCTCTGTCTCCAGACACCATGGTGTACTTGGGGACATCTTGTGAAACCTTATGTTTACCCATCAAAAAATTAGATTTCAAATCTCTGTTAAAGCAAAATAGAAGCAGATGATTTGATTCGCATATAAAAATTAAATTAAAACAAGAAAACCCCTTCCATGCAGTGACATGTTGCCTAGTAGGGTGTGCAGAAAACTAAAAAATGACCTGAAACCAAAAAGACTGGAAACCCAAAAGTTTTTTTTTTTTTTTTTTGAAAAACATAGGTTTGGTTTACAGATTGTTTAAAGAAAACCCAAAATTTCGTTTTGGGTTCGGTTTATGTAGAAAAAACAACCAAACAGTTTTCATAAGAGAGTAAAATTTGGATGTGTAGCTCTGTAGTATATCAAGTTATCAACTGTTTTACACTTCACCAGTTCACCCTGCCATTCACTTCTCAATACCCTTTTAACTTTACTGTAGTACTATACAAACTAGTTGTTTCGCGCAAGTCTAAAAATAGTGAATGTAGTTGGTATCAAAGCGTTGCTTGTCGGACAGATCTTTATAATTTATTAATTTATGGTGTTGCTTGTGGGGCTGAAATGTCTTAAGCCCAAAAACTGAAAAACGAAAACTAAAAATTGGAAACTGAAAGCAGACATTTTATTTTTCAATGCTACTGAAACTGAACTTTTCTTATTCTGTTTCAGTTTTAAGCAAAAAATGAACCGACAAGACACATGCAAACCATATTACTAAGTTAAAAAGCAATTTGATATAATAATATAATATAAAAGATACATTGTTGACACTTGATAAAGAATCTTACCGCTGAACCTCCACCAATGAAACAGAAAGAACCAATATTGCAGAACTGATGAACAACAATGGCCCCAGCAGTGTGAGCATGGTCCTACAAGAAAACTTGTAAAACCAAACTTTAATTTGAGTCATTTCACATTTGACCAAAGGATACCCAGATTGATCACATACAACCACTATCAAACAATAGGTCGAAAACAGGCACGTATGGTGAGTTGGGTAACTGGTCAAAAATGGGCAAGATATAAATTATACCCCAAAGTCAAGTAATCGAAGCTGTTTTTAATAAATAGATGTAAAAGGTTTTACGAATTTTAAGTACATTTGGGTCCCTTTCTAGCTGTGACGTACTGGTTTGACCTACTAGATATATATTATACCCCAAAGTCAAGTTTACCACATCTACATACAAGAGTGCAGCAAATGATCAAAGGACTAACCTCCACCAATACATGGCCTGCTAAGAGGGTGCTGTTTGCAAAAATGTTGTTGTTACCCACTTTGCAATCATGGGCTATATGACAAGATCCCATGATAAGATTGTTATCACCAATAACCTAAATTATACAATTCTTCAATTCAAGAACAAGAATAACAAAAGCTTTTTTAGTGATAAAAGGAGCTTAACTCAAGTTTATGAATACCAAAAGAGGAAAAAGCATTCACGTACTGTTCTGTCCGAAGGTTTTGAAGATCGATGGATAGAAACATGTTCTCTAATCTCATTGTTATCACCAACTTCAAGAAAGCATTCATTACCTGACTGAGAACAATAGTGAACGATCAAACATTATGACTCTAGTTGACAAAGACATGAAGGAATCAAATTTGTGCACTTTTAAAAAAAGCTTCATATGTCATTTTATTGGAAAACATATCTAAAAATATTTTACCTTTTGGGGTAGTGTATGTAGAACTTCATACATCATTTTATTGAAAAAACTTATCTAAAAATATTTTACCTTTTGGGGTAGTGTATGTAGATGTCATTTAAGTATTCAACTTTTTTCACTAAGGTCATTGATGGTTTAAAAAACGAGTGAGGCGTGCGCCTCGAGACGAGCCGCAAGGCGATTTTGTAAGAAAACGAATCTGAGGCGGCGCCTCAGGGTGTTATTTTGTAAGTGCGCCTCATGGGTTTTTGATGTTTATTTTTGTTGTTTTGAACTTTTTGTGTAAATTTCAAGCATTCTATGTCTTTTTAATGTGTGTTTTTGATGAATCTGGTAATGAAATTAGTTAGTATTTCATTTTTTATAATATATATAGTATTTATATTTATTTTTTATTCCGCCTCAGGCTTATGCCTTGGGTTGCCTCGAGGCGTACGCCTCGTGAGGCAAAGGGAAAACGCCTCGAGGCACAATTTCGTACTTTTAAACCTCGGGTCATCCCTAATTTAAACTACATTATAGTCCACCTAAGTATTTCTCTTGTTTCATTTATACCAATTTTGATGTAAAAATGACGAATGACAAAAATGCCTTACATTTTTTCCCAAAAAAACAACCGACTTTAACCTATCACATGTAAACACCTCATTAAAGATATTTTTGTGTTTCCAAGATTTTCAACATCATTTCCGTCAACCGACATGTTTTATAAGATACATAGTTACATACTTTGGCGGTCTATGAAATAGTTTCACTACACGGGTAGCCTTAATGAAAAAATATGAATACTTTATACGTGTATTGCCTCAACAAACATCATCCCAATTCTTTTTTATCATATTTGACAAACTAGTTATCCATACAAATTAAAAAATTGGACAAAAATTGATTCAAGTCAACCAACCTCGCTGGTCCTTTTGGACCAGCACCAAAAACTACCCGTTTCCATACCCACCCACTTCGCAACCTCTACATCATATGGACCTATGGAAGACACGTAAATGCAAGAAAACCTTATACTTCATGTCCTGGCATTTGATGCCAACCACAGCATGATGACCAATGATATTGTTGCAACCTATGATTGTCTTTCCAGGTATGTTATCTCCAACAACCGCCCCACTATTTGACAATAACACAAAAATAAGTAAGTATCTAGGGCGGTAGCGCTAGAGGAACAGTCTTCAGCAATAGCAATAACTAAATGGTCTGAATTAACCTCATCAAGACGCATTTATCTCCCAATTTTGTGTTTCCAAAAACATGACTTCCAGGATGTAGTTTGCAATCATTTCCCAGCACTACTGAAGATCCCACAGTGCAAAAGGGGCCAATAGAAACACCCTGCATGCTAATAGAGTTGTATAATTATATAATTTACAGGACAATTTAACCACTTGATAACCTAAGATAATCTCAAACATGACTGCAGGATTATTAAAGCTGAAACCACGCTAGCATGGAAGTTTTCTGATTCCCGCCACTCTGGCAATTTATGACTTCACTAACAATTGTACAATTATACAGTCTCCTATCGCCTTTTGGCAATGTAAATGTATATAAAAAAACTATAATTCAATAGCTAAAAAAGTCCCTAATAAGGTAACGGTAAAAAAGTAGCTAAATTTCATCACTTAAACCATGGTAAACCATCCTGGATCAAATTTATATACCTAACAACATGTTTTTTTAAGAACATATAGAATACTCTTACGCGCGCTTCTATTCATAGTCTTAAAACACATAAAATAATGCAGGATTGCCATTCACATCCCACTCATTAACATAAATATGTAAGTTATCATCTTTCTTCCCTCTGTTTAAATTCCTGTTTCAATTTCTCTAAAAACTGATTCAATCATTAATCTTCCTCACAAACTTAAACCCTAATTCTACTTCAATGCAATCACTAATTACTTGTCATTAACAAGCAGAGGCAACACATACATTACATTTCAATGTTTCATCATAAGCAATTAAGCATACCTGACCTATGACCGCATTAGGATGAACAACGGATGTAGGGTGTATGAAGCTAGGGTTTGTTCCATCATCATTAACATCTTTACAAGCATCTATTAATAAATTATAAAAAGAAAAAAACAGTTAATTAATATTAATGTACAGACAATGAAGGAAGAGGAGTATATAAGGTTGCTTACGGCTGAGAGTAGAGAGCCGTTGACGGTAAAGTGACCGGAGAAGACCAACGGCGACCTGCTGTCGGACTCTGAGGGCTGAAGCTGCCATTTTTTTAAAAGATGGGTAGCTTTTGCATGCTATTTATATGACTTAATAATAATAATAATAAGTTACATATCTTACCCCTGTGTGTTTCAGTATGACATGTTTAATCCTCCTTAAAAGAGGAGTTTTCTAATTTTTTACATTTCAAATTTTAAAACAAACTTGTGAAAATAATCATTCGGTCCCTGCACGATGCAGCGAGAAACACAAACACTTTTAAGGGTATGCATGGTTTGATTCAGTTCAGTTAGTAGTCTCAACTGAAACCAATGTCATCGGTTAATTGATCTTATGAGCCAATCGGTTCAGTTTATTTTGTAAAATAGTCGGTTTTTAGTTATGCTCAGTTAATTTTTAAATAAGCAAAAGTTAATTAAAGTTGAGGGGATTAAAGTGTAATTAGTGTTTGAAAGACCAGGTTACCCTCATTTCAGTGTTGTACATTATGCATTAGAATTAAAAAATTCTAAACTTTTGAGTATCTTAAAATACTTTTGTATTATGCATTATATATAGTATATAATAACTATATTGTTTAATAGTTGAGTATGTCTATACGGTTACGGTTATAGCAGATAACATGCTTAACATCTTTACATGCTTACAACTTTACTACCACATGTTTACGACCAAATAAGTTGTTTTGCGAATTGTGTTACTTGATCACGACTCACACATTTTGTAACTCTTTTACAATGTGATCGCAACCAAGGGCGAAGTATGCTTGGGGCAAGGGGCGGCCCTGGCCCCCTCTGTTTTTTTTGCGCAGTAGTGGAAATTTACGATTTTCATAGGTAAATTGAGTTCGGGTTAAATCCGGCCCCCACCGATTTTCCACTACCGATTAAAAAAATTAAGTTCGGCTCCCGCCGATTCCGAAACCAAGCTTCGCCATTGATCACAACGCGTTGGCAGGGCTTGACTTCTCAATCCGTTTCGACATATTTAGTCATTTAGATAAATATATTGATCATGTACGGTTCAACAATTTCAACCCATCAAACAACCAATCCGACCCTGTCAACATAACCCGGTCACGATTTCCACCAAAACGTATCCATAATTTATATAGGTTTGCATGCTCTTATGTTGTTCAAGGAAAAAGTAGATGAACTCAGTATTGTAAAAGAAATAGAGATAATATATATTTACACATAGAAATGTACAAGTATTTCACTAAATGCACATAATACATACTAATAAGTCTAAAACTATTGCTCTAGCAACCTTATAGCAGTAAAATGGTTGCCCAAATTACACTATCATCACTTGATATCATCACTGTCCAACATCCATAGCACCTGTTTCCCAAAAAAAAAAAACAGTCACTAGATGTTGTCATACAAACTAAAAATTTGTCTAAACTAAAAGTTTGTTAACAAAAAGGTGTGTTCAGTGTTCATACTTGAGACATCCTTGGTCTCGAATGTGGGTCCCGCCTAATGCACAACGAAGCGCAATGTGACATGCATCGAACCTCTGCTTCGGAATAACTGTCTTTGAGTCGCGGGTCAATCAACTCACTAATGGCACTCTCTTCAAGCAATGGTCTAGCCTGTTCACCAAAATACACAACAGTTAGGCAAAATGGTTAAAGTGTGGGTTGTGTGGGCCGGGTCGGGTCGGGTCGGGCCAACCAAAGGCCATGTTTATTATTGGGTTATCAAGTTTTTGAAGTAAAATAAATGAACACTGTGTAACATTTTTTTTACCTGTTTGACACTCATCTAACCTGTCACAAGCAAAATAAAACCCAAATCGACCCGTTTACATGTAAACGGGTCAAACGGGTCACATGTAGCAACCATGAATATGCTAAAGTCTAAACCAACAATGAAAATGAGAACACATGGGTCCAAAATTCATACCCATTCTGTGAGATATTGTTGGCCCTTTGGCCGCGTTATATCAACTGCTTTCCGTCCTGTAATGAGCTCAACCAACACAACCCCGAATGAATACACGTCAGCTTTTTCCGTAATTTCACCAGTTTGAGCGTATTCCGGAGCCAAGTACCTACAGAAACAAATCCACATTAGAAAACACTGATTTCTAGTCATGTACAAACGTTGAGTGCAAACGGGTCACCTGACCCGTCTCAATACAACTATCATTGTAAGTGAAATTGTAGTCCATGTAAATTGTAATTACCCAAATGTTCCAATAATTCTAGTTTCAACGCCTGTTTCGCCGTCTGGTTGCCATCTGGCTAGTCCAAAGTCTCCAACCTGTGTTAAATGTTCATAGAGATTAGCGTTGACTTCAAAAGTCAAAATGTATATTTATGGATACAGAGTAACATTTATACATACCAAAGCTTCAAAATCATGAGTTAGGAGAATATTATTTGGACGCATATCGCGATGAACAATACAACCTACTCTGCATTCTTCATGAAGGTATCTTAACCCTCGAGCGGCTCCAATCGCAATCTTTTGTCGTGCAGACCATTCCAATAGCCCGTGATCACGCCCTACAAATCCAGTTTCACCAACCGGTCCGGTTTTAGCAACATTGAAATAATTATATTTAAGAGGTTTTACGCATTAAAAAAAAAGATATGTACCGTAAAGGTGAGCATCTAAAGAACCGTTACATATATACTCATAAACGAGCAACCTTCGACCGCCCTCTACACAAAACCCAATCAGCATTACAACATTACGATGCTGCGCACAGCTTAAAACATCAACCTCTGAGTAAAACTCGTTATCGCCTTGAGAACTAGCGATCTTATGCTGTTTGACCGCAACCATTCTACCATCTTGCAGCACCCCTCTATGCACAGACCCAAACCCACCTTCTGCCAAAAAGTTAGCCCCTGAAAACCCATCTGTCGCCTCTTCAAGCTCCATATAACTGAACCATTTCGGAGGTTTTCCAAACACAGGCGCCTTATGCTGACATATAGAACATAATGATGGAGACTTTGGCGGCAGTGGTCTTGTTAACTGAACAGTTTTGGCTGTCGTTTTAAGTTGTTGATCAAGCGCTTTGGAACATAGTGCATTGGTGATCGGGTTGTGGGATTTTGGATACTCGTCTGAAGAACTTAAAAATAAGCTTGTTGAAGGCGACGAGCTTATGTTTTCGCTATCTGAATCAGAATCAGAATATTCTTCAAGAAACATGTCTGTCTTTGTGTTCTTTGTGTTGTTTGTGTCCCAGTCATGATCAGTTACTACAAAAGGGGAGAACCCGAGGTCTAGACTTGATAAGGACGAGGTTTTGGGGTCGTTTGTGGTGACGGACGAGTGTTCAGGGCTGCTTACTGGTGTAACATTTGGGACTTTGGTTGTGGTCCAGATGGAGTCTGTTTCTATGCAGCTGTGTGATGGAGTTTGTGAACAAGAAGTGATGTTTTCGAGTTGTTTTGTTGGTGATCCGATTAAATTTAGGCGAAGGACTTGTGGTCGAGTCTTTTTCATTACTACGACGTTGCATTCTAGCTCTTCCATGCATACTTTTGCCTCTTTTTTCAGGTTCCTGTGAACAGAAAATCATGAAAAACAGGAAACCACACAAGCATGGTTCGTGTCGGGTTGACAGATTAAGCGGTTGGACCCAAACATGACTTATATGTTTATTCATGTTAAAACATCAACTCTGACCCAGACACCTTAAAAATGTGTATCCCATATACGGCGTGTTTAACCCCTTTTTCTAAACAAGTCAAACACAACGATGTGTTGTAAATGGGTTGACAGGTCATAAATGGATGTATATACGCTATTAACTTGTAAGCGTGTTAAACAGGTTTAACATGTTGGTTGATTAAACGAGTTAAGCATATTAACCTAAACATGATAATAGAACGGGTTATGTATGACATTTTTAAACCTTATTCTTTTTATGCAGTGTTAGGGTTTGCCATTCAGAAAGGGGTGTCGGTGCAGCTTGTTGTCCGCCTGTCCGCTATCTTGATGTAATTTTTTCAGTCATGTTATATCTTAAATGTTTATAAATTATAAAAAAAATAAAAAAATAAATTAACATTTGTTTATGTGATATGCACTCACCTATCCAAAACAACCCATTCTGTTTGGGTTTTTTTTGCTTCAGCAGCCACCTCTCCACTTAGGGTACCAGAAATGACCTTAATCTTCATCTTTATCTACAAAAAAATCATCAAACAGGATAAATTTAATAAAAAAAATCTCAAAGATTAATCTAAAAAATAGCAAAAAAAAATAAAATAAAAAATAAACAGAGTCTCACTTTGTCAGAATCATAGATATTATGTAGTTGAAGCATCATTTGAGAGCATGCTTCAGTGATATCATCCTTCTGATCTCTATCGCCCGAAAGAGCTTTCCATTGCCCCGTTGTGCAATCGCTGTTGAACTTTGAAAATTTCCATAACTTATGACCTGAAAATTTCCATAATAATAAATTTCATTTCTTAAAACTTGTCGTGTTACATCAAAATATAAGGTAGATAGGCAACAAGCTGCGCCGCTAGTTAAATCTATCAAAAAGATAAAAACAAAACTCTTGAACTCAAGCTCACATGCATCCTAATTCCTAAATCTATCAAAGAAACACATGTTAAACATAACAATCAATAATATTATTTCAGGTCAATCACAAAACTATCATAAACTAGCAGATAAAAAGACTAATAACCACAGAAAGTCAAACATACACTTTTGCAACATCTTAAAAAAAAAAAAAAAAAAAAAAAAAAAAAAAAAAAAAAAAAAAAAAACCTTATGAACTCTAAACTGAAACAAACACATAATAACATATAAATGGGATTAAAATGTATTACTTGAAGTAGGTGCAGGGATGACCACCAACAATTTAGCAGAGTCACCAGGTTGAACAACATGGGTCAAAGCCCAAGTCAAAGCATTCCTTGAAAGTTCTCTTGATGCTTTCACAGCAATAAGCACAACTCTTTCTCCTACTACATGATCTCTAACCTTACTACTCTTTTGCCTTCTCATCATTTTCCAACAAAAAAAATATATTAAAAAAAAAAAAACTAAAGTTTGACTATGTGTGACCAAAACAGCAAGATGTGCACACAAATAACAAACCACTTCAAATCATTGAATACCCATTAACAGACTTGGTTTTTTAATGTAGTAAAACATAAAAAGATGCTAACTTTTTTACAAAATCAGAGCCAAAAAAAAAAAGGTATCTTGAGAGCACTTTTGGTCAAGATTTTACAAGAAATGCATAAAAGGAAAGAGAAAGAAAACTAAGTGTGGAAAGGCAACCAGATAATATTATTTTGGACAAAATAGAGTTATGTTATTCTGTGTAAAAAGAAGAAAAAATTAAGAGCCAAAAGGAAGAAGGTATCAGAAAACAGTTTAGTGCAGTGAGCATATTAAAGAAAAGAAAAAAGACCAAAGACAAAAGCTTGAACGGCCATGATGTTTAAAGTAAAGACAAGGAGGTCCCACGTTTCTGAAAAATACTAAAATTATTGAGTCATTGATGGTTAGAATTGGAAGGCTATCTCTTGTTTACTCTATTTGTTTAAAGACACATTTGTTGTTTAAAGACATAGTTAATGAGCCTTGTTCCCTAGTAGAAGACTTTATTTATATCACAATTAATGAGCCTTATGATTTGAATCATGGACAATATGTTATATGGTTGAGATATGAGTTTTGGTAGTGTATGATATGGTATGGTATGGCACACGGATTCGTTATCTGAATTTGTTAAGTTTTTTGAACGGCGAATTTTTTTATTCTTGTGAGACTTGAACTCAATATCTCACATCTGAATTTGTTATGTAGTCGTTAAGAATTTAATAAATAGCGGTGAAGTGTAGTTAGGTGTTTAATACTCCGAATCGGCTTTTTATGTGGTTGTTCGTAAATCATGCTTTTATCATTTAATAAGTTGGTAGTTTTTGGGCAACGGTTCAAATGCATATGGCGACTTAAACTCATGGGGCACATTTCCATGACACCTATGGAACGTCTCATTACCAATCGTTCTCACTTTCTAACAATGTAACACCACTTTACTAGGCATATTGAAAATAATCGATACATGATTAAGATCTATCTATGCATTGTTTGTTTAAAAGTGTTAAGAATTTATAATCTTATATCATGCCTATAACATTCTTGGGCGAAAAATACAAACAACATATGAACCAAACTCGCGCTTTTTTTAACATAACTTTTTTATTCTTTTTATTTTTTCGTGTTTGTAACAAAGACCATTAAAATATCATACTTTTTATGACATAAGAATAAAATGTGGTACGCTGGTTTATTAATGTGTTTGATATGATTTTTATTAGCCTACTAGTGTATAAAGTGATATGCACGAGTTAAAGTGGATATGTGACCATGTTATTCCGTTACTCCTAATATTACATACTTGTTTTTAATACAACTATCATAAGATTAAATCACATCCAAAGTATCTGATTAGGTTTATGATCTTATCCAAATAAAGAAAATATATACATTGGCTTTCCATAAAGTTATATATCGAAAGAAAACATTTGTTCTCGTACGCCACTAATTCATCCATCAAATTTCCCACCTACAAAAGAATGTGCCAACTTGCTTACCTTTTCCTTACACTCATGATTATCATGCCATCGATCTTGTATTTATATATCGATATTGTAATATGATTTTTCTTTTTCTTTTTTTCTTTTTCGTTAAGGTCTTGATCAATGCAGTTTTTAGCAATTAAAAACTATATTTTAAAAGAAAAAAACAAATATAAAAATGAAATTATATTATTTAAAATATCAAAATATATACTTAGGAAGATATCCACACCATTTAAAACAGATTTTTTATTTTGATTATATATATTTATGCATACGGATAATTTTTTAACATAAAAAACGTATTAAAAAAAAAGGATATGAAGAGGATGACGAAGAGCATCCACGTCGGGTGCTCGGAAATTCCTGAACACCCAAATAGGACCACCTCCTGATGTAGGGGGTGGTTTGGAATTCCAAACCTTGCCATTTGTCCGGTACACCGAACTAGTCCAAAACCATGTGTGGGTACCGCCTCAATATATATTTTCATGTTTAGCATTGATAAATATTAAATTTAACCAACCGGTGCTAATTGTGTTATGTATGTAACACTTTCGTCAGTTTATTTTTTTCAACTAGAATTTCTATCTTTGGAAATGAGTGATAATTTTTTTTTTTTGGATTTAGTTGACCAGAAATAGTAGATATTGTGTATTTGAATTTGATAAAATTATTTAGATTTACGCTTGTCAGTTGTGTTACAGATGCAACGAATGGTCGATTGTTGTCAGTTTTGAAACCAAACTTTCTATTTATGGACACTTTTGTTATTTTTGGATATAATTAGCTATTAGTAGCAAGTTTAAACATGTTTTAAGATTAACTAGTTTACCCCCTCCCCCCCCCCCCCCCCCCATGGACACTTTTGTTATTTTTGGATATAATTAGCTATTAGTAGCAAGTTTAAACATGTTTTAAGATTAACTAGTTTACCCCCCCCCCCCCCCCCCGGAGCTTCTTGATGTGTTGCAAAATGCATCACATTTATCTATTGGTTTGTACGTTGTTGAGTGATTTATTGTGAGCTTTGAATATGTTTTAGGTTTTTATTAGTATAATTATGATTTGCAGGTGTTCGTTTGTTAAAATGATGAAGAATGAACAAATGACCATATGAGTGAAACATGAACGGGAATTGAAGATTTTCGAAACTTTCCCGTCACGCGAAAGTTTCGTTAAAACCTTTGCGGTACGCAAAGGTTAGAAAGACATATATACCCTTAATGAAATCCTGAAATTACCAAAAGTAACCTCACGATGTTTTGAACTTTCGCTGAACGCGAAAGTTCTAAAAACTTTGAAAAAGGCCCCTAATGATGATTAAAACCTAATCAGCCGCCATGGAACAAATCTAATCAGTTCTAGAGTTTTCTTAGGGTGATTTTGAGCATCCTTAGCAGTTCCATTCATTCCGGTTGATGCCAGAGCGAACCAAAACAAGTATTGAAGCCATTAAAAACCTAATGGATTACCTGAACACATTGTGTTTTTTTCTACATGAACATAAACCCACTAAAAAGTCTTTTTTTTTTGTTTTTTGTACAGCACTAAGGTACTCGTTGGAAAGATAATAAAACGCTCGTTAATTTGGTGTTTTTTAATGTCGTATATTATATAAAGTTTAACTAATTCAAGAGTAAGAAATACTAGATGGATGCAACCATATAAAGATGACTAGAAAATAGGAGTGTTCCACTCATAGAGAAGCTTCTAACCACCATGAACGAGTGTGTATGACGTGATTTTCGCGACCCTCGATTATTTATGCAAATAAACTAGTACTACGATGCCATTTCTTAATTTGAACAACTAGATAGAAAAGTTCTTACCCTTTGGGGAGGGCTCGGTCGGACCTAAGGCCTTCCTGCATGTTTCTAAGTAGGTGGGAAATGACACACTTTACAAGGTGGAGGCTGCTGCTATTTATAGGGCAAAACTCGGTGGCCAAGCACGCCCGTGCACAAGGATGCACGCCTGTACATATGGGACAATGTGTAGGCATGTGACTGACGATAGGGATGAGATCGGTACTGTACCGTACCCGTACCCATACCGAAAATACCCGTACCGAATTTGACAAAAGTGGGTACCGAGTACCGTACCGAATATATAGGTACGGGTACGGGTATTGGTACCGGTATTTCGGTACGGTACCCGTTTTGGTACCATTTTGTTATTTTTTTCTGTTTTGAGCACTCGTACGGGTACCAGGTAGGTAAACAATTATGAGTATCAATACTATACTATACAGGTACAAAATTGAAAACTTTGGTACGGGTACCAATATGGTACATGTACGAAATAGGTAAAATTGATACGGATACCATAAATACCATAATACGAAGTAAAACATATAATCATATTCAATAGTATATAGAATTCGGTACCCATACCATTTTTACCCGTACCGATACCGAAAGTACCGAATACCGAAACCAGTAAAAGTGGGTACTGATATCTATACTGGGTACTCAAAATCGGTACGAGTACGGGTACCGGTACATGTACGGTATGGGTACGGGTATAGGTACTCGGGAAAAAATGTTCATCCCTAACTGACGAGATAGAAAAGCCACTGTCTGCCCAGGGGAGCCGGGGAGGCAGCACGCCCGTGCAGTGTTAACTACTTTGTCTTTTCCTTGTTTGGAAGCTTCCATGTTTTGTCTTTAGTGAGCAGGGTCGTGCTTTAGCCAATCCTTAGTCACTTTTTCCATCTTTTCTTTCTTGGGAAAGTCCTCAAACACATATTTTAGCATGCATAATGTGTAGGAACTTCAATCTCCGTTTCTCATCGTTTTTGCCCAATAATTGTTTCTTTTTATCTTGGAGCCTCAAATTCTTGAAAATCACAATTAGAAACGATTTTGTAAGTCTACTGTTCAATAATAGCCCTAAATGTGTCCCAATTATACCTATTCATGCATGTAAAATATGTGTAATATGCTAGCATATACGTGAGATTTATTAAGTATGATAGTAAGTATGTTAATAAACGGATGGAATGCAAAACATAAAAGAATCCCCAACTTCCTATCCATATTCCGCAGGTGCACACACTCACACCAACTAGGCTCGCTCTTTTTAATAGACGATGTTAGCAAACCATCGGTTTGGTTACTAGAAATAACTCGACTCGAAACTGAAAATTGTTTTGTTTTAGTTTTTCAACCAAGGACTAAAAAGTAAAAGATATTACAAGTTAAAGGGCAAAACCGAAAACAACATAATAGTCATGGGACTATTTAAGCAATTTAAACAAATAACCGCGCCTCTACATCAATAAAGCGTTACATCTCCTGTAACGGACAAACGTTACGACGGAACACGATGGTAAACGCCGTCAACACCGCCGTAACCGCCGCACCGTCGTTGAAAAGAGAGAACTGTACACGCACTAAACACGATTCTGTTTTCTCCGACTGGAAGGTAATAATAAATATTATCTTTCTGTTTACTTCACAATTTATAATTTGCTTTTTAAGTAGATCTGGATCCTCGAAACTGTTTTCATTTGAATTCTAAATTCCAATTGTAATTTGTTATATAATTATCTGTGATTATGATGTGAATAACTATGGTACAGACCGTACAGTGATCTGAGTGTTTTGTGTTTTGAATTTGATTATTATATGCTTGATCTGAAGATGTTAAGATACTAGTGTGATCTTATTACTTGTAATAAATTTATATACGCATACTGTATTGAATACTGTGGTAGTGTTAAGCTAATTTTGGAAAATTGGAGAGATAATTAAGCAGAAAAGCCATAATTACGAGTTCTGTTAGAAATAGTTTTATTATTTTAGGAATAAGTATCTGATTTTAAGCTATAGAACAGACAGAATAGTAGTGACAAAAGTTAGTCATAAATCCGGTTGTTCGTTCCAGTTGCGGAGCTTGAACTTTTAGATAGTGAGGGCCGAAAGTCACGAGACCTAATTTTTTATTTTCTAATAGGTGGGGGCTGGACTCGGTATATACAAAATTTTCAGACAGAAAACGGGAAGTTCACACTACTTAGCCAAAAATCGGTGGGGGTCGGGGCACCCCTTGGCCCTACTTAAGCTTCGCCCTTGGTTCGTGGTGTGTTCGATCCAGTTAATTCCAGCATGGAAACATATACTTTAGGTTTGGAAAATGGTATAAAAGCTCTTGTACTTCTAAAATGGAACTGTTTCCTTCTTTAATCCTGTCCTAAATTTCACTCAAAAGAACTGTATTATCTACACTAACATATGGTATTTGGAGGTTAAAATCCTAAGGTTTTGACTTTTATTTTTCGTTTGCTTACTGATTCGATTTCATTAGTTTACTACAATCACACACCTTGCCTGCAGCCTGCTTGCCAGCAATCATTCAAACTTCCAAACGCCTCTTTAACTTAAATTTTGTTAAGACACTGAATATAATCTTATTACATATAAACTGTTTGTGTATGCACACTCTATCCAATAGCATGGTGTTGTTGAGCTAGTTTTGGATAATTGATTAGAGTTAATTAAGCAAAAAAAAGCCAATTATATCTTGAATTTCATGCTTAGGTTTGAACTTGATCAAAATTACTTACGAGTTGTATTCGAATTTGGTTAGTATTTCTAACCATTTTCGGTTGTTTATAATACAATTCCCTTGCTGTTAAAAAAAGAATCATAGAAGTTATACTTCTAGGTTCGGAGTCAAAGTTCATGTACTTCAAAGTGTGAACTGTTTTTTTTTTTTTTTCCGAATTTCTCCCCAATTTCAATCCAAAGAACTGAATTAAAGTTAGCCTAATTTTCATTTACATATTGATTCAAACTGAATTTACTAAATTTACATCAGTCATTTAAACTTTCAAACATCTCCTTAACGCAATTTTGCGTTCTTATCTTACTCCCAACATTGCATCCATTTTTCTTATCTTTACTATGTTTCCAATTTGATTAAATGTTTGTATGTCAATTTTGCAGATCCTTATTGGGGCTTGTGATTGGGAGGATTACTTGTTAAACAAGGAAGGTGCAGAGAGATACAGGACTCACAATCTACCAAATTGTTCTTCTTGTCCAGGGCTGTATGAACTTGGGATTGCTGTTTCAGTCACAAGAGAAAAAGGAAAGATCATTAGCAAACTTAATTCCAAAAATGTAATTCCTGTTTATCTTGGGCAAGCTGATAATGTTAGGACTAGACTTCAGCAGTATGGTAGAGATGGTGCTCATTTGGAAAATGGCTGGTCAAACGGTGAGCAAATTGATCGAAAAGTACTTGGCTTATTCTCTGATATATTCTCATATGGATTCGCCATCGCGTTTAGATGGGCTCCGGTAAGAAACATTTTTCTGATTTTAAATTTCGTTTTTTATTGTTTGATGGAGATCATTAGTTAGCAAGTTTCTAATAATTATATAATATCACGATGCTAATAGTTTATTTAGCCCTATGGGAAAACTTGTAATTTTGAGTTCATGTAAAATAATCAATTTGAAGTATGCGATCTCAAACCGCTAACTAGAAACAACTTATTTCACCCTAAAATAAGTAGAGAAGCATAAACACTTGTCTTGATGTAAACACTAAACACTCAAAAGTGCTTCTCTGCTTTTATGAAACCTAGCAAGTCAATAAGTTGTTTAAACAAGACCCTAAACAACAACGTAAAGAAGGCAGCTTATTACATATTTTGAATGAGAGAACAAGTTAAGTTATCGTCATCGTCCAAAAAGCTTTCAAGTAGAGTTGGCAATTTTAACTTATTTATTTACCAGTGGGTTGCTGTGTTTTATCTTAAACGAGTCATCAACTTAAAAATAAAATAGCTTAAAGAGAAAGATATTGAAAGTCACATGAAGCTGTTTTGATATCAATACAACCTCTCCTAAATCATTTTATTCAAAGATTTTAGATTATTATGAGAACATACTTTTGTCATAACTAACTCATGAAAATTTTGCAAAAAGCTTCTAAAATGTACAATAAGAGTTTATGGATCAAACTGACCCTGCGCGTTTCAACATATACCAAAAGAAATGTCACATTTCAACCAGAACCAGTTTAAACCTATTACCCAACTGTCTGACCTGTGCATCTTGTCACTGCTAGGTTTAAGGCTAGCAAGATGCTAGGCTGGCATATTCAGACGTATTTTTTCACCATATTAAATTTACTTACATGATTATTTAAGAAAATTCATTTATGAATAAGTTTTTATTTATTACAGATGGAAAGCAAAAAAGATGCTGAGAAAACCGAGTCCCAACTTTTAAAAACCTTTGATTATGCATGGAACCGGGGTATGAATGGGGAGCGTCGTCCTAATGATATACATAAAAAGCTCAATAATACTGGTCTACGTCGTAAAAGGGTACATTTGGTATTCAATAAGATTCGTGCCTTCCCTCCAAAAGAAGTAGGCCTTAGAATCAAACGTTGTGACCCGCCTGTTTTGGAAAATGGGTCTAGCTTTTATACCAAACAAAATGACACAAGCGCATTCGTTAGAATTTTCAAGTTTGGTAGATCACGGCCTACATTAGTATCAAAAGATGGTAATATGAACAACGATAATGTCCGTACATGTGGCGTAGCCTTAGGTCATGGGTCCATATGCATAAGACCTCCTGTTGAAGGAAGAAAAAGATGCGCTGAGCACAAAGGGATGAAAGTCAACGCATACATAAAGCCTCGTTTAGATTTAGAAAGCGGGACATTTTGCAACAGCCAAAAAGGTTGGGAAGAAGTAAAACATGAGGGGATGATGGTCAATGAGAAAAAGTCAAAGATCCCGGGCGCTGATTCATTGACCTGCGTAGCTATTACACTTAACGGTTCCTGCTGTAGAAGAAAACCGAGTAAAGATAGCAAGTTTTGTTGGCAGCATGCAGCAATTAGGACCAATATTAATAACTAATTTAACAAATCAAAATAGTTAATGTTATTGTTCATCAAGCAATGGATTGAGAATGGGTTGAAGATCATATTAAATGCCATTCATCAGAATAAGTCAGCCTGCAAAAGGTATGTATACATACAGACCATATGATTCAGTTTTCATATATGCAAAATATAGTTGTTGTTGTAGTGAAGGTGTGTTGTTCAGTTTTTCCATTACAATAAGATAGATTTAGTGTCTGTAAACATTTTGTTCTTGAAACATGTCATGTGTTGTTTAGTTTTTCCATTACAGTAAGATAGATTTGGTGGTGTCTGTAAACTATTTGTTCTTATAACATGTCCATTATGTTCACTGTCTTGTAACATCATTTTTTTATACTATGTGAAACGTATGATTTTTTACAATATGTACACAAAATTATTCTGAACACCCAAACGCTCTTTACTTGTGGATAAGGAGTGGTAATCAACTAATGGGCCGTGTTCATGGGCTGGTGGGTTGAATATGATATTAGAAAAAAGAAAAAAAAAATATTTGGATGAAAGTGTCAATTTTTTACAAACATCAGGGACTAAATTGTCAATTAACTCATTTAAGTTATAACATAACCATAATTCTCCTGAACCTGACGTGTTTAGCTAGATGCTTTCTGGTTTTACCAAAATCGGTCAGGACTCGTTTATAAACCCAAACCTACAAATTCCTTGTTAGATTCATGTTGCATCATAAATTCAAACCCATATATTGATATTGTCGTATGTGGTTTAGAGAGTGATTTTGACATGTATAAATTCAAATCATCTTATTACGTAAATGCAAAAATATCAAAATATTCAAGCTCACTTTCGGCTCAACTTCGTTCAAATCAAACGTTCTTGAATCGAGCTTGCTTAATCTTAAATTCTTAATACTTTCAATCTTTCAATTTGCGTTCAAGGTTACATCATAAAGGCTTGTTGAAGTCTTGAATCAAGTCTGAGTTTATACTTTATACCACAAATGCTTGCTGAGTTATTCGAATCTTGTTTGTGCTTGTACCATAAATACTTTTTTAGTGAGGGGTTTGGCGTTGGGTTCAATGGTAAAATCCTTGAAGATCAAGGGTTCAAGCTTCCCGCAAGGCTTAGGACCATTTAGTCCTCGGTTAGATTCCTGCAAGGATTTTTCCTATATTTATTCGATTTTCCTCTTGAATTTGTGTATACTAATTATTAGCTAGTGGAGATGGATATGGGTTATGGGTTTCATACACCCGTGACATCACATTCTGAGGTATGTGGCAGTCTGCTGTTGGTGTATGATGTGGGCCAGGGTGTATGAATCCTAAATAGATGGTGTATGGTTCCTAAATATAAGCGGGGGTTTGACTATCGAGCCTCCCGATAAACTATTGCAGTCAACTCTTTGAAGTTTGAAATATCTGAACCCATTTTCTAGATGCTGACGTGGCATGGATAAACATTATCCCCAGATATTATCTATACAACCAACCATCTATATTCTCAAGAAAAAACAAACACTTTCTTAAAAACGACACCGTATCATAGCAATGCCAGCAGGTGAATCATTATCTAACTCATCGTCACCATTAACAACCGATCCAGACCAAGAGGCGTCATGGGTCTGGACCGAGATCAAGGCAGAGGCACGTCGTGACGCCGAATCAGAACCAGCGTTAGCCAGCTACTTGTACTCAACAATACTGTCTCACTCTAGTCTGGATCGATCACTGGCTTTTCATCTTGGAAACAAGCTGTGTTCGTCTACTTTGTTGTCTACTCTGCTTTATGATCTGTTCCTGAACACGTTTTCTGTTGACCCTGATCTTCGTTCTGCTGCTGTTGCTGATTTACGTGCTGCTAGGTCACGTGACCCTGCTTGTGTTTCGTTTTCTCATTGCTTGCTTAATTTTAAAGGCTTCCTTGCTTGTCAGGTTAGGGGTTTTTTTTTTTTTTTTTTTTTTTTTTTTTTTTGGAATTTAATTGGGGTGAGAAATTAGAACCACAATTAGGAATGAGCATATTGCACCGAATACCGAACCGATACCGATCCGAACCGAACCGAGTGTGTTCGGTTTCAGTATTTTCGGTATTTTAGAGGTTTTCGGTTTCGGTATTTTCGATATCGGTACGGGATATGGTATCGGTATTTTAAGGTAAAATACCGATACCATACCGATACCGTAAGTTTTTCGGTATCAATATTGGGTTTGGGAGTTTTTAGGATTGGTGTCGGTTGGTACCGATACCGTCCCGAGTTGATCCTATTGTCCACAATTAGGTTTGATCAAATATTAAACATTTTGATATGAATATATATGAAGGGGACGGTTATTGTACAAAGTAATGAAAACGTGCGAAGTGTCACTTTGTACATGATAATTACGTAATGATAATTACGTAATGTTTTTGTATATTCATGAAGACATTACGTAATTATCATGTACAAGTGACACTTCGCACACTTCGCACGTTTTCATTACTTTGTATTTGAACCTGCCCCTATATATGAAAACCCCCTTTTGGATGCACATCCAAAGATAAAGACAGTTGAATAGGTGATATGCTTGAATTCTTTTCCTTCACAACAATTTTGACTTTGGAGTGCAAACGAGCCGAGTCAAGCCTGCAAACGAGCCGAGTCAAGCTTAGCTCGGTTTGAGCTTTGTTTTCAAAGCTCAAGCCCGGTTCGTTGGTAGTTCATATGTTTGGGGTCGGCTCGTTTAGTATTTGTTAGTTTATATATTAAATAAAATGATATAAATAATAGGCTTGTTTAGGCTCGCGAGCTCGATAAGTGAAGCTTAGGCTCGGCTTGTAAACAAGTTTAGATAAGCTCAGCTCGGCTCGTTTAGCAAACAACTTTGAATTAGGGGTAAATATTATTAAATATTAATAAAACTAGTATTACACTAAGGCTCGACAATCCTGACGAGCTTCACATACCTAAAAGTGTTTATGGTATAAAATTGTTGATAATCTCATTGATACGAAACATCCCTTTAAATAGGGAGAATACAATGATGTCCTATCTCTAAATATGGTAACATAATCACAATACAATATCTCAAGAGATCATATCTATCTATACAATATAATTCAAACAATATTAATTGATAAATAAATCTATCGGCTAAGAATGCCAAGCTCGAGCTTGATAGATAACCGGGCTTTGTTTTAAGCTCAAGCTCGGCTCGGCTCAGCTCGTTTCTAGCTTTTTATTGAGCCGATCTCGAGTAGCTCGCGAGCTGCTCGGCTCGTTTGCACCCTTACTTTGAAGTGCCAAATAAAATTCACTCTTTTTCTGGAAAGAAGAAGCATTGTTGCTGGATGATGTAGTTGTTCTTTCTATCTTTTATAGTTAATAACTTTATTCTGTTTATGGGTGCTTGATAGTATTTTTTTTTTTTTTTATCAGAGTTTTCTTTAAGAATTTTGTTGATAACCTGTCTATTGCTTGACCAGGCTCATCGGGTGGCTCATAAACTATGGACCCAATCCCGCCGACCACTAGCCCTGGCTCTACAATCTCGAATCTCAGATGTCTTTGCTGTCGACATTCATCCAGGCGCTAAACTCGGTAAGGGAATATTATTTGACCACGCAACAGGCGTGGTTGTAGGTGAGACAGCGGTTATAGGCAACAATGTTTCAATTCTCCACCACGTGACGCTAGGAGGGACAGGCAAGGCTGGAGGTGACCGCCACCCGAAGATTGGAGATGGTGTGTTAATTGGTGCAGGAGCGACTATTTTAGGTAACGTGAAGATTGGTTGCGGAGCAAAGATTGGGGCGGGATCAGTGGTCTTGATCAACGTGCCGCCACGAGCCACTGCAGTGGGGAATCCGGCGAGGTTGGTTGAAGGGAAAGAGGGATCAAATATTGAAGAGTGTCCGGGGACGTCTATGGATCATACATCATTCATATCAGACTGGTCTGATTACTCCATTTGAGATCATGTTTTTGGATTAAATGGTACTCACCATTTTGAAAGTATTGTAGTGTTAGTAATAAGTTTTTGTGGATGTATGTATCCGACTTTACATTTATTCTGTAATGTGATCGCTTCGCGTGTTAGTGAGACATTTGTAACGGTGATCTCTGCTGAGCGTATAGAGACGCTTGATAGCGAGCGAAGATCAATAAGTGAACGTACGTATACGTCGGTAAGCAATTCATCGAAACAGCTATAAAGTTGTGTTTATATGGTGATATCATTCTATTCATCGTCCTTTGCTTGATTTACTTGTAGTTTTATATGTTTCCAAAAGAAATCTTTTTAAAAAGTAAAAACCAAGAAGAACGTATTCACCCTCTAGGCTTTAACAATGTTATATTATGTAAGTACTATATTAGAATACAACATCATAGCCTCTTTTAGGCTTGCGAGCCTAGCCGAGCTCGATATATGAAGTTTTAGTTTGGGCTAGTTTATGAAAAGAGCCAAGGCTCAAGCCGTTTAAGGGGCTGCTTAATAGGATCTGTCTAATTAAGTGTTGAATTATTAAGATGATCTGAATGGTTCAGCACACCCCTTATTAGTTGAATGGTTAAGATCTTAATGGAACTATTCAGAAGATTTTATTTAGTTGAAACAACATGCTGAACGATTAAGAGATTTATTAAGAGGCTAACAAACACCCCCTAAACTCTGTTCAATTCAAGCTTTTAGCAAACCGTCATTCATGTCACCTGTCAAATTTTGGTAAAACTCCTTTCAATTGCTGTCACCATCCAAGCTCTTCGACGTCAACCTCCCTTACTCCTCAGACCCTCTCTGTCTTCTTCAATCATTCTCTTAATACGGATTGCGACTGTCCACTTCTTTCGTCCTCATTTGTTCTTCAACATCATGTATGTCACCTTCAAAGAATAAGAGCTTGCACAACTTAACTTAGTTGGATAATTGATGTTATTGTTCCCTTCTTGGTAATTACATGTCCCCATTTTCAAAGAAATAACAAATGCAATACATGTTAAGGGGACGAGACACTACCAGCAAAGCCTACGGGTACCCCAGTTCTCACACGGTAATACTGCTGTCGTGGGCACGGGTATGAGTCCCATGAAGTTATTTGCTGATTCTAGTTAACGGATGGGGTAGGGGTCCCCGTAAAGTATTTGTGGGATTTTGGGTTTTTTCAGTGTAGTGGTTTAGTGTAGTGTTGCCTTCAAAACTGTGTTTCAGTGAAATGAATCAGTGAAGTAATGTAACAGGATTTGTGAAAACCAGTAAAATTAAATGGAGCACCCCCATCCCCTTAACAAAAAGTGTCGACAAAATCCATAACTTACTAAAGACTACAACGTAACTTATTAAAGTTAACTAACAAAATTTTCACTTTTTACCCAAATTGAAATTTTACTAAACTCTTTATTTATTTTTCACACGGAACGACGTCGTAGGGGGATATCTTTATTATCCCTCCCTCTTATTATCATCTTACCCATCACCTAAACAACCAGAGCTCTGTTCAAGTCCTTCAATGGAGTCATCATCTCTTTCTTCTCTCCAATTCACCTTCCTCATTCCAAACCAACCCAAACCCACTTCCCCATCACACCTTCCATCTCCATTCCACATATCCCTCTGCACCACATCACCAAACAACACCACCTATCGCCGTCGTATCCCACCAACAAAACCATTAACAAAACCACAAACAAATCTTCACAAACCCAACATAAAACAAAAACCCACCTCCCAATCTCCAAACCCAGATGTAAACTTAACAGCTTTATGCAAAAACGGTTCAATTGAACAAGCAATTGAGTTAATGTCTCAAGGTGTGCCTGCAGGGTATGATGTGTTTGAAACTGTTTTGGATTCGTGTGATGATCTTGAGTTAGGGAAGAAGGTTCAGCAGCTTCTTATTAGGTCTGCTTACTATGGTAATGAGAGTTTGAACTCTAAGTTGGTTAATATGTATGTGAAATGTAATAGTATGAGGGATGCACGCAGGGTGTTCGATAGAATGCGTGAACGAAAAGAGCTGGCGTTATGGCATTTGATGATAAAAGGGTATGTAGATAACGGTGAAGCGAACGCGGGTTTGTTGTTATATGATCAAATGAAGGGGTTTGGATTGATTCCAAATGGGGAGACTTTTAGATTGGTTTTATCGGTTTGTGGTGATTCGGTTCAAGAATGTTTAAAACAGTTTAACTCGATGAAACGTGAGTATGGTCTAGTTCCGGATATTGAACATTATTTAGGGGTGATTGATGTTTTGGGGAAAGCAGGGCATTTGAATGAAGCTATGGAGTTTGTTGAAGAGATGCCGTTTGAACCGACAGTTGAAATATGGGAATCTTTGATGAAGTATGCGCGAATCCATGGTGATATTGAGCTTGAAGATCATGTTGAAGCGTTTTTGGTTCCGTCAATGGAGGCGCTTGATAAAGTTCCATTACCGAAAGGGAAACAATCTTTGGTTAATATGCTTGAAGGGAAGAATAAGGTGAATGAATACAGAAACACAGAGCTGGACAAGGAAGATGCATATGAGAAACTAAAAGGGTTAAATGGTCAAATGAGGGATTATGGGTATGTGCCCGACACGCGATATGTGCTTCATGACATTGATCAAGAAGCTAAAGAGCAAGCGTTGATGTACCATAGCGAGCGGTTAGCTATTGCGTATGGTTTAATTAGTACGCCTGCAAGAACGACTCTTAGGGTCATCAAGAATCTTAGGATATGTGGTGATTGTCATAATGCAATCAAGATTATGTCCAAGATTGTTGGGAGAGAGCTCATTGTAAGGGACAACAAGCGGTTTCATCATTTTAAGGATGGCAAATGCTCTTGTGGAGATTATTGGTAAATCTTTAAGGGATAAGTGTATAAAAAGATGACCAATCTTGTACTTGTATAAATGATTAGAAAACAACTATGGTAGTGGGATTGTAAACAAACTGAACAAAAGTTTGTTTATTATTTACTGAACAAATGAAGAAACAAGTTTATGTAGACATACATGTTTTCTTGTTTATATTCGTTCGTTAAGAAAATGAAGTTCGTGTTAGTTTATTGTAATTGCGTTAAGCGAACACAAACCTATATACGAGGATAATGAATATGATTTTGTTTTGTCACACACCTAATCTTATTGGTGTTTAGAGGTTTCGGATCCAAGTTTAAAGATGTTTACATGTAGATAAACATAAACGAACACACACAAGCGTACATACCAAAAGGTCTTGTAGCATAGCGGCATCAAGGTGCGATGGGAAGGTACAAATATGTTGTTGATGTTCAAAATAAACAAAGCTATTAGTAGGACATGAATTTAAGCTTAGTTTCTTGGAATAATATACACTTGATGAATAAATGTTACATACAAATCTTATTGTTATGTACATTGCTTGGATATGGGCATGTAACATATACCCTGCTGCATTATTCTTTATCCAAGCAATTATGGTGAGGTATACTTGTATCTGTACACTATCCACTGCCATAAGACCTAGGCTTAGGTTACACAAGGCTCGAATGTACAAATGTCTAATGGCCTCAATGCTAACAAAAAACAATATTATGTTGGGAGGTTTAAGAAGCAGATTGTGATGGCGTTAGAAGTACAACCTGAAAACAATATTATGTTGATGTTTGACTCTCGCTTCTGTTTGTGGTCTCTTCAACAATGGCTTTTTCTCGTGGTGGAACTCTCAACCATGCTTTCATAACGTCATAGACGGTGAATCCAATTGCAACTGACGGTACAACCTGAAAAATGACAGATTTAGGAGGCAATTTCGACTTGCTTACTTGAGAACAGGTACAATTCCAAACGGATTGGAAGTCATTCGAATTTTATTTAACGCACACACCCTCCTAAATATTTTTTTCTTCTTAATAGGGTATGGAATGTTTCTAAGATCATCTCACCTTCAGATAGTTGATACTCAGTCCTGAAAATAGTTGCTTCCATCCTTCTTTTTGGATAATCATAAAAAGAGTTCCAATAGTTCCTTTAAACTCTGGACTGTTTGTAGCCCGTAGCCGCTGAACCTGTAAATAGTCAAAGAACATGAATCTTGATTCTTAAACATCCCAAACTTTGATTGCACGAGTATACACGCACGTGAGTACATAAACAGAACCACAGTTGGAAGGTTACCTGCATTTGCCTTCGCACGACATCCAAAGGATATGTGAAAGTTTGGCCAAGTAAACCAGCAACAGATCCACAAGCAAGTTTGACTATTATGTGCTTTCTGTAATCATCCGGGACTTGGCTTTTCATTTCCTCGTAGAAGTAAAACTTTAAGCCAGCATAAGGAAAGATTCCATAGAGTGATGGAGCTAACATAAATATCCAAAATGTTGATGAATAAATTAATATCGATATTGCTGATTTTTGCATCATATATAAACAAGATGAAGAAAGAGACCGTAGGCTTAAATGTGGTAGTTTTGACCTGTTTATTCACAAATTGGTCAACTCAGATTATATTTTGTCCCTAACGGATCAAATAATATGAAGGGATCATACATATCCTACTAAAGGTTCAAAAATTTACTACATAAATCATGTTTATCCTTTTAAACACTAAAGAAGTGATGTCTAGCCATTCCATAGTGGATAATTCAAAGCAATAAAAACAAGGGTGATTATAAATAAATTGTTTTTTTAATAAAAGAAATAAGTCTTTGACTGTTGAAATAATGTAAATTTCGTAACACGGCTGACAATAATTGATAAAGAAAATTTTGGACAAAATGTTTTTCGGGTCAACCCAAGCCAGCCACCTAATTTTGGCGGCTTTAGATATCTAACTGGAACTATAGAATAAAATGAGTCAGAATTCATACCTACACCACGGTAAAGGCCTCTCATCCCAGCCTCTTTATAAGTCCTTGTAAAACAATCCCTAATTCCTACAAATGCTTGTTCGCTACCCATGGCTCCTTTGAGATTCAATTTGGGATGATCCACAACCTGTACTCTCAGATGAGACCAATTCTCAGTTAACTAGGGGTTCTACCGCAGTGGGCCTTCGGGCATATGTTTTTTCCCCGAATTGGTGGCTTGGTGGACTTGAGCTGCCCAATGGGCAGCCAATTGTGCCACTGACAGTTGAGGTGGTATTTAGTTGGCCATTAAAAAATAATATTAAGCTGTCAAGTAATAAAAGTATACCTGGTAAGCCAATTTGGTTCTAACTAAATCAAGGGGATATGTAAAAAGAACAGCAGTTCCTCCAGATAATGATCCTGCTAACAGATCAACAACTGGACCATTTCCCATGCCAGGAAAGTTGTCGCTAATTTGCCTTCTATATTGTTCATATGCCATATAATGCAATGCTGCGTAAGGAACAATCCTGGCAACACTAGCTCCATTTCCTCTAGCATAAATTACATCCACATGTCAGAAACTTAGACAGATACTAGCTTGAAAAAAGAAAGATTTCAGAGTAGAGAAAAAGTGACAAAGTGTTGATCTCTAACCTGTAAAACCCCAGAAACCCTTCTGTCTTTGCAATCCTTTTAAAAGACGCTAATAATCCTATATTATAAAAATCACTTCTAGTCTGTAATGTAAAAATAAAGAACGACAATGGTTACTAGTTGAAATATACGAGGATATCCTCCATAATTTGTCAGGGGCAAACATGTATAACAATGAGGATATAATTGTCTAGAAACGCTTTAGAAGCATATAAAGGATTAAAGGTCCACCAGCATGTCACGGCCCCAAAGACATCTATGAGATATTGAGATCATACCAACGCCATGGCATACTAAATTGCTCGTATCAATTCATGTTTTTCTCACCAAAAGCATTTTCTTATGCAACACATTTTGGGGATTTTCGGTCAGAAGTCAAAAGCAATGAAAACACCAATGTGCAGGTGAGAATTCATTATCATTTTTGTCGCAACATATTACGTGTACAGAGAAAATGAAACTGTTCAACAACTGAACCTAAATACTCATGTCACAAGAGGCGAAATGCTATCCTGGATTCCTAGCCTATGTGTAGCGGAGAGTGTTAAAGTGCCATCTCAGGCCTTTAACTAAACTACACTATCACAATAGTGTAGTGGCTTTAACTAAAAAAATAAATTCAAGAAAAAATATATAAAAAAAATTAAAATGTGTGATTCGTTGGGTTTGAGTTGGCCCCACACTCCTCCCATTCAACGGCCAACGCCCGTGACCACGATTACGATGGGCTCCTTAGCGCCCCCTTTAACAATGGTGTAATGGTGTTTGGGACGTGAAAGAGGTAATGTGGCATGCCATTCACGCCCCACTACGCATAGTCAGGGGCAGATGATAGTAAATGCCGGATGGTCCGTGCCCCAACCCCCACCGTTTTTTGCTCAGTAGTGTAAATTTACGCGTTTTTTGCAATGTTACGCGTTTTTTACACGTAATGAGTCCAACCCCCTGAGTTTTAACGGTTTCAAGGGTTCCGTGACTTTCGGCCCCCACAAAATATGTTTCCCAAGCTCCGCCACTGCGCATAGTCTTATTTCGTCAGGAAAGTTGAACGGTTTTGTAACGGTTTTCAACATTATCAATCAGTGATGAATACAGAAAAACGGTGCAACCTAATTAATACGGAGTACTAATTTTTAAAAAAAGATAAACCATTCCTATTCATCATCACATTGTGAAAATTATCAATTCAACTCATAATCTTCATCCAGGGCTCTAACAACCTACATCTACTAAATTCAAAAAACTAATAATAATAATAATAATAATAATAATAATAATAATAATAATAATAATAATAATAATAATAAAATAAACAATTAAGAAAATTATGGATAATTAAGAAAAAGCGAGGATCGCAATCGAAAAGGCATAATAAATGAAAGAAAAACCTGAAAAAGGATCTTGAGACGTTCAAGAGGAGCAACAATGGTCTTAGCAACGCCTCCAGCAACACCACCAGCGATCAATTCTTTAGCGAACAAAGGAATAGCGTCTACAACTCCTTCTCCTTCTCCTCCCATGGTTTACGCCTTTCTCTCTCTAGATTAGATTCTAGAGAGAGAGAGAGAGAGATAGACAAATGTGGAAGGAATCAATATGTTTTTATCTTTTTTTTGTTGTTGTTGTTTCAGGGAAGGAAGGAAGGAAGGAGAAAGGTTGGTTGTCGAATTGTATACGCTAACTCACCGATATTCGAATCCCTATCCTACCCGATTCAACAACGAATAAACTTAAGGATATTATTATACTTACAAATTTAACCAAACAAATCATTCAAAGTTTCAAACTAATGATGACTTAAACCAGTTGAAACAGCTACGTGTACCTAGTGGCGATTGGCGAAGCTTGAGAATTTGGAGTGGAGGTCGGAAGTCACCGGTCACGGGAACGGGACGGGGCCTAATTTTTTTTTTTCTATAGCTATGTTTCGGGTGATATGTTTGGGTTGGTGATTCGATTTGGATTGAGTCAAACATTATATACAATAAATATCAAAGTTATAAGCTATGTTTTGGGTGATATGTTCATTAACCAGTTTATTAATCGGTTCGCTTGGTGAAGCCTTTTGACGTTTACTCACGTTTTCATTATCAATTCCCTCTAATTAAATCAAGTTATTAAATGAAATAAATTTATGGCAAAAAATCAACTCCAATTAAAGCCCTAATTTCTATCTAAAAAGTTATAATTATTTCCAGGCCTAATTCTTAAACAATGTGAAAAATATTCTAAACTAATTTAGGCCTCCTATAACAAGCCATCAATTATTATTAGCCAATATACAACAATTCTAAACTTAATAGTTCAAAAAGATTAATAATCAAGTGTGATCAGAAACTCCACATAACATAATTTAATCGTTTGCGTTTGGATCACTTAATAAAATATTAACCAACTTAGAGGGCGAGAGAGAAGTAAGAGGTTGAGCTGTGGAGAAAAGATGTTTCTGAAGTTCATTCAATCGTTCGATTATTTTGATTCAAAATTAGTTAAGTCTTTAAGGTTTTAATTGGGCTATCCCTAAAGAAAAAATTGGGTTGTACCTATCAAAATGGGCCCAAAAAACACAAAGCAAAACGATAAACTCGGTAAAATAGCCGATATTTGAGAACCTTGTATCGTTCGATATCTCGTTAGTTTTGGTTTATATAATATAACTAATTTTTTTTAAAAAAAAAAAAAAAACTCGAAACCGTATATACCCAAAAAAATCTATATGGATACTATATAATCGAAATTTCTGAGCGAAAATTTGGGGTGGTAGGGTGACCCCCTAAACACGGGGATTTTTTTTAAGCAAAAAAGTTAAACAAATACCAAAGGATGCGTCCATGATGGATATTAAAGCATGACATCGACCACAGAAACATAGTCGGAGTTGCCTACTTTACAATAATTATAGGTGTGTCCGACACACAACATGACTACATTGAACCTAAACACGGGGATTTTTTTAGCAAAATAGTGCTACAGTGAGATTTTTTTGTATATTTGGTGTGTGTCAAGGGGACATTTGGTAATTTGGTGAGTTGCGGATTAGGTTGATTTGGGTTGGTGACTAGGAGAGAAGGAGCAGAATGCACGTGGGTCGATATATGAGTAGGATACTATGCAAGTTCAACTTGAGGATTACATGCCAACTCATTCCTTCTCTCCTACTTTTGTATAAGTAAATCCGCAAGTTCAATTTGCGGATTACATGCCAACTCATTCCTTCTCTCCTACTCATCATCGAGCAGCAGCCACATCAGCACAATCCGCAAGTTGAACTTGCGGATTCACCAAATGCACAAGTTCCTCCCTGACACACCATATGCACAAAAAAAAAAAAAAGAATCCTACTGTAACACTATCTTACTAAAAAAATCTAAACACGGGCAGCCGACCATAAAATATGTGCGGCACAGCCCGTGTTTGGACGAAATTTCGTAGGATTGAAAAGTAAAAAAATACATTTTGAGGGATTTGAAAGTCACAAGTGACATTTTGGGGTTTTTTTTCCTTCAAAACTTATTTTGGTAAACACTTCTATATGTGTTATTCTCTTGAGATTAATTCAACTTATTTTCTAATTGATGACAATTGGCATCGTTGATTAAGTACTTTAACTGAGCTAGGCAGGCCGGTTAACTCAAAGATCCTTTCTACTTGTGATGTAGACATGCATGCAAACATTGAGCTTGCTACCAAGAGTTGTACTACATGCATCAAAAGTTGCATTAGTCACCTAATATTAATATCTAGATAAAAACAAGCATAATGTTTGTAAGTAAATAGTATACTGACCAGTTCTATGAACCACAGGACGGCCAACTTAACCCTTGCTTAATCTTTCTCTATATAAACAACCTAAGGTTAAGTTTCTACACATAAGCTATCCACAAACACCATAGCCTGCCTGCTCACAAATGGCTTATCACAGACTTGCAACGTTCGTTGTTCTCGTGTTAGCTTTCACCGCGGTCTTGGCCACGGACCATAGCCCGCTTCAAGACTTTTGTGTTGCTGATATGAGTGGTCAAGGTAACTCTATAATGTTTTGTTGTTTCATGTTAACCATGCATGATCTTATATATGTGTGAATAATCGAGCTATTATATCCTAAATGTAATATTTTTGTGTAATTTCTCGCAGTGCTGGTGAATGGATTCGTTTGCAAGAACCCAAAATTGGTTCAAGCAAACGACTTCCATTTTAGCGGTATGCATATACCAGGGAACACTTCAAATGCCATGGGGTCTAGTGTGACCCCAACATTCGTGTTCCAAATACCTGGACTAAATACACTAGGAATCTCACTTGCCCGGCTAGACTTTGCGCCATGGGGGGTCATCCCACCTCATACCCATCCACGTGCTACAGAAATCTTGACCGTTTTGGAAGGCCAAATTGAAGTTGGATTTGTGACATCAAACCCTGAAAACCGACATATTTCAAAAGTACTAAACAAGGGTGATGTTTTTGTATTCCCGGTGAACCTTGTGCATTATCAACGTAACGTTGGAAAGGCGTATGCAGTTGCGATAGTGGCATTGAGTAGCCAGAACCCAGGAGTAAATCTCATTAGCAGTGCGGTTTTTGGTTCGAATCCAGATATATCGACTGATATTCTTGCTAAGGCGTTTCAAGTGAGTGATGATGTTATTAGTGATATTCAACTTAAGTTTTAGCTTGGGTTAGGCATTATTAGCCAGAATGCAATCACTTTGGTTGCATATCCTTAATTGTTTTTCTACAAATTGTAATGCTTTTTATATATACATCAGCCATGGATATCCTTCAAATTGTAACAGTAATTTAAAGTCACTTATTATAGCATAAGAATAATGTTGAAGTATACTTGATAAACTACACAAAAGATATAGATACTAAATTTCTTTATAATATAGGAAAAATATATTCCTTGAGAGGGTGTTTGGGATTGCGTTTTGAATCTGATTTTTAGATTATTGCGTTTTGAAAACGCAGATAATCAGTTTTTAGTGTCTGAGATTGTGTTTTGAAAACGCAAATAATCAGTTTTTCAGGCTACCAAAACGCAATAATCTATAAGCAGCTCCACCCCTGCTTTTCCAAAACGCATAATCTGTTTTGAATAATCAATTCCAAACACCCCTAAGTATTGTTATTACAGGTGGATTTTAGTTATTAAAACTTCAACACCACCTCATATTATAACACTTTATTGCAACTACTTTAGATGGATGCTACTAAATTTGTTTTGTTATAAAAATATAGAACCAATCATGTAGATATGCTATATATTCCACTTAAGCAAAATGACAGATCATTGACAACCTAAAAAGAGTATTATTCCTTTTCAAAATAAATAAAAAATTCATTATATTCCCCTTTACAAAATACAATGTTCCTGTTTTATGACCCATAATCCTACAAATCAATATGTCCATCATTTCAAAGAATATTCCCCCTTTACTTTTTTCTCTATCTACATATATCATATGTATATATCTACCTTTAGAATACAAAAAAAATGACAAAAAAAAAAAAAAAAATTGCGAATAAACTGTACGCGAAAACGGGATGATTTCTACCATGTCATGGTACTTGAATCAGGAGATGACACCCGGGTTTTGATCGGTTTTAGCTTTAACCCCATGCTTTCCGGAGATAGTAGCTCTGGGGCGATGCATGATGGGCTTAACGGGCTCCTCGGGCTGCCTGTGACTTGGCTCGGCCTATAAAGCCCGTACCCCATTAGAAAATACTCCATGGGTATCAACATTGCATGTGGTTGCTCTTCTGTCACCAATGACCCACACACCTGTACCTGTACAGTTCAAAGTCAAAGTCAAAACCAATAATAATAAGTGTATATTTGAAGCTCCATAGAATTAGAGCTAAAGAACAACATTTTAAAACAGAAGTCAAACCCAGCTTTATATCCAAATTTGATTAAAATATTGCATATTTTTAACACACTTCTGTATCTTTGAAGCGACTCGCGTTTAGTTTTAACATAAAGGTAACTTATCGGCCTTTGATATCAAAAGATCATCACTTATACATCAAGTTTGAAGTCATGTTTCAGGACATTTTATGTCAAAGTCAAAGCATTAATATGGGAAATGGAAAATGTTGTTGCTTGAATGCCAAAACTAGTGATTAAAAAAATCGGACTTTTTTTAATCCTCAACGCCCTATTTTCTCTCTTTGAAGTTTGAAGTGCCTCACACGATAGAAAAATGCCAATATTAAAAGTCAAACCTAAAACTTCCAAATATCACATTCAAAACAATTTATGTTGCATTTAAAACACGATTTCTATTGTCAAAGACGCTTCTTGTATGTTATTAATAGGGCTATTAATCTTTATCACTGAATCTAACAAGCTAGCGTCAAATTTTAGCAAAAAAAATTGCGAATTTGACTATCAAAGTAAAAAAACAAGAGTACATTTGACTATATAAAAAGTAATAAGCATTACCTCAACTAATGCACTATACCGTCGATCCAACTTTCCAGTCATGTGTAGAGCTTCTGAATGGAACGGTGAGCTGTCACCAACAAATATAAGTGTTCTGCATTTCAACTTTTTTAAACCGTCGGTAATATCAGGTCTTCTATCAATTGCTTGAAGATACCGCCACACGTTAACGCTTTGTCTTTCATCCAATAACTGCATAATGACCATGTAAGCATGATATTCAACTCTAAGTAGCTAACACGGATTAGAACGATGTATGAAACTATGACCAACCTTTCTGCAAGATTGAACTATATCTGATTCTGGGATTTCCGGATTACCGCGAACTTCCTAATTTAATTTAAAGATATCTCATGATTAAAATCCATAAAAATAGTATAATGTAAATTATGAAAAGTGTTAAAATGTACCTTGCTAAAGTATCTTTGGAGTAAACATTCTTTCAATAATCCACACATGCCATAGTAGTAGAGCAAATTCGACAAGAACTACACATCAAAAGTGAAAGTGTGAAACGTACGATTAATACTGCCCTTTTTAGTCATTTTATCTATTAATTTCTTGAATAATAAAAACTGTTTAAACACAAAAAGCATGTCCAATACTATTTTCTACAGCTCGGTTTTTACATCTGATTGATTATTCAATATCACATTATCATTGATAAGTTAATAAAAAACAAACCTTATTGTAAAGCCATTCGGTCCATGAAGGTGCTTTGCAAAGAGGAGAAACAAGTATTAAACCAGTAACTCTGTCTCTATATTTTATCTGTAAAAAAAATGAATATTGTTGAAACTTTAAAAAAAATAAAAAAGTTATATGATTAAATTACCAAAAAGAAGTCACAAGTAGTCTCACCGCAAAGAGAGTGAGAATGTAGGCACCCGCCATTGCCCCCATGCACATCACCGAACCAAGCCTATAAAATACCCCGAAAATACATTGTATATAATTTAATTAAGATGAATAGAGAATATTTGTGCAGAGTTAAATGATAAATATATGACTTACCTAAAATAATTGAGGACCTCAAGAATCTGATCACAAAGATCCTCCACAGATAGAATAGGATCGTCAGGACATATGGCTGCTGCTCCTAACTGCAACAACTCTTGTACAAATCCCATAGGATAACTTAATGTTAATAATATAATTCAGAAACAAAATATACACAATGATGAATGATAGTAAGGGGGTGTTTGGATTTGTGTTTCGAAAATTGATTAAACGGATTCTGCTACTGATTCTAGCTTTGTATAGTCAATATCATACCATAAACAACAAAATATTTAAAAACAATATTGAAATAAAATTATTTCCTTTTAAGCTAATCAAAATAATTTTTTCCCCTCAATTAACAAAACATGTCCCCGTTTTCTACAAAAATGTGATTTTAGTCATTGTATATATTAATTTCTTAAAAAGTAATTATTTTTAAGTTTAAAGAAGACCCTCTAAGAACCAACTTTGATCATCTAATTCTGATTATTCAATTTCAGTAATCAAGTTCAAAATGAACATCCAAACAACTCGATATTCGAATAAGCCCGTTCACAGACCTCGTGCCCGGGTGGACTGATGTGATAAATGCAGAAATTATGAAGGAGCAATGAAGCTGCTTCGGGACAGAAGAATAGTCCTTGAAAACACAACATATCTGTTCACAAAATTGAACGTTAATTAGACCAAAAGAACAATATACTGATATAATAACATGAACATAGTCAGCAGTTACTGTTGCTTACGATTTAGAGCTAAATCTGGATATGTAATCAAGGGAGGCTTTTCTTGGTCTCCATACACGATTACAGACACGGACCCACGGCCAGTTTGAATAATATGTTCCTGAAATCAAATTATGCAGCACATCTTAATAACAAAGATCATGATTGTATAAAGCCGTTAAAAACTATTTTAATCTACCCACACTCATTTGTTTATTCTTCAAGACAAAATTCTTGATCATTGTTTAGTTCCACATGGAGATGGCTAGGAGATGTTATACGAAATCTAAAATAACAACATACAAAACAAGAAAGAAACACGAACACGTTGCAGTTGGACTCTCGTAATCGTAATGTAAGTTTTCAATTTAGGAGGAAATTCAATGATGCTGGGATTCGATAACGACTTACAAACAAGAAACTAGAGTGCAATTTCTAACCATTTAGAAATGAAACAAATTACATTAATGCCTAGATAATGAGTTACAACCTCAAGATAATGACAACACAACACAAACGCTTTAAATTATAGCAAGTTTTTTTTTTTTTTTTCATATAAACAAGCATATTGGATTAAAACTCAAGCTAAGTAATATCAAGTTAATTATATATTTCCAGATTGAAGTAATGTGGCTTTAAAAAAATCATCTTTTTCACGTTTGTGTGTAAATTCAATCAACAAAACAAAAAAAAGAATCATTCCAAAACAAATTAAAAAAAAAATTGGACTTTTGAAACATCCAAAATAAAGAAAGAAACAAAGAGAGAAATTAATGGTAACAGCTAGCAAATGTTGACAATATGTCAATATACACAATTCAATAACTTTTTTTTGCTTAGAAGAATAATCTAAGTTAAACATTTCAAGACTTTGACAATGAAAATAGAAGTCAAACACTCCAAACAGATCTGCAAATGCAATTCCATAACTAACTAACTATTCTCCTGCCAACAAAAACTTAAAAAAAATTAAATAAAATAAAACGGCGGTTACTAAATTAGGAACAGACATGAGTTCATCTCCAGAAAGAGTATCAAAAACCCACTAAATATCAAAACAAATAAACACAAAAACAAAGTAAAAATCCCATTGGGGCATTTCATCAAACACCTTGCATACAATACAAAAACAAGTTGAAATCCAAATGGGTATTGATAAAATCAAATAAAGGCAAACCTTTCCACCAAGATATATGGTTTCCATATCAATAGAGACGGAATCACTTGAATCCGCCATATTCTTCTTGTTCTTTATTTGAATAGGGTATTGTTAACTCTCTTAAGATTTATAAGCTGGAAGCTTCGGTGGCTTATATACGAAGCAATGCTTCTTCCCTTTATTTCAGCTCTCTCTCTCTCTCTCTCTCTCTCTCTCTCTCTACACCTGTCTGTGAATAAAATGAAATAATAAATAATAATAATAATAATAATAATAATAATAATAATAATAATAATAAAAATGATGTGAGTTGCGGTTAGCCTCCACCGACGGTATTCTCTTTCTTGATCACATGGGAACGCCAAGAATTATGATAGCGATTTTTTCTCCGTTATAACTATGTAACGGCCGTTAACTCAACGTTAGGTTAGGTCAAGTTTAAGTCTTAACCATGGTTACCGACATTTTTTAGCCTTCATAATAATAATAATCAGCCCACTCTAATCATCGTCTTAATCACCATCAAAGACTGTGTATTAGTTTTCACCTTGCGGAACGTCGAAACATTGATACAATAATAACTTCGCAGCGGCGAAATGAAACCGACAAAAACGACCTTCATTGATCATCTTTTATCACGTCTGTCATCCCTAATCACCCGCTTCACTGTCATTCATTATCAATCATCCAAGAACATCAATCCTTCGCCCAATATCAATCATCAAGATTCAATGACTTATCTTTCCATCATTAATCAAGCTTCGGAAATACGTCGCGTATGGGGGTTACAAAAACTTTTACGCGTCATTAATGTTCATCTGTCAGGTCATGTCAGGGAACTATACGTCGTGTATAGGTCTATACGCGACGTATATGTGGCTGCGTGAAAGTTTGTGCAACCCCCTATACACCGCGTATAGCCCTGTACGTAATGTCTAGGGACGAGGTGTGTAAATAAATAAGGGGGGTGCCAGTATGATGTCCTTTTAAATAATAGTTACATTTTCCCCCTTTTTTAAACCAACTACCCCACGATTTTTAAACGACCATATTTTTTTTTTCATACTTTATGTCATAATTTATCTGTATAACTCGTAAGTTGCAAAAATACACAGCTGAGTGGCAAAAGTTAATATATTATCAATTACCTTACAGGGATGCGTAGCAAATCAAAAATTTTGATTGACGATTTCGAATGAGCTAAATTGCTAATTACAACACCTTAGATTTTGATTCCGTTCTTGATTTTGATTGTAAAAAGAATCAGAGCAAGAACGCAACAGAATATAATTGAACTTCAAAGATCGTGATTTTACGATTAAGATGTATGACCTTTCACTGTTACTACACGATTCGATTTCCAGTCCTCACTTTCCCACTTTCATTTTTTACCCTAAGCACATTACCTTTTTTTTGGGAACAAGCAACAGTCCGGTACTACACAAACAAGTCCAATACAAATATAAATATAAAATAACATCTTAGAATGGAGCCCCAAAAAGACGAGGTCCGAAGCCCATGCTTTAGTAGACTTATACTTTAACCAAAGTTTGTTTTTGGTTATTAACGAAATTAAGCTAACAAGACTGGAAATGAAAACTTAATCAAATAAACCGAACCAATTAACCGATTGGTTAATAAGATTATTTAACCGATGACTTTGGTTTTGGTTGAAGCTAATAACTGAATTAAACCGAACCATGCATACCCATAAAAATGGTTGTGTTCCCCGTTATAATACGCAAGTACCCTGCTAGTATAGTAAACAAACCAACACATTAGTGCCATATCAGATTTATAAACCTTTATGAAGAAACCTCACATTTCTCATAATGTACAACCCTATGCAAAATTTCCATCAGTATTACAATATAGTAAGACGACTAACTTGATGCCTTGTATTGATTTTTTCCTTGTAAGATAAATAAAGTAAATATCAAATATTTTAAGCTTTTTCCTAAAACTTTGAAGTTACTTAGAAAATATGGGTATCATGTTATGATTCATTATTAATTAACCATGTGATTATCATTGCATTATTTTAATAAAAAAAATATATTGAGAACCATATTATGATTAATTAGTATAATAATATCACCTTTTAGCCAAAGAATAGGTAACTCGGTTGTTGTTTGAAGTGACTTTTTGAAAGTGATGAGGTGTTAATAAAATTATATATTTGTTTTCGGATATAATTTTTTTTATTGTTGCTTTCTACTTCAAATATGATGATTCTAGCTCTTAATATAAGTTAAGACTAAGTATTACGTTTCAAAGCTATAATAATAATTATTTAACAGCTTAAAAACCATAGCTAATTGGTGACAACAGTTTACATATAGAATCAAAACCTAACTCTCATTGTGTCTGTGACAAATAACACAGCCTAAGATTAAGGTAAATGCCAATGACCATTTATGATATTTGCTATGCATTTGCCCATGTTTTCTGTGTGCATATTTAGCATGTGTTAGGTATACCAAATACCGACAAAATTATAAAATTGTAACAAAACTATTGTTAAGATGTTATTGAGATTGTGATTCTAAAGACCTTCGTGAGACCAACTTCATTGCTAAGAAACCTCCCATATAATATTATATCACAATACATGTGTAAATAAATTTGACTTTCTAACACCTGATGTCAAAAATTGTGTTTATTTAATTTTTATGTCGTTACCACCCATGATACATAAAGAAATTAGTTGAGACGTTACTTATCATGCAAATGTCAGCAAACTACATATGAAGAGGCGTGTAAGTGTATCAGGTGACTTTAGCCTTGTCTGTTGGGAAGAAAATATGATACGCGAGAAAGATTGACAATTGTGATATTACCCTTAGGTGGTAAATTGTTTTAAACTATGGAGATATAACACAACCATGAAATTAAGGGGACGGGGCACCTTGTGGGTACCCCCTTTCTGGTTACTTTGTGGCTAGGTGACACCGCCGTCAGCCCCTAGGCAAGGTTGTAGATTTAATTATCACCGTAACATGTTGCCGAGAAGAGATTGTGATTTGTGTGTTAACCCATTTAATGATTTTACCACTTGACCATTTCTCCACCGGTTAAAATCTTAATTTAGATCCATATGAAACCGCTTGGGTACTTTGCTAGAGTGTTGCCAGTGGTTTTGTAGTTCTAAGATACTTTAGGTTTATTTTGACATGGTGGAGGCTAGTATAATTACCCTTAAGTGCCCCCCTCCAAAAAATATATATATATATATATATATATATATTCAACATAAAAATTTAAGCTTCTTAGTTCATATGGGCTTATTGCTTTTTAATTCATATTTGTTTTAAGATTTTTATTTCTACTCTAATTATATGTCTACAAAGCTAGTAGTTTTCCTTTATGTATGCATTAAGGAGTGAAGAAACACCAATCCAAATAAACACTCGACAATAAAGAGAAATATGAAGAGATTTTATTAATGTTTGAGCCTGTGTACAGGAACTGATGACGAGTATTAATTGACAACTATTCCTACCAATCTTTCTACAAAACTTAAAGTTATTACAATGTGTGTGTATTTCGGTGTGAGAGATGCCGACTTTTTTCTTCACGGAAGGAAGGGGTATTTATAGTAATCGTGGTTCAGTCTCTTTGTGTTGGTAATGATTGATAGCTCATTCGCGTGGCCCTACAGGTGACCGTTGAGGGAATTGGCGCTGTCCTTCGCTAATTGGCTGGTTGTCCTTCATAGTCGTCCTTTCTGTCCTTGCTGATAGCAGGAGATCATGGAGCAGGGAATGAACGTCTCTGATTGGCCAGATGTCCCTTTCATTCTCTCCATGTAGCTGTCACGTACGAGGTATCACGCAGGCCCCACAGAAGGTTCCATTGATTGTTCTTTTAGGGTTGACATGTGGATAGGTCCTTATGTGGGGTTTGCGCGTGCGCGTACTGTGTGACACCCCAGGAAAATCCCACATCGGCCGTGGCCAGGAGAGATCCTTGGTTCATAAGTAATGTCTTGCCTCTTAAATCACCAACGCGTTTTGGGGCTTAATGTTAGTGGATGAGAGGAGAACTCCACAGTTAAGCGTGCTCAGGTGAGAGAAATTTCAGGATGGGTGACCTCCTGGGAAGTCTCCACTTGGGTAACCAAAAACAAATCCGTGAGCTCTGGATGGGCAAAGCGGACAATATTGGTGATGAGAGGGGCGGGGTGTTACAGATGGTATCAGAGCCACTCCTGTGCCGTTCGGGATGGTGGGTGCACACCTCATCAGGGACGATGAGACTCTAACAGGGGGTGAATGTGACACCCCAGGAACACACCTCATCAGGGACGATGAGACTCTAACAGGGGGTGAATGTGACACCCCAGGAAAATCCCACATCGGTCGTGGCCAGGAGAGATCCTTGGTTCATAAGTAATGTCTTGCCTCTTAAATCACCAACGCGTTTTGGGGCTTAATGTTAGTGGATGAGAGGAGAACTCCACAGTTAAGCGTGCTCAGGTGGGAGAAATTTCAGGATGGGTGACCTCCTGGGAAGTCTCCACTTGGGCAACCAAAAACAAATCCGTGAGCTCTGGATGGGCAAAGCGGACAATATTGGTGATGAGAGGGGCGGGGTGTTACATACTGGAACATATCTCTTCAAGGAGCGAATAAAGTCTAGGCAACTGAACTTGCCAATTGAATTGTAGATGTAACAGAGAACTTGGCTTCAGCAATACTCGTTAGTTATATGTTTTCTTATCATGATAAACTTAACTAAGTGATTTTGTAGTTCTATTTTGTATTATTATGAAAATAATTGAATGTGCATTGAGTAATTTTCATACTACAACCATTCTTTGTTGAATGAGCTTATGATATAATATGAAGCTTGTGATTTTGATGGTTAATAATAGTTTTGTGATGCCATTGATATGAAAAGTTTTTTTTTTTTTTTTTTTTTTTCCTGAGAAAACTTATACCTGATAAAGTTATCTTATAAGTTATAACAAAAACCAATGCTTATAAAAGGATTGTACTATTTTAACGCCTTAAAGTTTATTTTGACATCCCATATATACTTCATAATGGCCAAAGCCGGTATTTTCGGACCTGTAGCCTTCGTATTAGCCAAGATGTAGCGTATAAAAGGCAGTTAAAGGACAAACCTCTTATACGCACCATATAGCCTCCGTATATAGACTTGACTTGTGGGACTTACTTATACGCTCCATACTGGCCAATATGAAGCATATAGGGGCCAGTATGGATATATTATGCAAGTCCTTGAGAAAAAAATTACACAGCTCTTATACGCACCATATTGGGCAATATGGAGAGTATCGACACAACCGCCATGCCAGAACTGACATCTACCATAGTTCTGGTCGTTTAAGGTTTGTTCTGTTCGCTCCATATTACCCAATACAGAGAATATAGGAGGCGTGTGGTGTCCAAATAAATTTTGTGGGTATCTAAACAAATAGATGAAGCCTTGTATTAACTATAACCTTTTGATTTGTAGCAAATTTGCAATACACAAAGTAGTTGATGCTAGTTATTACGAGTTATAAATATTTACAATCATAACACTCAGGACAAAGCAATTAGTGTATGAAGATCCAAAAATTGGTCTTACAGAGAAGATATCAAATCTACATCTTGAAAGAAGCATCAATGCAGTTTCAAACATTCGAAGGAAAAATATCTATTTCGTCATGTAGTCTATTTTTTTTCAATAATTTATTGATTCTTTTTTATATTTTCAATTTACATCCTCTATACTTTACTAGTTTATCATTTAACACTATAAATTTACGGTTTTACACCCCTACGCTTGTAACGCTGGGGTTAAACACTAGTAATATGCCAATGATGGCCAGCCCAGCTGGTCGGAGGTGGGAGGGTTTACCACCTTTGTGTGGGTTCCCGCCCGGGCGTTCCGAGTTCGAGCCACGGGGTATGCAAAAGTTATGCGAAGCCTCCGAGTGAACGGTTAAAAAGCCGGTATGCGCGGAGATTCAAACTGGGGGTGTGGAGGTCGTTGGCAAGCGACTCTCCAGGTGATCTGTTAGCGGGCAAAAAAAAAAAAAAAAAAAAAAAAACTAGTAACATCAAATTCAAGACTACCCAAGCTACAAGGGCAATTTCGTCCAATTAAATTATTAAGACTCCCCAAACTGTCATAGATCTTTCAAACACACAGTAACGGTGAAAATCGATCAAACATTCAAAGAATGCATAACTCATTGTTTTATACTTTATTATTATTATTATTATTATCATCTTCATCATGGATACAAATCTCTTACTGTTCGAAACCAGCTGGAGTTGCTAGGAAAGATGACATTCCTTTCATCAAATGTCAAGTATGTGAGAAGCTCGCTAAGGAATTACACCAACAAATTCGATATAAACAAGATCATCTTTCACCTAAAAAGGTCATCCTTTAATCCGAATTTTGTTTAAAACATTTCATTATTGTTTACAGTTCGATGATTCATAGGTGACGTTATTGTTACGTTTATAATCTACAAGCTAATAATCCAAAAGCGAAAACCTAAAATCTAGGTTCAACGAAACGGTTCCAATGCCGCTAGAATTAGGTCAATTAAAGTCCGTTTGATACTCATCCTACGACTTCCTAGTTTTTAGGAGATTATGTATTTGAATCCATGCCTTGTATATGTGATTGTTGTTTTTCGATTGCGTATTGGTTTTCGTTCAGATATTTTAAAATTGTCTGTGGTTCGACGATTTATAGGTGATGTGATTGTTATGTTATCGATTGAGAACAGTTTCATCGTAGTAATGGAGAAATAAGCAATTGGATTTTGTTAGTATTTGTATGTGTAATTGTTGTTTTTTAATTTTGTATCAGATATCAGAGTATGACGTGATTGAAATTGCGGAGAATGTATGCAATTTGAAGAAGAGAGAAGCTGACTGGATGCTGAAAATTGATATTGTAGAGCAAGGTGATAGATTGGAGGTACTTGATCGCTTGATTTCAGTTATTGTTTCCTGTTATTAAAAATGTGTGGGGAACTGGAATATGATTATTAGGGTTTACTTGATAATATTCTGTGATGTGCTGCCATGTGAGAAGTGAGATAGTGAACAATTAGGTCTAGTACTAGATATTGGTAATCTATGCCATTGAATAATTTCATTTTGTGGTCCGAATATGATGATGCGAATAAAACAAATATGGATGATGGATTCGAATATAGCCTACTTACTGCTAAGAGAATGAATACAGGCTTACAATGAGAAGACCAGCATAGCATTTTTACAATTTAATGCCTTTTTGCTTTTGGCCCATTTGTAGCATAACGCAGCATGAGAATATTACATGTTTGAATAAATGATAATATTCTATGATGTATTGTGAAAAGTGAGCCAGTAAACAACTAAGTGTTGATGGTTTATGCCATAATGCCATTAAAAAATGTCAATCTGTGGTCCAACGCGAATAAAAAGAATATGCTAGGGGAAAGAAAGACATGCTTAAAAAGTTGACAAGACCATTGGTGATTGGTAGCATTACGCAAGATTGGCAGCATAGCATTTTTACAATTTAATGCCTTTTGCTTTTGGTCCATTGGGAGCCTAAGGCAACTGAGGTCTGAGAATATATGTATAGAAAAATAGAATAGAGAATGTAGGCGTTGAAATTTGTTTTACAGCATCCAACATACCCATTTTCTGGATCTCTTTTGTTTGGTGTGGGCAATAGATGTAATTGTAGCTGGAAATTGGTATAAAGTATAAATAAATGGAACATTGTTTGATTCTGTGGTTGGTATCTTATCTTATGATTTGGTCCACTTGCAGCTTGTTGAACAAGATTCTGAAGGACAATGTGGTTCAGAATGCAAAACCATCGAACGAGCTTGTCAAGAGGTAACAATTTCTTTACTTTTTTACTTAAATTATTTGTTTTTTTCCTGATTAGGAAGTTTAGATTGAATTTCATAAACTTAGGGTTGTTTGGGATTAGCTTATTTAAACAACTTATTTTCTTATTGTTTTTTTTTTCTGTAAAACAGACAAGCACTCTAAAGCGTTTGGATGAAAAAACATGCTTATCCACTTATTTTAAGGAATAAGTTGTTTTCAAAGCACTTTACTTATTTCAAAAAAACTGATTATTTTTGGTGGATTAAAAACTGCTAGTTTACCCGTAGGCATATGGTGAAAAAGTTGTTTCCAGTAACCTTAGTATCTGCTTCTGCTCATAAGCATAAGCCTCCCCCCCCCCCCCCCCCCCCCCCCCCCCCCCTTGATTTTTCGGCTAAAACTGCGTACTTGTGAATCTGTATCCAAACACTTGTTAATATTGTAATGTTCTTGTTACTTTTTATGGTATAATTTTTCAATACTTTGGTGATTGTTTTAGGTTATAGGATACTATGACACAGATGTTGCAGAGTATATTTACTTAAAGAAACCTACGTTGAGTTCTTTGGTTAAATTCATATGCAAAGATCTCACTAAAGCATGTAATACCAAGCCACCACCAGTTCCTAAGGTAAGTCTTTCCATAATACGTATGCGCTTCTCATTCCATGATGATTAAAATGTGTGACCAGAATTAAGGGAAGTGGTTTGACTATTTATCACATGTCCATAAGTTTTTTTAATAATGACAAAATAAGGAAATTATGTATATCTGAAATAGAACTTGTCACAAATTCCATAAATGGCAGGACATGGTTATTTAGTGAAGTGTCTTCCTTTTACAGTTGGATAATACCCAAGTATATTGAATCAGAAAATATTATATTTTCTACTTTAACCTGTGTTCCGACGTATATTCATTGTTAAAAGTGTTGAAAAAATCCAGTTGTAACGGCAAATCTTGTTCCTCCCTCCCTTGGCTAATCATATAATGTTGGATTAACAAAGCATCACAACTTATGATCTAAAATATTATTTGACTATGTAACTTAGGGGTCTTGAGGATTTTGCTTATTTAGTGGGTGTTTTGCAATTGCTTATTTAACTGACGTATGCTTATAAACGGCAGATAATCAGCTTTCTGAAAACAACTTATTTCACCTTAAGGGTAACCTTTGTGATTTTGAATAAAGTTATGTCTGATTTCGGTCATTTTAGAAGGTTGAAAAAGGAAACATAAACGAATGATGGGTAAATTGATTTTGGATACTTGAGCGTGTTGTGTGGTTGTTGTCAGCCATTTTAAATCACTTCAGTAGTTCAGTGAGCTTCATACTCTTCTGATTAACCTAACATTTTAGGTTTTTTTTTGAGCTATTTTAATTTCTGGAAATTACCAAAATAACTATACTGTAAATTCGATATTGTGTTCCATTTACAGCTTTATTTATTTACCGTGTAATAATTTCAGGGTCGAGAGCCTGGGGAAGTTTTTGTCCCAAAGTCAGCTAAAGAAGCAGAAATGGAAAAGATGTTGAAATCAATGGAGGGTATGCCCGGAACACCTGGCATGAAAATGTATTCAAGGGAAGAATTAATGAGCGGAAAAGGCTTGGATGATGAGGATGCTGATGATGATGATGATGAAGAAGAAGAACAATCAATCCCTAAAAATTTGGTAAGAATTTAGGAATCATGAAATGGCAGTTTCGACCGATTCTTATGACTTGCTGGATTTATGCCGTCTTTGAATCTCTATTAAGCCAAATAGTTCTTATTAAATATGGGGTTTTCGGTAACTACAAACATACCTTCACTTTTGTCTTACCGGTACTTTTTTTATATACGGGTCATTAAAAGATGAGTTGTTGTCCTGTTTGGGTCATTATAGGGTATTCTTAAGACATCCTACTATGGAAATTCCACATATTAACCTAAACAGTCCAAAAAGTCCATATAGTTATCCAACGGTGCAAAAAGTACCTGTAAATTACTCAAATGTATTATAAAAAAAGGTACCATGACTAAAATGGGCTAAGTGTATTGAGATTTTATTAAAAAAGCTTTTCATATCAACCATCCGAGATGTTAGGTCAAATGGGTCCCTAGAGTGTAGTTTACAATCTCTTAAATTGTTGAATGAGAAGAAAATTTGATCATCCTTGTAAGGCATAATATATTTGGATACCGCCAAATTATATGCTACCCAAGTGCGTATGGCGTTTTATTGAATACCAATTCCAACCAAAAACATGTCCGATGTTTTGATTTTTCAAAAGACCCCTTTGATGTGGTGTCAACAAGTTATGTGGTAAAATTGTTGTTTTTCAAGATAATTGAGGGCATATTCTTAATCCAATTTGTTTGTTTTGATGGAATTGTGTAAATGAAACCACATACGAACTTGGGTCACTTATAATGTAGCTTCAGTAGGTGATCTTAATTTTAAAAATTTTGAATACTTTGTGGCTTCCACAACCATAAATAATGAAAATATTTATACAGTTTTGTAATGCATTAATTATTTATAAAATGATTAAAATGTACAAAAGGAACTAAAAATTTGCAGCTTTGACCTATCAGTCAACCTTGATCTCTAGAAATAGTCATTTTATATCTTCAAAGAAATAGTGGTTAATAAGTGAATATTTTGGTTTGTAAGGGAAAGATTTTGAGGGAAAAAGAAAGCAATAACAAGAAAGTGGACTGGAAGCAAAAGATCACAAAAGGAATACAAAATGTTGGTGAAGCAACAAAAAAACATGCCACTAAAATGGCTTTTAAGTTGCAGAAATGGTGGAAAGCAAAGAAGGCCACCTTTACACAGCAAAAGTCAAAATCTGCCAAAGTTGAACTTTGAGGTTTGCTTCTTTTTGTCAACCATAATTTTGTAATCTTATTTTCTTTGTAGAATTAAGTTGTATAATTTTTGTTTATTTATGAGAAAACGATAGGATGTTTCACTTATCATAAGCAATTTACACCATGTGACCATTTTACAAGCAGATTACATAATCTAAATTCTATTTTGGCCATCCTATTTACTTTTGTTTCCACACACACACACCCCACATCTTCCAAGTATACAACAGTTTGTTTACAGTCTATGTTTCTTGACCTAGAAGTAGCAAAATAAGTGGGTCGGGTCACTGGGTAAGCTTGAACTTGCTATGATGGGTTGACCTTATTTTAGTAAATAAGTACTTGTAATAAATTTGATTAGAAATTATAGTGGTTTAATAATAGTTGATGTTTTGAATATACTGATTGCAGATGCTTTACGCTTAAAAATACTTTATTTATGACTAACTAATTTGTTCATCGATAAACATAAATCATGGAAACTCCAATATATGAATTATATTCCGCCTAAGGGAGATGAGAAATTTCTACAGTAATTGGTTTTCTTCTCGTTATAGAACGATTTGCATTGCTCATGGCTCAACCCCCAACCCCTTTTAATTAGTTTCGTTTGAAGTTTCCGCCTGAACATGTGTTAAGTCTTGAGGGATGGACGGCCAATACCACCCGTAATTGGTTCCAAAAGTTATGGTTAGGGTTAAGCCTTGCAAAACAGGCGGACTGCCTGACGAGTCAAAATGCTCATGCATACTTGAACAAGTTGATCTCAACACACTAAAGTTCGTAGTTGAGAAGACCTCAGTTTCAGTTTCCTCCAGCTCAAGAAGCATATGTTTTAAAGATTCCAATTACTTGTAAAGCACTAGTTGTCCCAATTAAAATATCCAGGAGCCGGCCCATTTTTTGGGAACGGCGGGCCAAGTTTATATGGAAGTAAATAGTAAAATCACATGATCATACTCGTACTCACAGTCACACACACACACACTCATCATTTGATTGTTAAGAACACTCTAACGCCTCAACTGCCTCCTCTGGCCACTTGGTTACCAGAATGTCCACACGCCACCAAATTGTTGAACACATCGTCCTCATCAGCTTTAAACCAGATGTTGACTCTACCAAAGTGGTGGCCATGATAAATGAAGTTTATGGATTGGCTTCACTCAATCTCACACTCCATCTCAGTGTAGCAAAAATCCTCCGGTCTACCTCTGCTTCACCAAACTTCAGTCACATAGTCCATTGTCGTTTCAGTTCACCGGATGACCTGCAGGCGTACAACAAACATCCAGAGTACCTAAGGGTCCTAAAGAATTCACAACCGCTACTTGATGACTTTGTGATTGTTGACTGGATATCTGATGGTAGTCGCGACTCGCTGAAGGCAGGATCTGTGATGAGAGTTGCATTATTGAAGTTAAAGGAGGATTCGGTTGAAAATGAGAAAGGTAAGTTGGTGGAAGGACTTAAAAGTCAGTTTAAAAGGACTGAACAGATAAGTGTTGGTGAGAGTCTGTCTTATGAAATGTCCAAGGGGTATTCAATTGCTATGACAACACAGCAGTAGTGAAAACAACTAGGACTATGTTGGTACCCTAACAGAACTTATGACAACACATCATATGTTCAACTTTTGATGTAGTGTTTTACAAAATTAAACAAATTGCAAAAAAAAAAAAAAAAAAAAAAAAACCATGATTGTGACAAAAGTAATGAAAGGCCAGTTGCGCCTGTGGAGGAAATGTTAGGTTGTTGTCAGAGGGAAGATGATACCCACAGTTCCGGCGCCTGTTGCAGAGGAGGGGGACAAGGGCGGGGCAGCTTAGGTGGCACCTGGCAGGAGAGCCGACCGGAGGTCCGGCGCCCATTGCGTTGTGGATAGTCTTATGGAGTTATGATGCTAGACATTTTGACCCGTTATTCAATCTGTCTCATTTTGCCACTACACTAACTCAGGCTTGTTTTGTCTCAATTAGTGCTAGTCAAAGTATATACATTAGCTAGAAGAACAATGTTAATGAGGTAAATTTGGTTAAAAGAGTTAAACAAGTTGAAATCGTTTAGAACAAAACCTAAGAAAAAAATATGCATCGATGGCTGTCTACATCTTACCCTCCTCAGACCCTACCTTAGCTTTGCTATAGGTGGGATTAACTGGGTATGATGATGATGATGATGACGACGACTCAAGCCAGAACACTACAAGACCAATTATTTATAAAGCACATACAGATAGTACCAAACAAAACCATGTGTATTTGTTTGTCAAATAATTGAGCATGAGGTGAGTTGTCCAATATAAAACATCAAGCAGTTATCCAGAGCAGTAGCACACCACACACAAAACATCTGATTGTTACAGCCACTCGCCACAGCTACCAGAATGTCCACTGTCGAACATATTGTCCTCCTCAACATGAAACCGGATGTTGACTCTGCAAAAGTTGCAGCCATGATTGATGAAATCCATGGATTGGCTTCGCTTAACCTCACTCTTCATCTCAGAGCTGGACCACTCATCCGATGTGCATCTACTTCACTCAGCTTCAGTCACATCGTTTACGGACGTTTTAGTTCCACAAATGATCTGCAGGTGTACAACTATCATCCAGAGCACCTGCAGGTCGCCAAGAATACACAACCGCTGATTGATGATTTCATGGTTGTGGACTGGATATCCAATGGTATTAGTGACCCTCTGAAGCCGGGATCTGTGATGAGAGTTACGTTATTGAAGTTAAAGGAGGATTTGGTCGAAAATGAGAAAGGTAAGTTAGTTGAAGAAATTATAAGTGAGCTTAAAAATGAACAGATAAGTGTTGGTGAGGATATCTCTCATGTAATGGCCAAGGGGTATTCGATCGCTATGATCACAGTTTTTCCTGATTTGGAGGCTGTTGATTCGGATGCAGAGCTGGCAAACTTGCATAAATCGAAAGTGAAGGATTATATCGAAAGCGAGGTTGTTGTTGATTATGTGATTCCATTGTTGTAGGCTGCAAAGCATTCTGATTACCATGACATGTATTTGTACACTTCTATTTTGGTATAAACCATTTGTTAGGGGTAATGACTGGAATCTTATATCCTTAAAATAAGCTAAATGTGAAGTCTTAAATATGTCATAAGCTGACACCACATATTTCTTTGGAAGCATATTTTCCTCTTGGAGCTAAATGTGAAGTCTTAAATATATCATAAGCTGACACCACATATTTCTTTGGAAGCATATTTTCCTCTTGGGGTCATCTACACCCACACCCCCTATTTTCTAATCCCACATTGTTGTCGAACGGCCGTTTGAGGTTGAATCAAACGGCTGTTCATAGTACTTTATATTAAGAGGGTGTTTGGGATTGCATTTTGAATCTGATTTTTAGATTATTGCGTTATGAAAACGCAGATAATCAGTTTTTAGTGTTTGGATTGTGTTTTGAAAACGCGGATAATCAGTTTTTCAGGCTACCAAAACGCAATAATCTATAAGCAGCTCCACCCCTGCTTTTCCAAAACGCATAATCTGTTTTGAATAATCAATCCCAAACACCCCCTAAATCATGGCCCTGAATTTTTCAAGGTCGTTTCGCTAGTCGTTGAACGGCCGTTTGATGACGTGGAACGTTGTGAGATTAGAAAGGGTGTGGGTATAGTATGACATACTTCTAAAACAAGGGGGATGGATAAACAATATGACTACCATGAAAAATGTGCATATGATCATATTATGGCTAATGTATGAAAGAATACACTAATAACAAAACACCACGACGGGGTCCGAACTCCTAAATGAATACATGCTTATTCTCACGCTTATTCCCAACTCCTAAAAAAATACATGCTTATTCTCACGCCGGAGTCCCAACTCCTGCGTTGAGGCTAACGGTGTTGTTTCTTTGTGTAGATCAATCCAGGAGTTTAGGAACCCTCTAAACCGACATTGTCTCAAACTTTAAACCGGGTCATTTTCCTTGTTTTAACACAACTGTTACTTGATGACTTCATGATCGTTGACTGGATAAACTATGGTAGTCGCGTCTCGTTGAAGCCAGGATATGCGATGAGAGTCATGTTTTTGAAGTTAAAGAAGGATTTAGTTGAAAGTGAGCTTAATAAGATATTGGAATGGGTTAAAAGTCAATTTAAAACAAGTGAACAAATAAGTGTTGGTGAGAATTTATCTCATGAAATGGCTAAGGGGTACTCAATTGGTGTTATTGTTGTTTTTCCTGATTTGGATGCTATTGGTTCAGATGTAGAGCTGCATATATCTAAAGTGAAGGATTTTATAGAGAGTGATATTGTGGTTGATTATGTGGTTTCATTGCATTAGGCTGCAAATGATTATTCTCATTTGTTTGAATGATTGGATGTTTGAAATCAATAAATACGTAACAAAGATTTGGTTGATTTGAACCGATGTTAGACGGATTGATTATCATGCAAAACTTTTCAACTCGTTAACGGTTTGTTTGTTTTACAAATTGAACCGTTTTGTAGGTCTAGAAATTGGCTTTTTTTTGTTCGTTTATGCCCGTGAAGCAATTCACGCCACCACCAATCTCGTCGGCTCACATTGGTTTTCTTGCCACCTTAGCTAGGCGAGTGGTGAATCCAGGGGTTCCTGGGAACCTCGGTTTGGATAAAACTGGAAAATTTAGTGGAAAAATTAAAAAATTAGTGAAAATCAGAGAGAATCTACGAAAGGACCATCTAGAAATAATTTATGAATTCGACGCTACATAACAGGTGGTCTAATGGTTTTTTATATACTAACTTTAACAAAATTTTGAACCCGAGCTAGTGAAAATGAGTAAACATGTTATCCACACGTTCAAAAAACCATGTAATTACAAAATAATAAACCAAACTTGTAATATTAACACCACCACAAAGACCCACAAAGACTATCCGTGTAATTTACTCCATCCGTTTACATTATTTAGTTTATGTATTTTAATTTTAATAATAAGAGTAACATAATAGTAACTAGAGTTTAAAGTTACCCGCGCTTCGCCGCGGGGTTGACAGTTATGTTTCAAGTAAATGGGGCATTATGGTCTAATGTTTGCATCCGTCAAGACAAACAACTCTCAAACACAACATTAGGCCACCAGACGATCGTAATCTTCAGCGTATCAAATACGTCCTCATGTTGTCGCTTCGCGCTCTAGTCTCCACTGCCACAGTTGGTGGCTGTCGAAATCGTCTTCGTTGTGGGCTTCTTCCACCGTGCTCTCCATGTCTCTATCTCTCTCTCTCTCTCTCTCTTCAACCGAAGGAGTGAGGTAGATGAAAATTTCCAGTTATACACACGTGGTGGTGGAAACGGAAACATGTAAGCAGCAGGGGCTGCCGTCAATTTAATCCAGCCAGGTAGTAGCAAATTGTTTACATATGTTCGAAAACCTTCTCAAGAAAATAATCTAGCTGTCATATTTATTATTGTGGTCAACCCCATTTATTCTTTCCTCGTTGTGGGCATGTCCTTCACGTGCCTGGCTACTTTGACATGCAATATAATAAAAAAAAGATTGGCAGCCAATAAAATTGAAACACTATAAGTGTATGTTAATATATGCTAGTGTGGCACCTTTTATATTAACCAAAATAATAACAAAACTGCCGCCCACCTAGCATTACCATGAAAAAATAACAAACCTTGCTTCACCAACTTGACCAATAGGAGTAGAGTGGCTTATTTTAGAGCCGGACACAATAGGAGTAGAACCTAACTTGCACTTTGCGCTATACCACTTGACACTTGTAAAACACTGTTGAAGTGTCAATGTTTTAATATATAGATAATAATATCTATAACCATGCTTCAAATTCATCACTTTGGTTCGAATGTTTTTTTAATTTTATGAAATACTTAAAAGAATAGCCATTTACCAATTTTTGGTAATAAATCTGTGTGTATATGTGAAACAGTCAGTGCCACGTGCCCCCACTTGCCAACAAAACATTAAAAACCAAAGCTTGCAATGAAACCTGTACTATTTGCTTTACCACTTGTTCACTTAATTAAGAGTTGTACACAAAGTTAAAACACATGTACTTTACTGTAGAACTGTCTTTGTAATAGTATGTATAACTAGGATTCTATTACCCCGCGCTTCGCGGTGGGAGCTCCTGTTGCGTTGAGGGTTTGGTGGACGTTATAGATTGTGCGTCGCTGTGGGAGCTCTTGTTGCGTGGAGGGTTTCGCGTACATAAAATATAATATTAAGTGACTGTTATTCTCGTGTGAGCTTCAAAAAAATACCCGCGGGTAAAAGCTAAAAATTTGATGGTCAAAGTTTGAAATCTTTTATGTGGGTAAAGTTTGAAATCCTAAAAGCTCAAAGTTTAGTGGCCAAATTGGAAGAAAATAAAGTACATAAGTTAATAAGAAAGTTAGTGGCCAAAGTGCAATGAAAGTTTAAAAAAGTTAAAAATCCTAAAATGGCTAAAGTGTAAATATGTAGCAAAGTTTGGTCATAATACTTACCTTCAAAAAGCCCAATAAAAAATGGATGCCTCCCAAATTATCCAATCAAACATATACACTGTAGAAGTGTAAAATCTTTAATAGATATATATAATTTACTAATTTTCTATATATTATTTGAACAACACGGTATTCCAAATATTATTTTTTTAATTTATTTGTTACTTTATTATTATATATTATTGTATATATATTAGTTGACGCTACAGTGGTGTCACAGTGCTAACGTGTATCATGGTAACGTGCATCATGCCTTCACTTGCTAACGTATACCAGGTCCTTTTTGCTAACATGCATCAGGGCTTTGTTACCGGGTCCTTTTTGCTAACATGCATCAGAGCTTTGTTTGCTAACGTGCACTAGACCTTTTTTACTAACGTGCATCGAGCTCTCTCTTTTCTTACCAATCTGTTTGTTTTGTTTTTTTTTCTATGTGTACCGGTATTGATTCGTTAAAGTGACAGGACTTTTTGTATTTATCTTTAAATGCAGATACCGTACCGTAGCGATCATTTTCGGTACAACCACCAGTGCCAATCTTTACCGTTTTGGGCACCGATACCGGTTCGGTGCCTATTAAGTGATTACGCACGCGTCCCGCGGCAACAACGAATCTAGTTACCTAAACTTAGGGGTGTAAATGATGAGCAATGGCTCGAGAGTTACTCCGGATCAGATCGGTAAAAAACTCGAACGAGCCGAGCCTTAATGAGCCCGAGCTTGAAAAATGACTCGTTTAAGCATCGAGCTTGAGCTCGAGTTTTTCATACAAATACCGTTTAGGCTCGCGAGCTTAAGCGAGCCCAAACAAATTTTATATTATTATTATTTTATTTATAGTATACCTACTATTTAACATTGCCGAGCTGAACTCTAGCTGAGCTTTGCCTCGTTTAAGCTATCGAAGCGAGCTCGAGTCAAGCTTTTAGCTCCTTTAAAATTGTTTTAAAATTATTTTGAGCCGAGTCGAGCTCGAGCTCGAGCTTCACATAAAGCATGACGATCCGAGCCCAAGCATCGGCTGGTTTACACCCCAAGCTAAACTAGAAGGGACCATTCTGTACCATCTTGCACAACTCCACAGCTTCACTCTCGGAGACGACGTTTTTAGGTTTATCGGCGAGAGAAGCAAGTCAGCTTTCCTGGTATTTATACGATTTGCTTTAGATCTATCGTCTTATTTTCATTTTATGCATTCTTTTTTACTGTTGTTTGCTGTATGAGCTTTGTCCCTGTGTGAATCTCTATTTTTATTAACCGATTTGCGTTTTTTAGGGTTTTTTAGGGTTTTTTAGAGCCGAATTTGAAATCGATTTGTGTTTGAGGTTCCATTGATGGATTTAGGTTAGGTTTTTATGTGTTGATTGATTGTACATTTTGCTAGGTTTCCTAAGCCTGATGAGCTGTATCGGTTTCGAAAACAAATTACTCGGTTAAATTAGCACCGAAAACCTTAAAGTTTAAGAAGAATTTATGTACTTGAGGAGCTCTTTATAGTATAATTGATTCTTGATTTGATCCTCTTTAGTTGGCTGTGAAGTAGAGTCTATTGTGGAAGAAACAATAGTGTTACCGATTGACAGAATGAGTGTTAACGCTATCGCTATCGTTGTTGGGTTAAATCTAGAAATGTAGCCTTTTGGTTTGTCTGGTCTTGCAAAAAAGGAACTCTCTTGACCTGAATAACAAGTGATGTGTATCCTTTTGTTTACTCATAAGCAAGTGAAGTGTATTCTTTTTAATTCTATGGGATTTTACTACTATGTATGTTTTAACAATCTTAACAGTGAAATTGGTATTTTGAGGTCACCTGCTAATTGCAATAAACATTAACATTTTGGTGAATTAAGGTTTCTACATAGTGGACATACCAGCAATAACAACTTTACACACAAAAAAAAATAATAAATAAATAAATCAAAATCAAAATCAAAATCAAATTGAATAGTATGCATATGACTATCTGGGTTTTAAAAAGCGCGCCCGAGGCGCGCCTAGGCGCGAGGCGCATCAAGGCTCAGCCTAGGGATTTTGCTAATAGGAGGGTGATGCAGCTTAGGTATCCTGAATGGTCTCAAAATGGGTCAGGTAGAAAAAAAAAAAAACACTAAAAGGGGAACGGGTCAAATAGGTCAAACATGTGGAGAGTTGTCCAAAGTCTATTTTTAACTCATACAACCTCGTAAATATTTTTATTTATAGTTAATGTAATATTTTAGTTATTTGTAATTTTCTTGGAAAAAAAGTATACATGAAGGTGTTTGCTGGTAGATCTAATCATCTTGACCCGTTTTGACTTGTACTGAAAATGACTTGTTCTAACCCGAACTCATTATTAGCCTGTCACCCAATTTGTGCGTTAATACTCTTTTATTGTATCCTCTATACATGACACTATCTAGAAACAAATTCTAATCTAATGTCGTTTCACAATATCTGATGATATGTAACTTAATTCATCACCAAAATGTTAATGTTTATTGCAATTTGCAAACTTGCATTTATGAACTATGATCTGAAGTCACTTTAGTAGTAACATCATGCTAGTTTGTTTCATCATAATGGAACTAAAGTCCACATAATTTCTAATATCAGTGTCTTTTTTTTTTTTATTAGGTGATTGAAAAATGTTTCTCAAGGTACAATTGAATTGGAATGTGGTAATACCAGCTGAGAATCTTGACATCAAAGGATTGATGTTGCAAAAGGCGATTCTGGTTCGCTTGTTGGATGACTTCTCTGCCAAGAAAGCAACAAAAGATCTTGGGTACCTTCTAGCCGTTACCACTTTGGACAAAATCGGTGAAGGGAAAGTCAGAGAACACACGGGCGATGTCTTATTTCCAGTCAACTTCACTTGCTTGAGCTTCAAGGTATTCCGAGGTGAAGTCATAGAAGGAGTGGTTCACAAGATTCTGAAACACGGTGTTTTCTTGAGGTGCGGACCAATCGAAAACCTTTATCTATCTAACCAGAAAATGAGTGATTACCAATACCAAATTGCAGAAAACCCGTGTTTCTTGAATGCAAGAACCGGGTCCAGAATTGAGAAGGATGCCACTGTGAGGTGCATTGTGATCGGGGTCAAGTACATGGAGGCGCAGAAGGAGTTCCAGGCGGTTGTGGGCTTGGAGGGAGATCACTTGGGTCCGATCTAGGCCTTGTGTTGTGTGTGTGTGTCTAAGGTGGTTTGGTGCTTGACTAATAATTTTGCATAGTTTGACCCAGTTTGATGTTGTGACAATGTAAAAAGATGATCATTCTGATGTGGTGATTCTGTTAACATGATCACTTTCATTTCAATCTAACCTGCATGCATGTGTTAATTGGTTAATTATTATTATTATTGCTGCTGCTGCTGATGAATCCTTAGTCGGTATCCCACCGATCAACTAGCGCCTAGCGAGTTTTACAACACTGTTTATATCCATAATCAGTGTTGTAGAACTCGCTAGGCGCTAGTCGGCCGTTGGGGTGGGGACTAGTGATTAATCGAGATTAATCAAGATTAATCGGGATTAATCGGATTAGGGTTTTTATATGTAATTTTCAGTTTTTTTTATATATATATATATATATATAAGCACATTTTATAGGCAATTATTTTAAATAGACATGTTTTAAAATTAAATAGACATTTTATAGGCAATTATTTTAAATAATAAAGCTACTTGGGAGGGGTGAATACAGTTTCAGTGACTTTCGAACCTTTCATTTCTAGCTAATGACAATAATGGTGTTTTGATCCAACAAATAGCAACAGTTTGGTGCAAAAAACTAAGGTGTTCTTGTGAGTTAACAGTATTTTGGCATGTTTATGGCTGAATTTGGTAAACAAACAGGGATAAAATACTAGAGTGGCCTTAAAGTACATGAGCGTCCTTAATCAAATACTTGGGTGGCCTCACACGCATCATCTTTATCCTTATTCATAACATTTTGTGGAAAGCTGCATTTACACCTTGAAGATTGGGCTTTCACTTAATTTTTCTGGTTTGGGGTTAAACAAACAAACAAACAAACAAACGGACTTAGTAAAATCTCACTCATAGCTAAAGCTATCTGTATGATCTGTGAGGCTGCTTCCGGCTCTCATTTGAACCAATATTTGGTTTTAGGGCCTTAGTGTTTAGGGAAACAAGGAGCTCTAAGATCTTGATTCATGTAACCTATAGTGGTTGTTTCTTTAAAGTGGCAAAATGGATGGGTGGTCAGTGAGATGGTAATGGGTCGAAAATCTGTTGGACTGACCTACCAACAGAAAAGATATGCTGCACGTTGAACATTCTATGAGTTGTTATCTGGTTGCATTAATAATCTCTGCGGTTTAGGGCATTGACTTTGTTAGTTTGATCAAAAGTGTTAAAGACATTCTATGAGTTGATTCAAGTTACATTTACAACTTTTAGTGAGCTTTTATATCGAATTTAAAACTCAGATGAGTAATAAAAAAATGAGCTCAAAACTCTCAAGTCAAGGTTATCAAATATGCCTCAAAGCATTTATATTGTTTTCTTTTGTTGTTTGTAACTATAATTATACGAGTTTTTATCAAGTCGAGCTATATCTGCTTTTGAATCAAAAGCTTGAAAAAGCTTAATTGAAAGTACCGGATATGAGGTCTTGAACATAACATCGTCCGCCTTGGCTTGGTATACACCAAGTTACAACAACAAAACTTTGACTAGTAAAGTTTGTGCTTTGATCTTAATACAAAAAAACCTTCTTTATAAGAAAAAAAAGGGGCGTTCCGAGAATCGAACTCGGGACCTCTCGCACCCAAAGCGAGAATCATACCACTAGACCAAACGCCCATATTGTTTTATCACAACAACCACACTATTTATCATTAAACTCATACCGTGCAGCACTCAGCCTATATAAAGGTACGCAGTCAAGTCACAGCCTCCCTGACACAGATTATTATTATTATTATTATTATTATTTACAGTTCCCGCGTTTATAGACACCATTTCCCGCTTAACATCGAAACCCTAATTTGCAAATGGGGACGAAACACCAGTCATCCAACAGCCTCTCCGATTCCAAAAAGCGTCGTAAGGTTGGCTTCACTAAAGTCGGTAAGTTCCCCTCTTTTTCCTCTTCCAATTCGTCTCTATTGCTACTCACTCAGTCAGCTAATTTCCATTGTAGATGAAGGCCTTCAAGCCAACGACTGCATCAAAATCTTCATCGGTATCTATCTATCTTTTTATTTATTATTATTATTATTTTCGTTATTATCTCTTTGCACATAGTTACTGATTCGATTTCGTCTATTCTACTGAACTTTTTATCGTCAACTTAGGGGTCTTTGTATGTACTGCAGAAGTGGTTATTTTTTTATTTAATTTCACTAGTATAATTATTTTAGGTTTTAGCAAAATTTACTGGTCTTGTGTTTTGATATTTGAGGGGTAACTAGTATTAAGCCTGTTGTAAAACTGTGTCAAGTAGCACCGATGGCACACTACTGCCCATGGACCACCATCGGTCCAACACCGGAAAAGCTCGTATTAAAAAGTAAATAAACAACGAAGAAAAATAAAACCGGACGAAAGGTAGACGTAAAAACGTTGAACAACGCAAGCGAAACGTTAACGGTAGAAAACAATAACTAAGTTGACGGTTCGTTAAACGGGGAAAATAGGCGTAAAAACATTGAATCACACACGCGTGTTGTGGTGCGTTAACTCGCAAAATTTAGACCGAAACGTAAAACAAAAATTTTTGAAAAATGAAAAGTATAGGGACTAAAGTTGAAAGTGAAAAATTGTTCGGGTTATATTGTAAAAAAAAGTAAACATAAAAAAAGGTAGGTACAACCCGTTTAAGCCCATGGTACAAACCATGATGCGTACCTAAATATATATTAAATAAATTTTAGGCTGAGAGATACAACTAAGGAACAAGAATTGCCTGTTTTAGTTGACACTTATATCGCCATTCGCCAAAGTATTGATTTTGTAATCTAGCATCCAGACACCCTTTTAAACTTAAAGTTTGTAAGCTTGTTTTGCTGCTCAGTTGGTGGTTTTTGGTGCTAGTTCTAGAACATTTTGTTTTCTCCAACTTTGTATGGTCCTCTAGTCCTGATGAACTAACTGTTGTTATTTTGTCTAAATAATTAACTTTTCAGTTTCTAAAGAAGATGAAGTGGGCTCTGAAGAAAGCTTCTCTATTGAACCTGTTGACCTAAGTTCTTTCTTTGAAGAAGATGGAAAAATATATGGCTACCAAGGGTTAAAGGTTTACTCCTTTTTCTTTGTATATCATGTAGCTAATTTAATTTTGTTTATTGTCTTGGCAATCGTCTCAGACCTACGTGGAAGCTACAATATACACATGTATACCTTAAAAGGTTTTATGCAATAAATAAAATTATAGTTGTAGTCCATCCCTTGATTTTCTTATACTTATATGGACTGGTTAATAATCATGGATCTTCTGCTGTCTACAGTTTTGTTTGTGTCCTTGAAAAATTGAACTTGTGTTTTTGAAAGCATTTAATACTTATATTGGACACGGACATTGGCTCATATTGATTGAACTCTATGTGCTGATCGGTAATTTAAATTTGAAATAAAATAATGCAGATCACTGTCTGGATCAGCAGCATTTCATTTCAAGCATTTGCTGATATTTCTTTTGAGAGCACATGTGATGTAAGTACATGCATTTATTATATGCTTTCCCGATTCTTAAAATGTGCATATTTTCTTCAGTCTTCTTACATACAAGTCTGACTATATATTTTTCAATGGTTGATGTTTTTTATGTCATTGTTAAAGGCTGGGAAAGGAATCACAGATCTTAAGGCTTCTCTACAGGTTATCGTCAAATGCTATGTTTATCTATTTGACGTTCATTTTTATGCATCGTTGAATGTTGCTCACTGTTGCATTTTTTTCATTGCAGAATATTTTTGCGGATAATCTTGTTGAGACAAAAAATGACTTCCTCAAAACATTTTCCACAGAGACTCATTATATTAAGTATGTTATACTATTAAAATTTACCCTCATGATAATAGTTATTTGTATTTCTTTGTCAGTTGGTTGATTCCTGGTGGCTGTCTTTCTACAGGTCTATGATCTCAGATGGAAAAATCATTAGCAATGGGTTGGATGGACATTTGAAAACTGATTGTTCTGAGCTGGAGGTGTGTTTTGCTGTTTTTAAACTATCTGTGCTATTTACCATAGGTCCTGGCTAGTCATTTGCCGCTTAATTTTGAATATCTTGTGGCCCGTTTACCTACGTATCACTTGTAATTGGTTGTCTTTGGTTTAATGAAAAAATATTGTTTATCCAAAAAAAAAAAAAAAAAAGAATATCTTTTATCTACGATTCTACGTGTTCACTTTTTCTTTTGGCCCATTTGAGATAAACATAAACCCCTATCATAAGTAAACCCGACAAAATTACCACCTCTAGGTTTTAGCGTCTATTAACCTTGTCATGTTTAATAACTATGTATGATGTACCCAATTTGTATATTTGCTCAAGTAAAGTGGCTAATCATTTTATTTATTTTATCAGGTTGTTCGTGTTGAGGGCCAATCAATGGGTCTTCTTTACTGTAGATTGGTACCACTTGTTCTCCTTCTTGTTGACGGTAACTTTCAGCTGTTCTTGACTATTGCATAAGTATAAGGTTTTGCATTGTTTCTTGCTGATTTAAATCCTAATTATTTAATTTAAATTGTTTACATTTCTGCATCAGGTAGCAATCCTATTGATGTTACTGATCCTGATTGGCAAATTTACCTTCTGGTGGAGAAGAAAAATGATGAACAGGATACTCCACAAAAGCTGCTTGGTTTTGCAGCACTTTACCGGTTTTTCCATTACCCGGACAGCCACAGGTTGAGACTTGGGCAGGTATATGACTTCACATAAATAGTTCATAAATTCAGTGTGATTTATAAGAATTATGATCCAAATAACTATACCCGTATCGAATGAATCAATTTAAGACGTAAACACCTCAGTTTATTTGGAGGGTTATGAAACATTGACCCTCATTTTTAGCCTTGTCTTTAAAAAGGATGAATCGAGGTGCAAAAATGGGTGGGTCTGGTGGCTTGGTTAACGGGTCAATGGTAGTCATTAGTGTGGGCCAAAATGGTTTTTAAGATTTTGTCTTCTCTTTTCTTGAATATTATAAGTAAATTATATTACGAATACAATAATAGTTCACAGGGTCCAACGGGTCGTCCACAGCAATAGTTCATCTCCAGGGGGGCAAGGATTTGTCTTTGGTAGACTAGGGTTCGCAATTCAGAAAGGGGTGGCAGCGCAGCTTGTTGCCCGTCTACCTTCTATTGTGATGTAACTCTCGTATTTTGTTTTAATGAAAAAAAATCACCTCAAAAAAAGCTTTTACTAAAAAAAAAGATACCAGTAAAAACATTGTTTTGTTATCGTGGTACTCTAGTTTTAAAAATGTAATAACCATATGGAAATTAGAACTGAAATAGGATCATTAGGTAAAATACGCCTGTTAAATGTTTTTTTTGTTAATGCTTTAATGACAGATACTGGTATTCCCTCCGTACCAACGCAAGGGCTATGGAGGTTATCTTCTTCAAGCAATCACCAGCATGGTAGTTGCTGACAACGTGTATGACCTCTCAATTGAAGAGCCACTAGAGTCATTACAGCACGTTAGGGCTTGCATTGACATACCTCGCTTACTTGCTCTACCAGCAATCCAGCCTTCGCTAAACGCAACTGTCAGCCGTCTAAAAGAAGAAAACCTAGCCAAAAGAACCCAAATTACCCGTTTCAGCCCACCATCAGACACCATTGAAGAAGTGAGAAAAACGCTCAAAATCAACAAGAAACAATTTCTGCAGTGCTGGGAGATATTAATCTACCTAGCCCTTGACCCCATTGAGAAATATCTTGAGAATTTTAGGACTGTTGTTTTGGATCGAATCAGGGGTGATGTCATCGGTAAAGATACAGGTGCAAGTGGGAAGCGGCTGGTCGAGGTCCCCACGGAGTTTGATTCCGAAGTGTCTTTTGTGATGTTTAAGACAAATGGCAGTGGTGAGGAGTTTAAGGAAGCTGAGGTTGAAGAAAGCGATAAAGTGAAACAAGAGGAGCAGTTACAGAAACTAGTTGATGAAAGGATTGAAGCTATAAAGTTGGTTGCGGAAAAAGTACGTGTTAAGAGCTCTTGAATATTATTGGTAGCTTATCGATGACGACTTTATAAACATTTTTAAGTAGGTTTGCAAACTTTTAGATGTTTGAGGTGTTTGAAATTTCTATTGAGCTTAAAGATTTATCATGTTTTCCGAATCAGTTTTGCTTGCTTTTGGTCAAGTGTTTTAGCATTTCTTTTACTTAAATCATGCCACCAACTCTCCTTGTGTTGTAAGAATGTAAGGCGTGAGGCGACCTTAGGCGAAGTAAGCTGCCTCAGGTGATGTAAATTGCGCTTCAGGCAAAATAGGCTGCCCTTTAAACTACTACACTCGAGTAGTATACTGCGGCCTTTTCAAGGCGCTCTGAGGTGCACCATGTTGATAGGAATCGGCAAAGGCCTTGTACACATCCTCAAGGGCTGCAAGGTGTGCAACTTGAGTGACCCTTGCGACTTTAGAGTTTAGACTACCATATGCCCATGGCAACAAACAACGCATTTTTCCAAGGACAGCCTTGGACTGAGAAAGGAAGAGAGGGAGCATATAGGGAGGAGCCGTTCGTATAGGTTTTGCGGGGAAAGCCAACTTGAACGCCCATGCACCCATGGGGTTTTGGTTGCGGATGCTCTTATAGTTTTTCTTTCCTACGACATATCAAACTTCACTCGTGTGTGTGTGTGTGTTTTGGCTCAAGATTAAAAAAATGACGAATCGTAAAGAAATTTATATTACATCCAGTATATTTATACACTATGAGGTTATAAAGTTATCTAGATTTTATGAACACTATAACCTTCATCTTCTGATGTCAAGTTTGGACTCCAGTTTTCATATTCAGATCCACCAAAAACCATCTGTTTGATCCCAACATGACTGTAAACAGTAAACAAATTCATTAATAGTTATTCACTTAAATAAAGGATCCAAGAACACAAACAAGGGAGAATTAGAGAACATACTCTGAGCTTATTTGTGTCATTGCATTTATCAATACGTCCAACAGCATAGGCTCGCTAGTACCAATATCTACCCTGAAAAAGATTCAACCAAATTCTCACATCATCAAAATATGAATTAGTGAACTTTGTTTTTGCCGGTTTCACCCATTAGTGAATGGGTCAAAGTGGCCACATCTAATCAAGATATGAAGTATGAATATAGGCGCTCATCAAGCGTCACATGGGTCAAATGGGCGTTGTTGGTACGGGTCAAGTTGGGTTCGGTTGCATTGAAATATTTACTGTTCAAAAAGTTTTAACTGTTCATAATTATATAACGTTTTAAATATTAAGCGGGAAGATTTTAACGTTTTATGCACTACTATGGGTGACTTTTGGTTCCTTTCTTAGCTTACGTTTTGTTTTCACCGGTTTGACCCATTAGTGAATGGGTCAAACTGGCCACATCAAAAAATTCTTGAACACCAATTACGAAAAACAAATGACTACAAAAAAAAAAAAAAAAAAAAAAGGGGGGGATAATCATGTTTAGGTTTCAATATAGATTACCATATGCGTGCTACGTTGTCTTGAATCTCAAGATCACTAATGTTATAAAATGTAGTTGGTTCAATGTTTGCTCCTAGAATATCATCATAACTTGGTCTCTTATCCGTAGTAGATTGTGATAACTGCAAAAAATCACATGCGCTTAGCAAATGTTATGCGATTAAACACTAATTCAAGCACAGTAAAACTAAAACATTCAAATCAGACATGGCCACATAGGTAAAGTTTTTAGCAACTACCTGCATATTCATAGAATTGCATCCGCCAAGACGTCCAACAATATGCCATGAACGAAATGTCTGCAGTTTAAACACAACAAACACCATTTTCCTTGTTCACTTCCAAATATTCGAGTTAGTCACAATGATTATATGAACAATTTATTAGAAATAAAGTAACTTACATCACAAATCATCTTAATGTCTTTATCCAATGGAGCATGATAGAACTCAATCCAGATATACGAGTTGTTGAACTCAAACCTAAGAAAAATCACCTGACGCTATTAACTACCATATAAAACGCAAAGAATTTTGTTCATATCATAAATAAGTTCATGGAAGTATGGAACACTAATATCATTTTCATTTCAGTAACCTCCATTATCCTTGTTTTTATTTCAATCAAATCATGTAACCTTGGTTTTAAAAATCGTGAAGCGCACAAAAGCGACGAGGTCTAAAACCGAGGCGCAAAGTGCAAAAGCAGTGGGATTTTCGTACGCGAGGCGCAAGACGGTTATATAATTTTTTTTATATATGCTATAGGTTTTTAGCATCATTTACCCAAAATATAGATACAAATAAGGTTTATATATGATTTAACTTAAATGTACAACCTTTTTAACTACATGTATAACAATTTTAAGCATAAAAACACCCCCGGTATGAAAAGCGTGCGCCTCAGGAGCTTTTTTGGCAAAAAAATCGCGCTTTTCGTGCGCTTTATGTACGGTGCTCGGCTTGTGTTACATGAGGCGCAGAGACTGGCGCCTAGGTGCGCCTCGCGCTTAAGCGCCCTCTAGGCGCACTTTTTAAAACACAGGATGTAACGAGGCCCGAAAATATATTTGTATATCATCTTCCACCATATAAACTAGACCAAAAAGGAAACTCAATCTTTTAGTCATGAACACAAACAAATTTCCATAAATTCTGTAATCCTTACTTGTTAAAAATCACTTTCATGGGTGTCGCAGAACCGGTTTTCCGCTGAATTATCTTGTCCCTTTTATTCTTCATCCTCTCCTCTATCTGACATTCCATCAAAACACTTAGCATACATCCTCATTCCATAAACTACACTATCCTTATAATCAAGGGCAAAGCTTTTCATGGGCGTCCAAAATTTCTTTTCTCGTAGTGTAATTTTTACCAAAAAAAAAAAAATCCGAAAATTTTATATGTATTGAGTCCACCCCCCAGATTTTACCGAAAACGCAGTTCAAGATCCGTCAATGCTTATAATCTTATCCCAACCCAACACACACAAAATTTAAAACAATTTACATCTATTGAGCTAATGCTTACAATCTTATCCTCATGGGCGGTTCTTCACTAAGGCCAGACTGGGCCTCGGTCCACCCAGTTTTTTCGTTTCGTAGTATAAATTTTATCAAAAATTTCTTAAAATTTTTAAATGTATTGAATCCGGCCCTACTAGATTGAGCCCGGCCCTACCAGGGTTTTAGTTCAAGATCCGCCACTGCTTATCCCCCCCCCCCCCCCCCCTCCCCCCCAATGGGCGTAGCTTTTAAGGGGCGGTCGACCCCCCGAATTTTCGCTCAAGAAGTTCCGATTATATAGTATTCGTATAGAAATTTTTTGGTGGTTTTCAACCCCCCAAACTAGTGATTTCCAACCCCCGAAGTCTCGGGTCAAGCTTCCCCCCCCCCCCCCCCCCCCCCCACACACACACACACACACACGTTTCAAAACAATTAACAACCATAAAAGGTGCTTACTTTAGACCTAGCTTTAGCTGGGTCATCAAGAGAAGTCCCCAAGATTTCAGCAAACTCAGGATCTTTATCATAATTCATGTCTTCATCTCTACCCTTTGGAGAAAACTCATGTTCCACTTTATCCCAATCAATATCAACCAAGTCATTATCATCATGCACTTCTTCTTCTTCCTCTTCTGATGCTGCTTCCAGTTGCTTGATTTGTGTGAACAAGTCCGTTGACTTTGGTACTCTGTTTTCACTAGCTTTAACCAATGGGTTTCTTTTGGAGTGTATGTTTATTATTAGAGTAGAAACAGTTGGAATTAAGCTGTAATTGCCCAATTGAGTCCTCCATGTTCGAGGATATTGAGCTGTGGATAATTGGAGTACATTCATGGTGGAGCAATTCAGGGTTTAGGGTTTATCAGTAAGTTTGGAGATAAAAATCTTAGTCATGAATACCTTTAAAATCTTAGGAGGTCGATTTTTAGTAGCCAAGAAGAAGACCCATGTAAAACGTAAGTAATCAACAATAATCTGTTCTAACCCGTCAGCTTGCCCGACCCCAATCCCTTGTTTTGCCAGCTCTACTCGTGACAATTTTTGCTTTTAGAACCAAACCTATGATGACTAGAATCAAACCAACGATGAGTTGAATTAAACCTCTGATTGGTGCTTTGACCATGCTGCTTACCAGCATTTCTTGGAACAAACTTTTGATTGGTGTCTCAACGATCATGGCGACTGTTGTTGGTGGAATGAGGGAGAGATTGGCTCATTAAGACTACCCGTAGTGGGGCGTTACCTCTCCAAAAATTTAAAAAATAGCGCCCCAAACACCAAAACATAGGGGCGCTATTTTTTAAAAATGGGTCGGGGCTTTATATAAATAACGCCGAACTAAATTGGAACCATTCAATGAAATCGAGACATGTGGCTGCAAGTGGTGAATAAAGTCAATAAACAACACTTTCCATAAAAGGTGGTCAGACAAACAGCAAGATAAATAACGCCCCAAATTTTTTCCCCACTACACCCTCATTTTCACTTCAAGTCTCATGTTGACTCAGCTGCCACGTGGACCAATCAGAAACAGGGGCTTTATAAATAAAGTCCCTCCACTACACATGGTCTAAACTCTAAAGTTAGATACTGCTTCAAGAGTCTTGGGTATTTCAAGCTCTAACCAACTCATGATAGATGTTGAGTTTCTGAAGCGAGTATGTCAGCTGCCAAATGTTAATACATAATCCGGTTCAAGTCCCCCTGCCGATGGGCGGTGTAGGTTGGGAGGAACGTTATGGAGTGGGTGTCATCGTTTCAAAATATGGGTTGTTAATCGGTGAAACTACCTTAAACTGTTCTTGCTGGATAATTGATCTGATTCATGTCACCAATAAGGCTATATGGTAATCAACTCCCCCAAATACCACATCAGCGCCACATCATTTCCCCTCTTCACTCCCCCAAACCAAGGAAATGGTTTCCCCCAATTCCCCCTTCCTTTTATTTTATTATTTTTCAAATATCATCCACTCTGTGACCACGGTGAGATTTCACCGTTCACACCGAAAAAAAATACAGGGGGTGGGGGTGTGTTCCCCAATTCACCGAGGTCCACATCAACATCCCGAGTGGTATCCCCGAGTCCACACCGTTAGGCGTAATAGTAACGATGTTTAAAACCACGTTGAAGCCATATTGCACTAATGTATTATTTTATTGATTTCAAATTTGGTTCACAATAGCCGGTTTGGTATACGGGTCATTCTTAATTAATTTGTCCATCTATTGAGCTAATCGGGTCTTAAATTTTAGTTATTTTTTTAAATACCAAATTACCATACCTTTGTTTTTAGAATATTTGTTTTAAAAAATTTGAAATCTTTATTAACCTATAAATTGAAAAAATTTGAAATCTTTATTAACCTTTATTCAAAGTCGTCCCAAATGTTCTAATTGCCGTTTGTTTACAATAAATTTAAATGAAAATAACAAATAATATAACTTCAAACCAATAAACTCCGTTTGTTTTTCTTTTTAACGGCCAATAAACAATGTCCCGACTATCCGGGGTACTCATCAATTGGTTACAAAAGCACCTCATACGCCTCTGGGTGAAGACACGTCTTATGTGCTCGCCACAGGTAGTGCTGGGTAGCCAGAACCCACCAAGCCATCAGTGCAACAAGTTAATAGTTGAATGATTAATATTTGAAAACTTTTTAATACTAACAATGAAACGATGTAGGGAATGTATTGGCCAAACCCTAAATAGCCAAAACAATTGATAGAATTGTTGGGCCAAACCTGACCCACAACAAGCAAGCCCATTAGGGTTAAATTCTCCCCCTCTATAAATAGAAGGGCATACCTTCCCTTAACATCACCACAATTGACTCTAATTCACTAAACTTCTAATCTCTCTCTTTCTCCCTTTCTCTCTCTAGAGTTACATTCTCTCTATTGGCACTCTTGTTGTGCCCCGAAGCCACTGAGCCTCAAAGTATATGAGTTGCTGCAATACCATACTAGTAGCTCACAACCATGCTGGTCCTTGCAAGTTGCAACCCTTCAAGTCGTCGAGCTAAGCAGCCTGATATCGCATCAACTTTTAGCTAACCGCTAGGTTTCAACCACTACCTCCTACATACTCTCTACATCTCACAGATATACATATCTATATACTTCCATTTATTTATGTACACATCTATACTAGTTATTCTATTAATGTTAAGCGCCAAGGGATGATCTAAAGACCCCGATCTCTAGTCCCCTTCTAACGAGTTCTTTAATGATGAAGGTTCAAGCTTAAAATGTTCATACCCTCTCTGAACCATTATTTGTTGTAGCAACAATAAGCACACCAAAACCAAACTTTATCCTACTAACACAATACAAACAAGACCAATACTATATCTAAACGAGATCTCCCTGCTGTTGACAACCAACATGCCCTAACAAAAGATGAAGGGCATAGTCCAGATGATCGATGTTGTTATTATGCGTTCATTTTGTCCAACTGCAATTGAAATAAGTTTCATTGACAAATGGTTTCTCACGCAGCTTAAAGAATTAGTAGATGTTGAACAATATATTATGGCGAAAAGTTTATCTCAGCTTACTAAAGATGAGTTTTACGAGGTTAAAAAGCGCGGTTTTAGTGATAAACAGATTGCATTTGCTACGAAGTCAACTGAAAAAGAAGTCCGGGTCAAACGGTTGACTTTAGGAGTTGTTCCGGCTTACAAACGTGTTGATACTTGTGCTGCTGAGTTTGAAGCAAACACTCCGTATATGTATTCATCTTACGATTATGAATGTGAATCGGCTCCAACTAATACGAAAAAAGTTTTGATTTTGGGTGGTGGGCCCAATCGTATCGGTCAAGGGATCGAATTTAACTATTGCTGCTGTCATGCTTCATTTGCTCTTCAGGTTTCTTGTTACATTCTTCATTCTCTTCCTTGTTAAGAGTTTAGTATTTTTTTATTAATTTTTTTAATTTAATAAAATTTTACAGGATGCAGGGTATGAAACCATTATGATGAACTCAAATCCCGAAACTGTATCCACCGACTATGATACAAGCGACCGTCTCTACTTTGAACCCCTAACGGTTGAAGATGTTCTTAATGTCATCGACATCGAAAAGCCTGATGGCATCATTGTGCAGTTTGGTGGTCAAACCCCTCTGAAACTGGCTCTACCCATCCAACACTATCTAGATGAACACAAACCGCCATCGGCTAGTGGCGGTCGGGTCCAAATTTGGGGCACATCACCCGATTCCATTGATGCAGCCGAGGATCGGGAGCGGTTCAATGCAATCTTGAAAGAGTTACAAATCGAACAACCGAAAGGCGGGATCGCCAAAAGTGAAGCGGGTGCTTTAGCTATTGCATCTGAAATCGGGTATCCGGTTGTTGTTAGACCCTCTTATGTTTTGGGTGGTCGGGCCATGGAGATTGTTTATAGCGATGAAAAGCTAATACATTATCTTGAAACGGTCGTTGAAGTTGACCCTGAGCGACCCGTTTTGGTTGATCGGTACTTATCAGATGCTATTGAAATTGATATCGATTCGCTTGCGGATTTGCACGGTAATGTTGTTATTGGTGGAATCATGGAGCATATCGAACAAGCTGGGGTCCATTCTGGTGATTCTGCTTGCATGATTCCCACAAGAACGGTTTCACAATCGAGCCTTGAAACAATCAGAACATGGACCACCAAACTGGCTAAACGGTTAAATGTATGCGGGCTTATGAACTGTCAGTATGCAATTACAGGCAGTGGGGAAGTTTTCTTGCTTGAAGCAAACCCACGGGCTTCTCGTACGGTCCCGTTTGTTTCTAAAGCAATCGGCCGCCCCTTGGCTAAATACGCTTCACTTGTGATGTCGGGAATGTCTCTCAATGAGCTGGGATTCACAAAAGAAGTCATCCCGAAACATATTTCGGTTAAAGAAGCCGTTCTTCCATTTGAGAAATTTCAAGGATGCGATGTGTTCCTTGGGCCCGAAATGCGTAGCACCGGTGAAGTAATGGGTGTGGACATGGATTTCTCGATCGCATTTGCCAAATCACAAATTGCTGCAGGTCAGAAACTGCCCGTTTCGGGGACCGTTTTTCTTAGCTTGAACGATATGACGAAACCACATTTAGGGAAAATCGCTCGGGCATTTTTGGGGCTTGGGTTTACAATCGTAGCTACTTCTGGGACCGCTCATGTTCTTGAATTAGATGGTGTTCCAGTTGAGAGGGTGTTGAAGCTCCATGAAGGGCGTCCACATGCCGGTGATATGGTTGCAAACGGGTTAATTAACTTAATGGTGATTACTAGTTCCAACGATGATTTAGACCAGATTGATGGGCGGAATTGAGGAGGATGGCGCTTGCTTACAAGATTCCTATCATTACAACGGTTTCGGGTGCTTTGGCTACTTGTGATGCCATAAGAAGCTTGAAAACTTCCAAGTTCAAAATGGTTGCTATTCAAGATTACTTTGTAGAGCAGCAGATTGGTAAAACACAATTCTGATTCTATTTCCTTCGCTATATATAATGTCTAATACAAAACTGATTTTAAGTAGAGAACTATGGGAACTGTGTACACACTTATACCTATACAATGCGTAAATGCCTCTCTTTTCTCTCCCACTATAGCCGGTCAACACTATGTTCAAGTGCTTATGGAGAGAAAAGAGAGACGGTTATGCGGTTATATAACTGTCACAATTTAAGCAATAAGTTATGTATTTAACGACTTTATGAATATGATACATAAGGTGGTTATGTAACTGCATAACCATCTCTTTTACGCAGACAACTTATGCGGTTACATAAGCACCATGGTTAAAGCAATAAGTTATGTATTTAACAACTCTGTGAATGTGATACATAAGGCGGCTATGTAACTGCATAGCCATCTCTTTAGCTCTCTTACTATATAAGATAAAGAGAGACAAGTTATGCGGTTACATAACCACCATAGTTGAAACAATATGTTATTTGTTGACCGATTATATTTAAATGTGATACATAAGGCGAGCATGTAACAACATAACCACCATTCTCGCTTCGAATTACTGAAAAAAATAACATTTTTTTTTGTTTTTGTTTTTCAGGTAAGACTGCTGCAACAATTTGAAGGGAGTTGTAGGTTTGTGTTGCAGTTAATTTTGTTTTATTTTAGAAATGCTGGGAAGAATATGTTTTTATTATTTGAAGGGAGTTGTAGGTTTTTCACCTTTGTGATGCTTGTTTAAATAACAAGCGACGCATAATAAGGTTTGTATCATCTAAACTTCTGTAATGTAGCCCGTTTGAAGAATCGAATAATGGTTTTGGAAAATCTGTTAGTTTTGGCTGAACAAGAACCATTTTGCTTACCTGTTTTGATCCGAACAAAATTGATCCTTTTTAAACATCTTGGAAAACATTTTGACTCGTTATCTGGTCAGAACCGATCCGCCTGTTTTGCAGGTTATTTTGTACTCATGAGAGTATACTATCTTCCAGTCTCAATGCCCTTGAATCCCAATGACAATGTTACCGATCATAATGATTCTGTCAAGACATATAGTGAGAAGATTAGGACATTATCACCATCCATAGCACCATTCTCTCAAAAGGTTGATAAAAATGCCATCGAATGTGAAAAACAAGTTTGGTATGATCATTTGTTCATTATCTTTGGAGCTCCATAAGATAACATGAACACTTTGTGTTTTTTTTTCCTGTATGAACGAAACCCCACAAAAAATAGTTGCTTTTTTCTCCGTTTTTTATATAAAACTATGGTACTCGTTGGAAAGATAATAAAATGCACGTTAATTTGGTGTAACTTTTTTCTCTAAAAAATATCGTATATAAAAGATATTAACGTTTAAAAGTATGGGAGGAAAATAAGAGAGAGAAATTTAAATTTGTTTTTAAATTATTTTTTCCTAAAATAACTCAATTTAAATTTAGTAGATTAGGTTTTATATTATTATTTATTTATTTTTAATTTGCCACATGGCATGACACATGGCACACTCAAGGAGGGGAATGCCTCCTTAAATGCCATGTCATTAAAATGACTTTCTTAGGCCTCCATTGAATGTCACCTTATCAATATTCAATTCTATTATAAGTTATAGATATGTTGTTTTTGAACCGGTTTTTTATTTTTATTTTTATTATTATTATGTCATGTTTTGATCAGCATGCTCTGTTTCAGTGATTGGTAATAAGGTTGGTACATAAAAGGCTGTCGCGTTGTGGACACGCGAACAGCCTGTCGCAACCACCGGTGATCGGTCGCGCCGGTGGTGCTCACTTGAGCCTGGTGTGGCTAGCATGATGTCTATGCTTTTGCTGTCCGACTACTACATTCAAATCCAAGACATCGCGCAGTGAACATGGTCGCTTGAGCTTTCGGTTGCTTGCCCGCGCCGGGTTAGCATGGGGCTGTTGTGGTGTTCAAAACTAGTTTATTCTCTTTCGCCTGTTGGTGTGCCGTCAAGACTTTGTCAAACCCAAATAACATGTGAATATAGATAGATACATTTTCCAGCTTATCTGGATCCAACTCTTGTCTCGCTACATTTTCCAACTTATCTGCAAATGTTACCAACATTTCTTGGAAGAAACTTTTGATTGGTGTCTCAACGATCATGGCGACTATTGTTGGTGGAATGAGGGAGAGATTGGCTCATTAAGGTTAGATACTACTTCAAGAGTCTTGGGTCTTTTAAGCTCTAACCAACTCATGATAGATGTTGAGTTTCTGAAGCGAGTATGTCAGCTGCCAAATGTTAATACATAAGCCGGTTCAAGTCCTTGTGCCGATGGGCGGTGTGGGTTGGGAGGAACGTTGTGGAGTGGGTGTCATCGTTGCAAAATATGGGTTGTTAATCGGTGAAACTGCCTTAAACTGTTCTTGCTGGATAATTGATCTGATTCATATCACCAATAAGGCTATATGGTGTGGTAACCAACTCTCCCACGAACATCGACTTCAAAAGAGTTCCATTGGCAGTGTTTCGGTCCCCTATTTTGGCAATCTGTCTCCAACAACTACTAGAATAGGTGTTGCAAGGCAGAAACATCCACGGATTGGACGATCCATGACACCCAATTACTATCTTTTTCCACAAACTATTACCTTCCCTTTTGAACCGCCAATACCATTTTAATAAGAGCGCTTCATTGACATGTTGTAATTTAGCCACTCCCAAACCTCCATACTTTTTAGGCGAGGTAACTACATCCTAAGCGACCCATGCAATCTTCTTGTCGTCACTATTACCCGCCCAAAGGAAGCGTTTCATGATGGACTCTATATTCTCTAACACGGCCTTTGGAGCTTTGTAAAGCGAAAGGTAGTAAACCGGTAAGCTTTCTAGAACCGATTTTATAAGAACTAGCCGCCCGCCTATGGATAAATGTCTAGCTTTCCATGAGACAAGACGGTTTCTAATCACTTCAATAACCGGCTCCCATTGATTAATGCGCGTCATCTTAGCACCAACTCTAATACCGAGATAGCTAAAAGGCGTCAAACCTCTTTTACAGCCCAAAAATTCCATCATATTGTCCACTTCCAAATCCTCCGTACAAATGCCAAAAATATTGGATTTGTGGAGATTAATCCGAAGGCCCGAACAAAGATAAAAAATGCGAAGGATGCGGGCTATACATTTAATATTTTCAATCGACCAATCTCCTAAAATAAGGGCATCATCCGCATAAAAGAGATGGGTTAATTCTTCCCCACCATTCGAAATACAAACTCCCTTAAATGCTCCAATATCTTTAGCCTTATTTAGAAGCCACGAAAGAGCTTCCATGACAATTAAGAAAAGAAAAGGTGACAAAGGGTCTCCTTGCCGAAGCCCCTTCTCACAATTAAATTCAAAAGTGGGCGCCCCATTCACCAAAACCGCGGCTCTAGATGAAAGACAAATACCTTTTATCCAATCGCACCATTTCGAAGGAAAACCCATTTGAGATAAAATAGAAATCAAAAAATTCCAATTGACATTGTCGTAGGCTTTTTCGAAATCTATTTTTAACATGAAAGCTTTTCTTTTCCTTTTCTTTAATCGTTCCATAATCTCATTCACCATAAGCGGGCCGTCAAGAATAAAACGATCTGATAAGAAGGCAGATTGTGCCTACTACCAGTAGTCTACTACTGCAATAAATAAAAATAGCATACAAAAATAATATTGGGCCGAACACCAGAGTATTTTCCGGAGAAAAAAAGCCAGCATTTTGGCTAAAAACCTAATCACCCACCATCATCATCATCACCCAAGCTCCATCAATGGCGGCTCGTTGCTTCAACCCCTGTGACAACCTCCTCATTAAACCCAAACCCACTTCCACTTTCATCTCCCCCATAAAAAACCCATACCCTTTTTCCCTATCCTCCTTAACCAAAGCCAAAACCATCCAATTATCCTCTCTTTCATCACGCACACCAACTGTTTGTTCAAATGCCTCAACCACCCAACCCACCACTAAACCAGCTCAAAACACAAAACCCCATCTGGGTAAGCGTACTGACATTAAAAAGATTATGATTCTTGGCGCTGGTCCCATTGTGATTGGTCAAGCTTGTGAATTTGATTATTCTGGTACTCAAGCTTGTAAAGCTTTGAGAGAGAATGGTTATGAAGTTGTGCTTATTAATTCTAACCCTGCTACTATTATGACTGATCCTGAAATGGCTGACAGGACTTACATTGAGCCCATGACACCTGAATTAGTTGAACAGGTGATTTTTATTTTCTTTTATTATTATTATTATTATTATTATTATTATTATTATTATTATTATTATTATTATTATTATTATTATTATTATTATTAGGCACTTTTAAGCGCATGCATGGTTCGGTTCAGTACGGAAAACACAGAAAGTTTTCAATTGATTTCGGATAACGGTTATTGCACTCAAGATATTGTTAATCATGTAACACATCTATCAGTTTTTGAAAAAAAAATAACAATACTGTATTTAAATTAAAGGTCAAATTTTACAGGTGATTGCACAAGAGAGACCGGATGCGATTCTGCCCACGATGGGCGGGCAGACTGCGCTTAATCTTGCAGTCGCTTTGGCGGAAAACGGGGTGCTTGATAAGTATAATGTGGAGTTGATTGGAGCTAAGCTTGAGGCTATAAAGAAAGCTGAGGATAGGGAGTTGTTTAAACAAGCGATGAAGAATATTGGGCTGAAGACTCCGCCTTCGGGGATTGGGACTACTTTGGAAGAGTGTTTTCAGATTGCTGATAAGATTGGTGAGTTTCCGTTGATTATTAGACCAGCGTTTACGTTAGGGGGTTCGGGTGGTGGGATTGCGTATAATAAGGAGGAGTTTGAGGCGATTTGTAAGTCGGGGCTTGCAGCGAGTGTGACATCACAGGTTTTGGTTGAGAAAAGTTTGTTGGGATGGAAGGAGTATGAGCTTGAGGTGATGAGGGATTTGGCTGATAATGTGGTTATTATTTGCTCTATTGAGAATATTGATCCAATGGGTGTGCATACTGGGGATTCGATAACTGTTGCGCCTGCGCAGACTTTAACTGATAAGGAGTACCAACGGCTTCGTGATTATTCTATTGCGATTATTAGGGAGATTGGGGTTGAGTGTGGTGGGTCTAATGTGCAGTTTGCGGTGAATCCTGAAGATGGTGAGGTTATGGTTATTGAAATGAATCCTCGGGTTTCAAGGTCTTCTGCTTTGGCGTCGAAAGCTACTGGCTTTCCTATTGCGAAAATGGCTGCTAAGTTGTCTGTTGGTTATTCTTTGGATCAGATTCCGAATGATATCACGATGAAGACTCCGGCTAGTTTTGAACCGTCTATAGATTATGTTGTAACAAAGGTTAGAACCATCATTGACTTTTATATTATTATTATTATTATTATTATTATGACTTTCATGTTACATCAGGGGATGTTTGGATTTGACCATTTGGAATTTTTATAATTTGCAGTATTGATCAGATTTTATTTTATTTTTTTATAAACAGATTCAGTTTCTGAGTTGCTGATTTTTTATGGGTCAAATAATTAATTTTTAATAATGAGGGTTATAACATAAACAAAAATCACACATCCAAACACCTTAATGTATCATGTGTATTTTTGTAGGTTCTAATAATAATAATAATCAATATTTTCAGATACCAAGATTTGCATTTGAGAAATTCCCAGGATCTCAGCCCATATTGACAACACAAATGAAGTCTGTTGGTGAATCGATGGCAGTTGGACGCTCGTTTCAAGAATCTTTTCAAAAGGCGGTTAGATCACTTGAATGTGGTTACTCGGGCTGGGGCTGTGCACCAAACAAAGAGCTCGAATGGGATTGGGACAAAATCAAATACAGTTTGCGGGTCCCAAACCCGGACCGTATTCATGCTCTATACGCTGCAATGAAAAGAGGCATGAAGGTGGACGCGATCCATGAAATAAGTTTCATTGACAAATGGTTTCTCACGCAGCTTAAAGAATTAGTAGATGTTGAACAATATATTATGGCGAAAAGTTTATCTCAGCTTACTAAAGATGAGTTTTACGAGGTTAAAAAGCGCGGTTTTAGTGATAAACAGATTGCATTTGCTATGAAGTCAACTGAAAAAGAAGTCCGGGTCAAACGGTTGACTTTAGGAGTTGTTCCGGCTTACAAACGTGTTGATACTTGTGCTGCTGAGTTTGAAGCAAACACTCCGTATATGTATTCATCTTACGATTATGAATGTGAATCGGCTCCAACTAATACGAAAAAAGTTTTGATTTTGGGTGGTGGGCCCAATCGTATCGGTCAAGGGATCGAATTTGACTATTGCTGCTGTCATGCTTCATTTGCTCTTCAGGTTTCTTGTTACATTCTTCATTCTCTTCCTTGTTAAGAGTTTAGTATTTTTTTATTAATTTTTTTTAATTTAATAAAATTTTACAGGATGCAGGGTATGAAACCATTATGATGAACTCAAATCCCGAAACTGTATCCACCGACTATGATACAAGCGACCGTCTCTACTTTGAACCCCTAACGGTTGAAGATGTTCTTAATGTCATCGACATCGAAAAGCCTGATGGCATCATTGTGCAGTTTGGTGGTCAAACCCCTCTGAAACTGGCTCTACCCATCCAAAACTATCTAGATGAACACAAACCGCCATCGGCTAGTGGCGGTCGGGTCCAAATTTGGGGCACATCACCCGATTCCATTGATGCAGCCGAGGATCGGGAGCGGTTCAATGCAATCTTGAAAGAGTTACAAATCGAACAACCGAAAGGCGGGATCGCCAAAAGTGAAGCGGATGCTTTAGCTATTGCATCTGAAATCGGGTATCCGGTTGTTGTTAGACCCTCTTATGTTTTGGGTGGTCGGGCCATGGAGATTGTTTATAGCGATGAAAAGCTAATACATTATCTTGAAACGGCCGTTGAAGTTGACCCTGAGCGACCCGTTTTGGTTGATCGGTACTTATCAGATGCTATTGAAATTGATATCGATTCGCTTGCGGATTTGCACGGTAATGTTGTTATTGGTGGAATCATGGAGCATATCGAACAAGCTGGGGTCCATTCTGGTGATTCTGCTTGCATGATTCCCACAAGAACGGTTTCACAATCGAGCCTTGAAACAATCAGAACATGGACCACCAAACTGGCTAAACGGTTAAATGTATGCGGGCTTATGAACTGTCAGTATGCAATTACAGGCAGTGGGGAAGTTTTCTTGCTTGAAGCAAACCCACGGGCTTCTCGTACGGTCCCGTTTGTTTCTAAAGCAATCGGCCGCCCCTTGGCTAAATACGCTTCACTTGTGATGTCGGGAATGTCTCTCAATGAGCTGGGATTCACAAAAGAAGTCATCCCGAAACATATTTCGGTTAAAGAAGCCGTTCTTCCATTTGAGAAATTTCAAGGATGCGATGTGTTCCTTGGGCCCGAAATGCGTAGCACCGGTGAAGTAATGGGTGTGGACATGGATTTCTCGATCGCATTTGCCAAATCACAAATTGCTGCAGGCCAGAAACTGCCCGTTTCGGGGACCGTTTTTCTTAGCTTGAACGATATGACGAAACCACATTTAGGGAAAATCGCTCGGGCATTTTTGGGGCTTGGGTTTACAATCGTAGCTACTTCTGGGACCGCTCATGTTCTTGAATTAGATGGTGTTCCAGTTGAGAGGGTGTTGAAGCTCCATGAAGGGCGTCCACATGCCGGTGATATGGTTGCAAACGGGTTAATTAACTTAATGGTGATTACTAGTTCCAACGATGATTTAGACCAGATTGATGGGCGGCAATTGAGGAGGATGGCGCTTGCTTACAAGATTCCTATCATTACAACGGTTTCGGGTGCTTTGGCTACTTGTGATGCCATAAGAAGCTTGAAAACTTCCAAGTTCAAAATGGTTGCTATTCAAGATTACTTTGTAGAGCAGCAGATTGGTAAAACACAATTCTGATTCTATTTCCTTCGCTATATATAATGTCTAATACAAAACTGATTTTAAGTAGAGAACTATGGGAACTGTGTACACACTTATACCTATACAATGCGTAAATGCCTCTCTTTTCTCTCCCACTATAGCCGGTCAACACTATGTTCAAGTGCTTATGGAGAGAAAAGAGAGACGGTTATGCGGTTATATAACTGTCACAATTTAAGCAATAAGTTATGTATTTAACGACTTTATGAATATGATACATAAGGTGGTTATGTAACTGCATAACCATCTCTTTTACGCAGACAACTTATGCGGTTACATAAGCACCATGGTTAAAGCAATAAGTTATGTATTTAACAACTCTGTGAATGTGATACATAAGGCGGCTATGTAACTGCATAGCCATCTCTTTAGCTCTCTTACTATATAAGATAAAGAGAGACAAGTTATGCGGTTACATAACCACCATAGTTGAAACAATATGTTATTTGTTGACCGATTATATTTAAATGTGATACATAAGGCGAGCATGTAACAACATAACCACCATTCTCGCTTCGAATTACTGAAAAAAATAACATTTTTTTTTGTTTTTGTTTTTCAGGTAAGACTGCTGCAACAATTTGAAGAAAGCGATAAAGTGAAACAGGAGGAGCAGCTACAGAAACTAGTTGATGAAAGGATTGAAACTATAAAGTTGGTTGCGGAAAAAGTACGTGTTAAGAGTTCTTGAATATTATTGGTAGCTTATCGATGACGACTTTATAAACATTTTTAAGTAGTTTTGCAAACTTTTAGATGTTTGAGGTGTTTGAAATTTCTATTGAGCTTAAAGATTTATCATGTTTTCAGAATCAGTTTTGCTTGCTTTTGGTCAAGTGTTTTAGCATTTCTTTTACTTAAATCATGCCGTCAACTCTCCATGTGTTGCAAGAATGTATAGCGTGAGGCGACCTTAGGCGAAGTAAGCTGCCTCAGGTGATGTAAATTGCGCTTCAGGCAAAATAGGCTGCCCTTTAAACTACTACACTCGAGTGGTATACAGTATACTGCAGCCTTTTCACGCCGCTCTGAGGTGCGCCATGTTGATAGGAATCGGCAAAGGCCTTGTACACATCCTCAAGGGCTGCAAGGTGTGCAACTTGAGTGACCCATGTGACTTTAGAGTTTAGACTACTATATGCCCATGGTGGTTTTGGACTCCTGCTTCGGCCTTGGCCTTGAATATCTAGACTCTTTGTTTTCCCTGAAGTTCTACTCACTTCTTGAATAGGCTGTGTAAGGTCACTGAAGTTCCACTCACTTCTTGAATATACATGTTTACCTATGTGCGGCTTACGCAAACATATACCACCTTAATAAAATCAAGCCTAGGCTCCCAATGGCTTAACTTTTTGTTCAAGAACTTTGCATTGTGTTATGATATTTTGAAAGTGGTCACTGTATTTTGTTGATTGCTTAGTAATTACTACCTTGATCATCTGCAATCAGGCATGTGGAAAGGTCCTTAGCCGAAGTGACTCTCTCATGGCAGAGAGGCAACAACGCATTTTCCAAGGACATCCTTGGACTGAGATAGGGTAGACTAAGAGAGGGAGCATACAGAAAGGAGCCGTTCGTATAGGTTTTGGGGGGAAAGCCGACTTGAACGCCCATGGGGTTTTGGTTGCGCATGCTCTTATAGTTTTGGCCCAAGATTAAAAAAATGACGAATCGTAAAGAAATTTATATTACATCCAGTATATTTATACACTATGAGGTTATGAAGTTATCTAGATTTTATGAACACTATAACCTTCATCTTCTGATGTCAAGTTTGGACTCCAGTTTTCATATTCAGATCCACCAAAAACCATCTGTTTGATTCCAACATGACTGTAAACAATAAACAAATTCATTAATACTTATTCGCTTAAATAAAGGATCCAAGAACACAAACAAGGGAGAATTAGAGAACATACTCGGAGCTTATTTGTGTCATTGCATTTATCAATACGTCCAACAGCATAGGCTCGCTAGTACCAATATCTACCCTGAAAAAGATTCAACCAAATTCTCGCATCATCAAAATATGAATTAGAGAACTTTGTTTTTGCCGGTTTCACCCATTAGTGAATGGGTCAAAGTGGCCACATCTAATCAAGATATGAAGTATGAATATAGGCGCTCATCAAGCGTCACATGGGTCAAATGGGCGTTGTTGGTACGGGTCAAGTTGGGTTCGGTTGCATTGAAATATTTACTGTTCAAAAAGTTTTAACTGTTCATAATTATATAACGTTTTAAATATTAAGCGGGAAGATTTTAACGTTTTATGCGCTACTATGGGTGACTTTTGGTTCCTTTCTTAGCTTACGTTTTGTTTTCACCGGTTTGACCCATTAGTGAATCGGTCAAACTGGCCACATCAAAAAATTCTTGAACACCAATTACGAAAAACAAATGACTACAAACAAATTTAAAAAAAAAAAAAAAAAAAAAAAAAAAAAAAAAAAAAAAAAAAGGGATAATCATGTTTAGGTTTCAATATAGATTACCATATGCGTGCTACGTTGTCTTGAATCTCAAGATCACTAATGTTATAAAATGTAGTTGGTTCAATGTTTGCTCCTAGAATATCATCATAACTTGGTCTCTTATCCGTAGTAGATTGTGATAACTGCAAAAAATCACACGCGCTTAGCAAATGTTATGCGATTAAACACTAATTCAAGCACAGTAAAACTAAAACATTCAAATCAGACATAGCCACATAGGTAAAGTTTTTAGCAACTACCTGCATATTCATAGAATTGCATCCGCCAAGACGTCCAACAATATGCCATGAACGAAATGTCTGCAGTTTAAACACAACAAACACCATTTTCCTTGTTCACTTCCAAATCTTCGAGTTAGTCACAATGATTATATGAACAATTTATTAGAAATAAAGTAACTTACATCACAAATCATCTTAATGTCTTTATCCAATGGAGCATGATAGAACTCAATCCAGATATACGAGTTGTTGAACTCAAACCTAAGAAAAATCACCTGACGCTATTAACTACCATATAAAACGCAAAGAATTTTGTTCATATCATAAATAAGTTCTTGGAACACTAATATCATTTTCATTTCAGTAACCTCCATTATGCTTGTTTTTATTTCAATCAAATCATGTAATTAGGCCCGACAATATATTTGTGTATCATCCAAGGTTGTAGAAGGCAAAGAATTAGGCGTTTTGGTATTTTTATACGTATTTTATATATATACACACCCAGTGATATCATCTTCCACCATATAAACTAGACCAAAAAGGAAACTCAATCTTTACAATCATGAAAACAAACAAATTTCCATAAATTCTGTAATCCTTACTTGTTAAAAATCACTTTCATGGGTGTCGCAGAACCGGTTTTCCGCTGAATTATCTTGTCCCTTTTATTCTTCATCCTCTCCTCTATCTGACATTCCATCAAAACACTTAGCATACATCCTCATTCCATAAACTACACTACTCTTATAATCAAGGGCAAAGCTTTTCATGGGCGTCCAAAATTTCTTTTCTCGTAGTGTAATTTTTACCAAAAAAAAAATCCGAAAATTTTATATGTATTGAGTCCACCCCCCAGATTTTACCGAAAACGCAGTTCAAGATCCGTCAATGCTTATAATCTTATCCCAACCCAACACACACAAAATTTAAAACAATTTACATCTATTGAGCCAATGCTTACAATCTTATCCGGTATCCCCATGGGCGGTTCTTCACTAGGGCCAGACCGGGCCTCGGCCCACCCAGTTTATCAAAAAAATTCTTCAAATTTTTATATGTATTGAATCTGGCCCTGGTAGATTGAGCCCGGCCCTACCAGGGTTTTCGTTCAAGATCCCCCCCCCCCCCCCCCCCCCCCCCCGAATTTTTGCTCATAAGTTCCGATTATTTAGTATTCGTATATAAATTTTTTGGTGGTTTTCAACCCCCGAAGTCTCGGGTCAAGCTTCGCCAATCGCCGCCACCCCCAACCCCCCCCCCCCCCCCCCCCCTCCCCCCCCAAATCAAAACAATTAACAAACATAAAGGTGCTTACTTTAGATCTTGCTTTAGCTGGGTCATCAAGAGAAGTCCCCAAGATTTCAGCAAACTCAGGATCTTTATCATAATTCATGTCTTCATCTCTACCCTTTGGAGAAAACTCATGTTCCACTTTATCCCAATCAATATCAACCAAGTCATTATCATCATGCACTTCTTCTTCTTCCTCTTCTGATGCTGCTTCCAGTTGCTTGATTTGTGTGAACAAGTCCGTTGACTTTGGCACTCTGTTTTCACTAGCTTTAACCAATGGGTTTCTTTTGGAGTGTATGTTTATTATTAGAGTAGAAACAGTTGGAATTAAGCTGTAATTGCTTAATTGAGTCCTCCATATTCGAGGAAATTGAGTTGTGGTTAATTGGAGTACATTCATGGTGGAGCAATTCAGGGTTTAGGGTTTATCAGTAAGTTTGGAGATAAAAATGCAGTCAAATTCCTAACATTAGGATTGCAACCTTTTAGGCTAAAATAATAAAATATCGATTCAAAGGCCACACATTATTATACTATATATTACGCGAAATGACCGATTTACCCCTGGATTAAACCCAATATGACCTAATTGCCCTTCGTTTGAATTTACAACCAACCGCTGTTATAGCATTTAATCTTATTAAAATACTGTTTTCTTTTTATTTCTCATAATAACTAGCATATAACCCCGCGGGCGTTGCGGCGCGCTAATGGGTATAAGCCCGCTCATTGCGGTGGGGACGCAATGAGAATTCTGCTAGCATCGATTTCGTTGCGTACAATATCGGCATATGCTATTCAAGCGAAAGAGAAAACCCGAAAAATTAAGTTGTAATATGACCATAGCATTATGTAAATGTGTTCGGTTAGTATCGATTTCCTAATAATTACATAAAAATATCTAAGACATATCACATATGGAAGCTTTATGTGATACCTTTGTCGGCTGGAATAACTATATAAATGATAAAATAAAAAGAATTGATGAAAATGGTAGTATGGTTTTTACAAAACCATAAACTTTGGTTTGTTTGTTTCAAACGTACACGTGGCCCAGTAATGGAATTGATACTGTTCACGATTGTAAATGTTGTATATATAGAATGTGTGAGTTTTTCCTAACAATGTTTAATACTTTAAATAATACTTCAATTTTTTAATCACTGATTATTATATATTTCAAGACCTTATTTAATTTTAAAATACAAATTAAAAATAAACTGGTATGCTTTTGTTGTCCGACTACTGCGTTCAAATCCAAAACATCACGCAGTGAACGTGGTCGCTTGAGCTTTCAGTGGCTCGCCCGCGCCGGGTTAGCATGGGACTGTTGTGGTGTTGATGAACCACGTGTTAATGTCTCGCTTATGCCGGACTGTTTGCGTGTACACAACAATAAATTTTTGAGGATATGAATACAAAATCAACAATCATCTTTGTTCCATGTTGTGTTTGTACCTAACTTAAGACTAATGTTGTAGTTTTCTGTAAATATGTATTAAAGTTGTAATGTAAAATGAATATACTATCAGGACTAACCATGTAATTAATTAAAAAAAAAAAAGAACAGGTCACGATGCGTAAATCATAATCCTAAACAACAAAACATGTCTTTAGAAGTTTCAATGCACTTCTCTTTTGCTTCATTCGCTTTCATTAAAGCACTTAACATCGATTTAGCATCGATTTTAAAGAAAGTGTATACTACTTGAATGTATGAATTTGAATATTTGATTTAATGCAAATGTTATGAGCCTGAGCCTACCCAAATCAAAACTAGTTTATTCTCTTTCGCCTGTTGGCGTGCCGTTAAGACTTTGTCAAACCCAAATAACATGTGAATATAGATAGATACATTTTCCAACTTATCTGGATCCAACTCTTGTCCCGCTACCGTCACCCGTGAGCAACTCGATGAACCAACTGATTCTGTCTCAGGAAAATATTGGTAATGCAGCATAGTGCTAGCTGCTTCAATGAATCTTCTATGTTTTTTTTCCTTCAACACCATTTTGTTTAAAAGCCCGAGTAGCACTCTATACCATTTTTTTCGTTACAATATTCATCCAAAATTGCATTGCATAACTTCGTACCATTATAACTTTAGATTTTTTTTTTTTCATTTTTACTAGGTGTGCTTCTAAATCCTAGTCATGTCAATAAAATCCATTGGGTTTCTTGGGAAGTGGTCACGTCTCCTATTGAGAAAGGCGGGTTGGGGATATCTCGGTTGGGAGATGTTAATCTTGCTCTTTTGGCGAAATGGGGGTGGAGGTTTAAGGTAGAGGTGGATTCGATGTGGAGAAGGTATATTATTCAAATTCATGGTGGAAGGGGATTATGGTACGGACTCCCGGTCAAAAAATCACTTACGGGATGTTGGAAGACCCTTGTTTCAGCTTTGGAGGTTGAGTGCTTCCAAGGTAAGTCGGTGTTACAGATGCTACGTGGGGTTTTGGGCAATGGGGCTGGACTTTGTTTTTGGTTTGATATATGGTTTGGAGATATTATTTTGAAGCAAAGATGGCCGCAATTATATAAATTAGAAAAAAACAAGAGATGCAAAATTAAAGATAGAATTAAAGTTAGTAGTGAAGGCGTGGTGTTAGAAGGAAATTGGTATAGATATCCATATTCGGTTGAGGAGCTTTCGGAATACCAAGACCTGGAAAGGATGATCGCGGAGTATAATCTTTCTGATGCTGATGATACGTGGGCTTGGGGGGATGGATCGAAAGGTAATTTTTTGGTGGCTAATTGTAAAAGAATGTTAACCGAAGATAGATATGGGCAGGCGGGCTCTAAATTGAAATGGGTGGGTTGGGTACCTCTTAAGGTGAATCTCAATGCATGGCGTGCCGAATTGGATAGACTTCCCACCCGGGTGGCTTTGGCTAGAAGACATGTTCATATTCCAAATGGTTTGTGTCCGATGTGTGACACAGTGAATGAAGATTTGAAACACTTAATGGTTGACTACATATTTGCCGTTGGGGTATGGAATGGCATTTGTAAGTGGTGTAGATTGGCTCCATTTGTGGCTTACGAATTTAATGATGTTCTACTACTTTACAAGAATGTTCATGGGGGAAAGTGGAGGAAGAAAATCATAAGAGGTATTGTCTTGATTGGGATATAGGCTATTTGGAATGCAAGGAATTCTAAAATCTTCACAGATAAAGACATGACGGTCATGAAGGTTCTTGCGGAAGTGAAATCAAAGGCTTTTTTATGGTTAAAATATAGAACAAAATTTGATTGTATAGTTTGGAAGGATTGGGCAAAGTACCCATTGTATATGTGTAATTAGTGGGCGGCTCTCGTGTTTGGGCGCTTGCCGGTTTTAATGAAAGTTAATGTTCAAAAAAAATGAATACCTTTAAAATCTTAGGAGGTCGATTTTTAGTAGCCAAGAAGAAGACCCATGTAAAACGTGAGTAATCAACAATCACCTGTTCTAACCCGTCACCTTGCCCGACCCAAATCCCTTGTTTTGCCAGCTCTACTCGTGACAATTGTTACTTTGAGAACCAAACCTATGATGACTAGAATCAGACCAACAATGAGTTGAATTAAACCTCTGATTGATGCTTTGACCATGCTGCTTACCAGCATTTCTTGGAACAAACTTTTGATTGGTGTCTCAACGATCATGGCGACTGTTGTTGGTGGAATGAGGGAGAGATTGGCTCATTAAGACTACCCGTAGTGGGGCGTTACCTCTCCAAAAAAATAAAAAATAGCGCCCCAAATACCAAAACATAGGGGCGCTATTTTTTAAAAATGGGCCGGGGTAGCACTCTATACCATTTTTTTCGTTACAATATTCATCCAAAATTGCATTGCATAACTTCGTACCATTATAACTTTAGATTTTTTTTTTTTCATTTTTACTAGGTGTGCTTCTAAATCCTAGTCATGTCAATAAAATCCATTGGGTTTCTTGGGAAGTGGTCACGTCTCCTATTGAGAAAGGCGGGTTGGGGATATCTCGGTTGGGAGATGTTAATCTTGCTCTTTTGGCGAAATGGGGGTGGAGGTTTAAGGTAGAGGTGGATTCGATGTGGAGAAGGTATATTATTCAAATTCATGGTGGAAGGGGATTATGGTACGGACTCCCGGTCAAAAAATCACTTACGGGATGTTGGAAGACCCTTGTTTCAGCTTTGGAGGTTGAGTGCTTCCAAGGTAAGTCGGTGTTACAGATGCTACGTGGGGTTTTGGGCAATGGGGCTGGACTTTGTTTTTGGTTTGATATATGGTTTGGAGATATTATTTTGAAGCAAAGATGGCCGCAATTATATAAATTAGAAAAAAACAAGAGATGCAAAATTAAAGATAGAATTAAAGTTAGTAGTGAAGGCGTGGTGTTAGAAGGAAATTGGTATAGATATCCATATTCGGTTGAGGAGCTTTCGGAATACCAAGACCTGGAAAGGATGATCGCGGAGTATAATCTTTCTGATGCTGATGATACGTGGGCTTGGGGGGATGGATCGAAAGGTAATTTTTTGGTGGCTAATTGTAAAAGAATGTTAACCGAAGATAGATATGGGCAGGCGGGCTCTAAATTGAAATGGGTGGGTTGGGTACCTCTTAAGGTGAATCTCAATGCATGGCGTGCCGAATTGGATAGACTTCCCACCCGGGTGGCTTTGGCTAGAAGACATGTTCATATTCCAAATGGTTTGTGTCCGATGTGTGACACAGTGAATGAAGATTTGAAACACTTAATGGTTGACTACATATTTGCCGTTGGGGTATGGAATGGCATTTGTAAGTGGTGTAGATTGGCTCCATTTGTGGCTTACGAATTTAATGATGTTCTACTACTTTACAAGAATGTTCATGGGGGAAAGTGGAGGAAGAAAATCATAAGAGGTATTGTCTTGATTGGGATATAGGCTATTTGGAATGCAAGGAATTCTAAAATCTTCACAGATAAAGACATGACGGTCATGAAGGTTCTTGCGGAAGTGAAATCAAAGGCTTTTTTATGGTTAAAATATAGAACAAAATTTGATTGTATAGTTTGGAAGGATTGGGCAAAGTACCCATTGTATATGTGTAATTAGTGGGCGGCTCTCGTGTTTGGGCGCTTGCCGGTTTTAATGAAAGTTAATGTTCAAAAAAAATGAATACCTTTAAAATCTTAGGAGGTCGATTTTTAGTAGCCAAGAAGAAGACCCATGTAAAACGTGAGTAATCAACAATCACCTGTTCTAACCCGTCACCTTGCCCGACCCAAATCCCTTGTTTTGCCAGCTCTACTCGTGACAATTGTTACTTTGAGAACCAAACCTATGATGACTAGAATCAGACCAACAATGAGTTGAATTAAACCTCTGATTGATGCTTTGACCATGCTGCTTACCAGCATTTCTTGGAACAAACTTTTGATTGGTGTCTCAACGATCATGGCGACTGTTGTTGGTGGAATGAGGGAGAGATTGGCTCATTAAGACTACCCGTAGTGGGGCGTTACCTCTCCAAAAAAATAAAAAATAGCGCCCCAAATACCAAAACATAGGGGCGCTATTTTTTAAAAATGGGCCGGGGTAGCACTCTATACCATTTTTTTCGTTACAATATTCATCCAAAATTGCATTGCATAACTTCGTACCATTATAACTTTAGATTTTTTTTTTTTCATTTTTACTAGGTGTGCTTCTAAATCCTAGTCATGTCAATAAAATCCATTGGGTTTCTTGGGAAGTGGTCACGTCTCCTATTGAGAAAGGCGGGTTGGGGATATCTCGGTTGGGAGATGTTAATCTTGCTCTTTTGGCGAAATGGGGGTGGAGGTTTAAGGTAGAGGTGGATTCGATGTGGAGAAGGTATATTATTCAAATTCATGGTGGAAGGGGATTATGGTACGGACTCCCGGTCAAAAAATCACTTACGGGATGTTGGAAGACCCTTGTTTCAGCTTTGGAGGTTGAGTGCTTCCAAGGTAAGTCGGTGTTACAGATGCTACGTGGGGTTTTGGGCAATGGGGCTGGACTTTGTTTTTGGTTTGATATATGGTTTGGAGATATTATTTTGAAGCAAAGATGGCCGCAATTATATAAATTAGAAAAAAACAAGAGATGCAAAATTAAAGATAGAATTAAAGTTAGTAGTGAAGGCGTGGTGTTTGAAGGAAATTGGTATAGATATCCATATTCGGTTGAGGAGCTTTCGGAATACCAAGACCTGGAAAGGATGATCGCGGAGTATAATCTTTCTGATGCTGATGATACGTGGGCTTGGGGGGATGGATCGAAAGGTAATTTTTTGGTGGCTAATTGTAAAAGAATGTTAACCGAAGATAGATATGGGCAGGCGGGCTCTAAATTGAAATGGGTGGGTTGGGTACCTCTTAAGGTGAATCTCAATGCATGGCGTGCCGAATTGGATAGACTTCCCACCCGGGTGGCTTTGGCTAGAAGACATGTTCATATTCCAAATGGTTTGTGTCCGATGTGTGACACAGTGAATGAAGATTTGAAACACTTAATGGTTGACTACATATTTGCCGTTGGGGTATGGAATGGCATTTGTAAGTGGTGTAGATTGGCTCCATTTGTGGCTTACGAATTTAATGATGTTCTACTACTTTACAAGAATGTTCATGGGGGAAAGTGGAGGAAGAAAATCATAAGAGGTATTGTCTTGATTGGGATATAGGCTATTTGGAATGCAAGGAATTCTAAAATCTTCACAGATAAAGACATGACGGTCATGAAGGTTCTTGCGGAAGTGAAATCAAAGGCTTTTTTATGGTTAAAATATAGAACAAAATTTGATTGTATAGTTTGGAAGGATTGGGCAAAGTACCCATTGTATATGTGTAATTAGTGGGCGGCTCTCGTGTTTGGGCGCTTGCCGGTTTTAATGAAAGTTAATGTTCAAAAAAAATGAATACCTTTAAAATCTTAGGAGGTCGATTTTTAGTAGCCAAGAAGAAGACCCATGTAAAACGTGAGTAATCAACAATCACCTGTTCTAACCCGTCACCTTGCCCGACCCAAATCCCTTGTTTTGCCAGCTCTACTCGTGACAATTGTTACTTTGAGAACCAAACCTATGATGACTAGAATCAGACCAACAATGAGTTGAATTAAACCTCTGATTGATGCTTTGACCATGCTGCTTACCAGCATTTCTTGGAACAAACTTTTGATTGGTGTCTCAACGATCATGGCGACTGTTGTTGGTGGAATGAGGGAGAGATTGGCTCATTAAGACTACCCGTAGTGGGGCGTTACCTCTCCAAAAAATTAAAAAATAGCGCCCCAAATACCAAAACATAGGGGCGCTATTTTTTAAAAATGGGCCGGGGTAGCACTCTATACCATTTTTTTCGTTACAATATTCATCCAAAATTGCATTGCATAACTTCGTACCATTATAACTTTAGATTTTTTTTTTTTCATTTTTACTAGGTGTGCTTCTAAATCCTAGTCATGTCAATAAAATCCATTGGGTTTCTTGGGAAGTGGTCACGTCTCCTATTGAGAAAGGCGGGTTGGGGATATCTCGGTTGGGAGATGTTAATCTTGCTCTTTTGGCGAAATGGGGGTGGAGGTTTAAGGTAGAGGTGGATTCGATGTGGAGAAGGTATATTATTCAAATTCATGGTGGAAGGGGATTATGGTACGGACTCCCGGTCAAAAAATCACTTACGGGATGTTGGAAGACCCTTGTTTCAGCTTTGGAGGTTGAGTGCTTCCAAGGTAAGTCGGTGTTACAGATGCTACGTGGGGTTTTGGGCAATGGGGCTGGACTTTGTTTTTGGTTTGATATATGGTTTGGAGATATTATTTTGAAGCAAAGATGGCCGCAATTATATAAATTAGAAAAAAACAAGAGATGCAAAATTAAAGATAGAATTAAAGTTAGTAGTGAAGGCGTGGTGTTAGAAGGAAATTGGTATAGATATCCATATTCGGTTGAGGAGCTTTCGGAATACCAAGACCTGGAAAGGATGATCGCGGAGTATAATCTTTCTGATGCTGATGATACGTGGGCTTGGGGGGATGGATCGAAAGGTAATTTTTTGGTGGCTAATTGTAAAAGAATGTTAACCGAAGATAGATATGGGCAGGCGGGCTCTAAATTGAAATGGGTGGGTTGGGTACCTCTTAAGGTGAATCTCAATGCATGGCGTGCCGAATTGGATAGACTTCCCACCCGGGTGGCTTTGGCTAGAAGACATGTTCATATTCCAAATGGTTTGTGTCCGATGTGTGACACAGTGAATGAAGATTTGAAACACTTAATGGTTGACTACATATTTGCCGTTGGGGTATGGAATGGCATTTGTAAGTGGTGTAGATTGGCTCCATTTGTGGCTTACGAATTTAATGATGTTCTACTACTTTACAAGAATGTTCATGGGGGAAAGTGGAGGAAGAAAATCATAAGAGGTATTGTCTTGATTGGGATATAGGCTATTTGGAATGCAAGGAATTCTAAAATCTTCACAGATAAAGACATGACGGTCATGAAGGTTCTTGCGGAAGTGAAATCAAAGGCTTTTTTATGGTTAAAATATAGAACAAAATTTGATTGTATAGTTTGGAAGGATTGGGCAAAGTACCCATTGTATATGTGTAATTAGTGGGCGGCTCTCGTGTTTGGGCGCTTGCCGGTTTTAATGAAAGTTAATGTTCAAAAAAAATGAATACCTTTAAAATCTTAGGAGGTCGATTTTTAGTAGCCAAGAAGAAGACCCATGTAAAACGTGAGTAATCAACAATCACCTGTTCTAACCCGTCACCTTGCCCGACCCAAATCCCTTGTTTTGCCAGCTCTACTCGTGACAATTGTTACTTTGAGAACCAAACCTATGATGACTAGAATCAGACCAACAATGAGTTGAATTAAACCTCTGATTGATGCTTTGACCATGCTGCTTACCAGCATTTCTTGGAACAAACTTTTGATTGGTGTCTCAACGATCATGGCGACTGTTGTTGGTGGAATGAGGGAGAGATTGGCTCATTAAGACTACCCGTAGTGGGGCGTTACCTCTCCAAAAAAATAAAAAATAGCGCCCCAAATACCAAAACATAGGGGCGCTATTTTTTAAAAATGGGCCGGGGTAGCACTCTATACCATTTTTTTCGTTACAATATTCATCCAAAATTGCATTGCATAACTTCGTACCATTATAACTTTAGATTTTTTTTTTTTCATTTTTACTAGGTGTGCTTCTAAATCCTAGTCATGTCAATAAAATCCATTGGGTTTCTTGGGAAGTGGTCACGTCTCCTATTGAGAAAGGCGGGTTGGGGATATCTCGGTTGGGAGATGTTAATCTTGCTCTTTTGGCGAAATGGGGGTGGAGGTTTAAGGTAGAGGTGGATTCGATGTGGAGAAGGTATATTATTCAAATTCATGGTGGAAGGGGATTATGGTACGGACTCCCGGTCAAAAAATCACTTACGGGATGTTGGAAGACCCTTGTTTCAGCTTTGGAGGTTGAGTGCTTCCAAGGTAAGTCGGTGTTACAGATGCTACGTGGGGTTTTGGGCAATGGGGCTGGACTTTGTTTTTGGTTTGATATATGGTTTGGAGATATTATTTTGAAGCAAAGATGGCCGCAATTATATAAATTAGAAAAAAACAAGAGATGCAAAATTAAAGATAGAATTAAAGTTAGTAGTGAAGGCGTGGTGTTAGAAGGAAATTGGTATAGATATCCATATTCGGTTGAGGAGCTTTCGGAATACCAAGACCTGGAAAGGATGATCGCGGAGTATAATCTTTCTGATGCTGATGATACGTGGGCTTGGGGGGATGGATCGAAAGGTAATTTTTTGGTGGCTAATTGTAAAAGAATGTTAACCGAAGATAGATATGGGCAGGCGGGCTCTAAATTGAAATGGGTGGGTTGGGTACCTCTTAAGGTGAATCTCAATGCATGGCGTGCCGAATTGGATAGACTTCCCACCCGGGTGGCTTTGGCTAGAAGACATGTTCATATTCCAAATGGTTTGTGTCCGATGTGTGACACAGTGAATGAAGATTTGAAACACTTAATGGTTGACTACATATTTGCCGTTGGGGTATGGAATGGCATTTGTAAGTGGTGTAGATTGGCTCCATTTGTGGCTTACGAATTTAATGATGTTCTACTACTTTACAAGAATGTTCATGGGGGAAAGTGGAGGAAGAAAATCATAAGAGGTATTGTCTTGATTGGGATATAGGCTATTTGGAATGCAAGGAATTCTAAAATCTTCACAGATAAAGACATGACGGTCATGAAGGTTCTTGCGGAAGTGAAATCAAAGGCTTTTTTATGGTTAAAATATAGAACAAAATTTGATTGTATAGTTTGGAAGGATTGGGCAAAGTACCCATTGTATATGTGTAATTAGTGGGCGGCTCTCGTGTTTGGGCGCTTGCCGGTTTTAATGAAAGTTAATGTTCAAAAAAAATGAATACCTTTAAAATCTTAGGAGGTCGATTTTTAGTAGCCAAGAAGAAGACCCATGTAAAACGTGAGTAATCAACAATCACCTGTTCTAACCCGTCACCTTGCCCGACCCAAATCCCTTGTTTTGCCAGCTCTACTCGTGACAATTGTTACTTTGAGAACCAAACCTATGATGACTAGAATCAGACCAACAATGAGTTGAATTAAACCTCTGATTGATGCTTTGACCATGCTGCTTACCAGCATTTCTTGGAACAAACTTTTGATTGGTGTCTCAACGATCATGGCGACTGTTGTTGGTGGAATGAGGGAGAGATTGGCTCATTAAGACTACCCGTAGTGGGGCGTTACCTCTCCAAAAAAATAAAAAATAGCGCCCCAAATACCAAAACATAGGGGCGCTATTTTTTAAAAATGGGCCGGGGTAGCACTCTATACCATTTTTTTCGTTACAATATTCATCCAAAATTGCATTGCATAACTTCGTACCATTATAACTTTAGATTTTTTTTTTTTCATTTTTACTAGGTGTGCTTCTAAATCCTAGTCATGTCAATAAAATCCATTGGGTTTCTTGGGAAGTGGTCACGTCTCCTATTGAGAAAGGCGGGTTGGGGATATCTCGGTTGGGAGATGTTAATCTTGCTCTTTTGGCGAAATGGGGGTGGAGGTTTAAGGTAGAGGTGGATTCGATGTGGAGAAGGTATATTATTCAAATTCATGGTGGAAGGGGATTATGGTACGGACTCCCGGTCAAAAAATCACTTACGGGATGTTGGAAGACCCTTGTTTCAGCTTTGGAGGTTGAGTGCTTCCAAGGTAAGTCGGTGTTACAGATGCTACGTGGGGTTTTGGGCAATGGGGCTGGACTTTGTTTTTGGTTTGATATATGGTTTGGAGATATTATTTTGAAGCAAAGATGGCCGCAATTATATAAATTAGAAAAAAACAAGAGATGCAAAATTAAAGATAGAATTAAAGTTAGTAGTGAAGGCGTGGTGTTTGAAGGAAATTGGTATAGATATCCATATTCGGTTGAGGAGCTTTCGGAATACCAAGACCTGGAAAGGATGATCGCGGAGTATAATCTTTCTGATGCTGATGATACGTGGGCTTGGGGGGATGGATCGAAAGGTAATTTTTTGGTGGCTAATTGTAAAAGAATGTTAACCGAAGATAGATATGGGCAGGCGGGCTCTAAATTGAAATGGGTGGGTTGGGTACCTCTTAAGGTGAATCTCAATGCATGGCGTGCCGAATTGGATAGACTTCCCACCCGGGTGGCTTTGGCTAGAAGACATGTTCATATTCCAAATGGTTTGTGTCCGATGTGTGACACAGTGAATGAAGATTTGAAACACTTAATGGTTGACTACATATTTGCCGTTGGGGTATGGAATGGCATTTGTAAGTGGTGTAGATTGGCTCCATTTGTGGCTTACGAATTTAATGATGTTCTACTACTTTACAAGAATGTTCATGGGGGAAAGTGGAGGAAGAAAATCATAAGAGGTATTGTCTTGATTGGGATATAGGCTATTTGGAATGCAAGGAATTCTAAAATCTTCACAGATAAAGACATGACGGTCATGAAGGTTCTTGCGGAAGTGAAATCAAAGGCTTTTTTATGGTTAAAATATAGAACAAAATTTGATTGTATAGTTTGGAAGGATTGGGCAAAGTACCCATTGTATATGTGTAATTAGTGGGCGGCTCTCGTGTTTGGGCGCTTGCCGGTTTTAATGAAAGTTAATGTTCAAAAAAAATGAATACCTTTAAAATCTTAGGAGGTCGATTTTTAGTAGCCAAGAAGAAGACCCATGTAAAACGTGAGTAATCAACAATCACCTGTTCTAACCCGTCACCTTGCCCGACCCAAATCCCTTGTTTTGCCAGCTCTACTCGTGACAATTGTTACTTTGAGAACCAAACCTATGATGACTAGAATCAGACCAACAATGAGTTGAATTAAACCTCTGATTGATGCTTTGACCATGCTGCTTACCAGCATTTCTTGGAACAAACTTTTGATTGGTGTCTCAACGATCATGGCGACTGTTGTTGGTGGAATGAGGGAGAGATTGGCTCATTAAGACTACCCGTAGTGGGGCGTTACCTCTCCAAAAAATTAAAAAATAGCGCCCCAAATACCAAAACATAGGGGCGCTATTTTTTAAAAATGGGCCGGGGCTTTATATAAATAACGCCGAACTAAATTGGAACCATTCAATGAAATCGAGACATGTAGCTGCAAGTGGTGAATAAAGTCAATAAACAACACTTTCCATAAAAGATGGTCAGACAAACAGCAAGATAAATAACGCCCCAAATTTTTTTCCCCACTACACCCTCATTTTCACTTCAAGTCTCATGCTGACTCAGCTGTCACGTGGACCAATCAGAAATAGGGCTTTATAAATAAAGTCCCCCACTACACATGGTCTAAAGTTAGATACTGCTTCAAGAGTCTTGTGTATTTCAAGCTCTAACCAACTCATGATAGATGTTGAGTTTCTGAAGCGAGTATGTCAGCTGCCAAATGTTAACACATAAGTTGGTTCAAGTCCTCGTGCCGATGGGCGGTGTGGGTTGGGAGGAACGTTGTGGGGTGGGTGTCATCGTTGCAAAATATGGGTTGTTAATCGGTGAAACTGCCTTAAACTGTTCTTGCTGGATAATTGATCTGATTCATGTCACCAATAAGGCTATATGGTGTGGTAACCAACTCCTTCAAATGTCACATCAGCGCCACATCATTTTCCCCATTCACTCCCCCAAACCAAGGAAATGGTTTCCCTCAATTCCCCCTTCCTTTTATTTTATTATTTTTCAAAAATCATCCACTCCGTTACCACAGTGAGATTTCACCGTTCACACCGAAAAAAAATACAGGGGGGGTGGGGGTGTGTTCCCCAATTCACCGAGGTCCACATCAACATCCCGAGTGGTATCCCCGAGTCCAAACCGTTAGGCCTAATAGTAACGATGTTTAAAACCACGTTGAAGCCCTATTGCACTAATGTATTATTTTATTGATTTCAAATTTGGTTCACAATAGCCGGTTTGTATACGGGTCATTCTTAATTAATTTGTCCATCTATTGAGCTAATCGGGTCTTAAATTTTAGTTATTTTTTTAAATACCAAATTACCATACCTTTGTTTTTAGAATATTTGTTTTAAAAAATTTGAAATCTTTATTAACCTATAAATTGAAAAAATTTGAAATCTTTATTAACCTTTATTCAAAGTCGTCCCAAATGTTCTAATTGCCGTTTGTTTACAATAAATTTAAATGAAAATAACAAATAATATAACTTCAAACCAATAAACTCCGTTTGTTTTTCTTTTTAACGGCCAATAAACAATGTCCCGACTATCCGGGGTATTCACCAATTGGTTACAAAAGCACATCATACGCCTCTGGGTGAAGACGCGTCTTATGTGCTCGCCACAGGTAGTGCTGGGTAGCCAGAACCCACCAAGCCATCAGTGCAACAAGTTAATAGTTGAATGATTAATATGTTTGAAAACTTTTTAATACTAACAATGAAACGATGTAAGGAATGTATTGGCCAAACCCCAAATAGCCAAAACAATTGATAGAATTGTTGGGCCAAACCTGACCCACAACAAGCAAGCCCATTAGGGTTACATTCTCCCCCTCTATAAATAGAAGGGCATACCTTCCCTTAACATCACCACAATTGTCTCTAATTCACTAGACATCTAATCTCTCTCTTTCTCCCTTTCCCTCTCTAGAGTTACATTCTCTCTATTGGCACTCTTGTTGTGCCTCAAAGCCACTGAGCCTCAAAGTATACGAGCTGCTGCAATACCATACTAGTAGCTCACAACCATGCTGGTCCTTGCAGGTTGCAACCCTTCAAGCCGTCGAGCTAAGCAGCCTGATATCGCATCAACTTTTAGCTAACCGCTAGGTTTCAACCACTACCTCCTACATACTCTCTACATCTCACACATATACATATCTATATACTTCCATTTATATATGTACACATCTATACTAGTTATTCTATTAATGTTAAGCGCCAAGGGATGGTCTAAAGACCCCGATCTCTAGTCCCCTTCTAACGAGTTCTTTAATGATGAAGGTTCAAGCTTAAAACGTTCATACCCTCTCTGAACCATTATTTGTTGTAGCAACAATATGCACACCAAAACCAAACTTTATCCTACTAACACAATGCAAACAAGACCAATACTATATCTAAACGAGATCTCCCTACTGTTGACAACCAACATGCCCTAACAAAAGATGAAGGGCATAGTCTATATGATCGATGTTGTTATTATGCATTCATTTTGTCCAAGTGCAATTGAACTTAACAACTATTACATCACTAACATTGGACCCTCCAACTATCACAAAAGTATAAATTGGCCCATCAAATTTTTATACCGTAAAACGGTCCTATAAATGTTTATCATCAATCCAGGAGCAACCATCAATGGCCTAATCTCCCGCAATAAAGTCCAACAACAAATGTTGTCAAGTGACAATTAGATGAAAGTCTATAAGTGTAAAAATTACAATGAACAAGCTAGTATCTACGTTGAAGAAGGTGACAGCCTTTTCAAACTAACAAATAGAACATGGGTTTTGCAAGGCTCAAACTCTTTTTTATGAGCTTACCTTTCATATTGTTTGACAAAATCTAAATTTTTCAGGTTGCTCGATCAATGGATTGAGTACATGAAATGTGAATGTAGCATGAGAATTTCTATACACATCACTCAAAGCCTCCTCCATACACTTGTATAACCTTTTTCGTCATTGCAAGATACAACATTCCATGTCAAAATTGGTTAGTTTTTAAGTAATAAGTATGTTCACTCTCACATAGTCTTCATTATAATGTGTTTATTTATTTCCTTTTTGCAGGATAAATCCTTTGGTACTATCACTAATGGGTTTGCAAGAACACATCAGAATGACGTTTTATCCCCTCGTAAGGGAAAACCATAACTACCCTTTTACATATTTCGTGCTCGGCCCTTTCTAAAATCTTAGCCACGTCTTCTTTCCGACTCATTTTCACAATACATGATCGTGTGTATGTGATATCAGTATGACTCACGAAAGCAATTTGTTCCACTGTGCCAAATTTGTTGAAGTATTCACGTATTTCCTCCAATTTGCTAAACAATTTCAACTGGCGGACAAAAACACATGTCCTCAAAACAGTGTCGTTTTCTGTTTCTTTGAATGATAAGGGGCATAGAATGTCTCTCTCTTTCTTGCATAAACAGGCTTTGCAAACGCACCTATGCACATACCACATACAATGAGATTTTTTTTTTCATTCGGCCTAAAATTTCACACTATTACCTTTTGTAATGGTTTAACCCATCAAGCTTGTACTTATCGTCATCTTTAATGTTATAAAATCTCTCATCCCAGTTTTTACTTTCTCTCATAACACACATGATGGATACATATCCATGGTTTCAAGCCCTATCTCAGTGTAAAATTGTTGTATCTCTACAGTATAATTTATATAGTTGCCACCGAATAATATCTATGGTGATAAAATATACTTACGATTGTTGTTCAGGGACATCTATGTCACCATGCTTATCATATGGGAAATTGTCAGGGCTAGGCAACAGCCTTGGGATTTATTGATTCAAACAAACCGTCGATTCTTCGTCATGGAAAAACTCAGACTTTTCTTTTAAATTTGTATTCTACAAGTGTGTAGAAATTTGTGAAAATTCAATGTGTTAAACTATGAATCATTGAATAACTATAGAAGAAAAATAGTTTGAGAAAAATAGGTTGGTCTTAAAAGAATTGGTTTATGCGAATTTATATCTATTGTTACAAATTAAAAAATCACATTTAATATATATAACTTAATCAATGTGTACACTACTAATTAATGATTGAGATTACCAAGTTTTAGGGCACGAAGTAAAATCTAGGCTACCCAACGTAATAAAGGGTTCAGGTGGATTTCGAATTTGGGTAAATACATTCAATAGTTCGATGTAAAGGTTTGAAAAACAAAACACATACCCGAGTAGAAGAGAAGCACTTGGTAGAAGCGGACAACTTGTCAATCTGTGGTTTCGATTTGTCATTTCTTTGTTTTATTCAAAGAGATCACCAAATACGATTACCTTAAGACAAAATGAATAAAAGGACAATGTGATGTGATGGTAAATTAGGGGTCACCTTGCAACACATATAACGAGGTTAATTATTATATTAATTAATATCACACCTGACACCTTCCACTTTCAAAACACATAGTAAAACATCATTATAGTTCCCATTCTCTTGCCTTAGTTTATAAAAACGCAATTGACTTATCATGATGTAATTCTATAAGAATTTCTTTTTATTTATTTATTTTATTTAGGCTGAAGTGAGTGGGCTCAACTTTTTGAGAACAGGAACTTTATACGTGGAAGGAAACAATCAAATATATTTACGAAAAATTAATATCAAATATTCCATTAAACCATTGCGATATGTTTTGATTTTATTTATGGTATTTGATGTGGGAAATTTGAAGGTGTCAAATGGCTACACTAACATGTCTCGCTTATAGTTTTCTCTTAGACTATTCGGTGTGATGGGTAAGGGAAATGGGGCAAAGCTCTGCCACGTAGACTGTGAGGGCTTGGCCCCTAAGGGAGGGGTGGTGAAAGGCAAGTAGGTAGGCTTTGGAAGAGGATCCATGTAGTCCTAGGGTTTTACAAATAGAGGGATATATTTAAAAGTTGAGAACTGGGCTAAAATTTTCATAAGGATCCGGCCCGTGAAATGAAGAAATTTGTTAGTGTGAAAACAAGTGCTTGTAATACTTGATCACAAGTTTTACAAGTAAAGTCTTTATATTACTTTGAAAGCTCTTACAAAGAATGAAAGTTATACAATACTTGGGTGGTTAGCAAATGAGGCCTCCATTCTCTATTTATATTAGTTACATTGTTTTGATAATTCCAAATCTAGTAATTTCCATCCATAACATATCTGTTTAATTCTAGAGAGTCCATCAAAGCATCAGGATTATGTGGTGCTTGATCATTGATCTAGATAGTTCCATTATAATATCTTTGACCAACAGTTTTTAGACCCATCTTTGAAATATCTTGATGTTTCCATGCTTTTCTAGGCTTTTCTAGAGAATCTCGGGCTGCTACTTTATTGTAGTTATGAGCAACTTTTCTAGGATATTTTAGGGCTGATATTGAACCTCCCATGGGCGTCGAGGCAGTCCAGAATTTTTGGGTTGTTTCCGGGGTGTTCTAGGCTGCCCTAGATGCTTCTAAAATGGTCCAAAACCATTCGGTATGCGAGAAAAAATGTTATGTTTTTGGCTGGATGTGATAGTATGTATTCATGTTTGGCGACAATCAGACTCAACTTAACATGACATGGATCTGTAACACTTCCCAACTTCACAATAACTTCCCTAACGCCCCAAGGATCTGTAAAACTGTTTTCTATTTAACATTTTATTTGCAAAACAATAATAGTACGGTAAATTAACCGTAATATGAAGTAATGGATAAACCTAGTATTTGTCATTCAGAATTTTATCACTATACTTCAAATAACATTTCTTCACATATATGCTAATAAGAAGCAACACATGCCTATTTAAAAAGTTCCATGTAAAAAGTCCTCCTTAAAAACCTAAAATATTCAATTGTGGCATCAATATATAACACTTTGTATCAACATTGTGAGCAGCTCAAAGCAAGGTCAATTTTAGCTAATCTAAATGTAAGATAATAGAATACTGAATAATATTATTGAAATGTTAGGTTACACTATATAGAGAACCTAGAAACCTAATTGAGCCCGTGGGCTTATCCTAATTAACCGTAATAATAATAGGGTCCAATACTAAACTCATTTATGTATAGACATAGATAGCAACCGTAAACAAAGTACTTTCATGAACAACTACATCATCTTGTACCTTTTAGATCTTTTGTGCTTTCAATTTTCCTCATCAGCATAAACCAACAACCACGGCTATCCAGTTGGAGTCTTATAGCACAATGATGGTAAAACATATAGCAATTTCACTATTACAGTTGTCATGGATAAAATTTCATAAGTTTTCTATGATGATTCACGATTGCAAACTTTTTAAATTTCATGGATAAATTTCATAAATTTCATATAGCATCAGCGCCAGCGCCAGCGCCACCAGGTTCCAGATTAGAAAGTGGACAATGTGGTGACAATAAGCAATCAAGAAATGCAACTTTGGTGTCTATCATTTAACAAATTATCCTATCTATTAATAGAATAAGTTAATGCACAATACAAGTTTTATTATTTTACGATAACAGATCTCTATTCAGAAATCCTAAAATCAAATTAGTTAATGAGCCAAACAACAAGAGTAGATCTTAAACAAATCAATTTACTATATATACCTATGGTGTGACTGAAAAACTCAAAATTTAAAAGAAATCTTAAAACCCAAAAGACGTGGTATGATTACGCCAGTATCGCCCATTGTCCACAACCTAATGTGGGGTAAGTACGGATAAGGGTAAGGTTAAGCATCACCTTCCACATGAGGGAGCATATAGCCGTAAAGCGGTATAGGTTAGTATGGCATGTAAGGTTGGTTCCATAGTATAATCGGCGTGTATGGTGCAACCGTTGGTTGTACCATGTTAGGGACCGGTGAGTACAATGGTGGCACGTAAGTGAACTGTGCAGTGGTTGTGTATGACAACCTCATTGTAGCGGAAGTTATGTATGGTGTGGTCTAAGAATAGATAGTTGCATAGTAGATGTTGGTTAGGGGGCAGGAGCGTGCTTGGAACGATGATGTGAATGGTATGTATGTGGGAAACAGTGGTCCGGTGGCACTCTAAAGCTGTTGTCGCAGCTCCTCGAATCCCATAGCTTGTTCTTCTTCTTCTTCACCCAGCTCGAAACTTAGGTCTCGAGTTGGGTTAGTGTTAGTCTCCTCCATTGATATTGAGGGTTCTTATCAAAGTTCTCGGGGAGGGTTATGTTTTTAACGCGATAGTTTGATTATTCGTCATGTCGAGTACCAACTGCTAATTCTTGATTCTTTCATCCACGAATATCGCAAATGAAGAAATATGTACCGAAAACAAGTGTCTTCGAGTTGAATTTGGACCTCTGTAACTTTAATGACTCTAAATCCTATCCTAGTTAACTGCAAAATGGAACACCGTTAGGACTCGTTATGGGGTCGGGTTGTCCTTGTGACCACCCTCCGGTGTGAGAATAAATATTTGTGATTAGAGTAAGTATAGGCATGAGAGAGGGGAGAGTTTAGAATAAATCAATTGTGTTACATGCCCATTTATTTATATTGTTTGGTGGATTAGGGTTTGCCCTGTAAATTATGTTTGTTTTGGGATTTGTTTATGTAAAGCAGGAGATATCACTTTTAACGAGAATATTTCGGAATATGTGGAGATTTTGATGTTTAGTGATATGTGTGTTTCATTATGATATCTATGAGTTTACATATAACCGAGTTTTAATATAAGTTGACCGGTTTATACATATCCTACCTCTTTAGTTTCTTTAAGCATCATAAATTCATAACATATATGCTTCAAAACTTTGAGACCAAGACCGTGTGATAAAATGTCAAATCTTTATGACTAAAAAGGTAACTTTTCATAGTCAAGAAAGATTCAAAATTTGGATAAGTACCACTTGCTCTAAACTTACTCGATTTTCATATTAATGACAATCTTTTAGAGCGAGTTATATAAAAAAAAACTTATTAACATGATTCGTATCAGTGACGAAGCTTGACCCGAAACTTCAGGGGGTCTTAGTTTCCTTAAGCATATATGCTTCAAAACTTTGGGACCAAGACCGTGTGATAAAATGTCAAATCATTATGACTAAAAAGGTAACTTTTCATAGTCAAGAAAGATTCAAAATTCGGATAACTACCACTTGCTCTAGTTTAGTGTGATTTTTAGAGGGAAACGGTCAAATAAGTAGAGAGGATTACAAGATGTATTTTTTTAATAATATATTATTCTTGTATTTTTTTTTAAATAAAAAAAATAAATTATTAATAAAATAATATAATATTTTTATCATAAATAGCAGACTGGTTATACATAAATAATTTAGGAAAAAGTGCTCAAAGTTCTTTTGCCTTTTAGAAAATTATTTGAACACTTTTAGCCTTATGTTATATTATTGTATGCAAATTAATGCATGGGACATAACTGGTGTGCAACTAGAAGTCAGCTGTGTTTGATTAGAAGATGTGTGTTGTGATTGTTATGTTTGGTTTGGTTTTATCATTTACTAGTTTTTATCCCGGGAGCGTCCCGGGTTGAAATATCTAATATGATATAATAAAATATATTATTATTATTATTATTATTTTAAACAAATCTCTGCCATAAGTTATGATATTCAAATATAAAAAACAAATTTCTGTGTCAGGGTATAAATCTAGTGTCATTACAAATGAATTCGGAAGTTTGTAATCGATCATTCTAAAAGAACTAATATGTAATAAGAAAAAAAAGTTAATTATTGAAATATCGAACGCATTAGCTTAAGGGTTATGTGATGCGTTAAAAAATTCATGGGTATATGATCGGGTATATAGTTCGGGTATTTCGGTATGTTGTTTCGGGTAATCGGGTCGGGTATCACCTAATCCCAGACCCGACCCAAACCCACATTTTTTTCAAACTAATCCCAAACGCGAGACAATACCTATCAGGATACAAAAAATAGTCATTTTTTTCTCCGTTTTTTATATAGCACTATGGTACTCATTGGAAAGGTAATAAAACGCTCGTTAATTTGGTGTAATTTTTTTCTTTAAAAAATCTCGTATATAAAAGATATTAACGTTTAAAAGTTATGGGAGGAAACATGAGAGAGAAAATAATAAAGGTTTAATATTTAGATTTAGTAGATTAAGACTATAAGGAGTGGGGGGGGCGGGAAAGAGGGGGATGAAGCGCCATGTGGCACTTGTGGGACCCTTGTGGGGGGGAAAATAATTGTGGGGAGTGGAAGGGGGGGAAGAGGGGGGGAAGAGGGGGGGAAGGAAATAATATTATATTGTGTTAAAGTTAAAAAAAAAAAAAAAAACCTGACCAATAAGAAGCTGCCACCTCACCCCCACCCAAGCCCCACGCCAGTTAACCATCTCCCGCCCCTTCCACGCTGCCCTTGCGGCGGTGTTCCCCCCCTTCCCGCCCCTTCCACGCTGCCACTCCGTTCAGTCTAAGTAATATAATAGATTAGGTTAAATCATATTTATTCTTTTTTTTTTAATTGGTTTACACTTGCCACATCACATCCTATGTGGCATCTCTCAAAAGAGAGATTGCATAAGATTATGACATGTAGGATTAATCCCTTTACAATATATATATATAGATAGATATAGATGCTTTAGGATTCAAGGAATCTTTTTTTATGACGATTATACGGCAAATTGCTATAACTAATATGGGTTTTAAGTATTTATACTGTTTGTTTATTCATAACAAAAAGTGTTGTAACTAACTAATTTTAGTTGAGTGTTTCCAACAGTCTACTTATTAGATTATCAAAATATATAAAAAATATTCATTATTACTCTACGTAGCAGAATTTTTATTTATGTTTTATTATATATAAGTTTTGTTTATCAAACAAGTATCAAAATTCCATTGTCGTCCAGCGGTTAGGATATCTGGCTTTCACCCAGGAGACCCGGGTTCGATTCCCGGCAATGGAACCTTTTTAAATTTTTTGGACATTAATTTTCTTAGTTATCTAGTTCAGGATCTTGCATCATGTTTTTTGGCTCATGGCTTCAATATAATAATCATAACAAAAGTGTTGGTAAAACACCAATATGCACTGCCAGATTTAATCATTTTTTTCTACTCATTGTTAAATTCGGGAGTCTGATTTGTTCCTATGTTGTTATGTGGTTTGCTCACAAGCCTACAGGCGAGCTCGACTGCTCGAAACCAGTGGCGTAGCTTTTAAGGGGCGGGGAGGGGCGGCCGACCCCCGAATTTTTGCTCAGAAGTTCCGATTATATAGTATTCGTATAGAAATTTTGTGGTATATACATTTTTGACCCCCCGAAATTGGTTTTCGACCCCCCGAAACTAGTGATTTCCGACCCCCCGGTGACTCCGACCCCCCGAAGTTTCGGGTCAAGCTTCGCCACTGCTCGAAACCATCCACCAGGCTAAACTTAGCTTGAGCTCGGCTCAAAAGTTATAGGAGCCAGTGGCGCAGCATAGTAGGGGCGGGGAGGGGCGGTCGACCCCCCCCGGATTTTCGCGTAGAAGTTCCGATTATATAGTATTCGTATAGAAAATTTTGAAAATATAGGGTTTCGACCCCCCGAAACTAGTGACTTCCGACCCCCCGAACCTTGGGGTCAAGCTTCGCCACTGATAGGAGCGTTTTTCAAGTGAGATCGGAGTCAAAATTTATTTGAGCAACTATAGTGCTATGACTAATGTAGCAGTTTTATATTGTTGCAACATTATGATGATAACACTATAACAGTATAACTTATCTACAATATTGTTGGGATGCGTTCAAATGCTTAGGTGATTGTTGGTCACTTTTTTTCAGTCTTTTGCTCACAAGAAAGTTTAAGGTACTCATTTTCAAATCGGTGAACTAAGAGGGGTGGCACTAAAGTTTTGAACAAAAAAAGACTTGGGGCTGTTTGGTTGATTAAGTGCTGAATCATTAAGATGGTCTGAATGGTTAAGAGACTCTGAATGGTTAAGAGCTGAATCATTCAGCATCCTTTATTAGCTTAATGGTTCAACACTTAATCATTCCATTCAGATGTTGAAACAAACAGTCTGAATGCTGAATGATTCAGACCTGAATGGTTAAGAGGCTGATTAAGAGGCTACCAAACAGCCCCTTATTTGATGTTTGTTGATTTTTATAATTAGTTTTAGTTTTAGTTTGTTTTTCCGTGTTCAGTGGCGGATCTTGAACCAAACACCTGGTAGGGTCGGGCTCAATCTGGACGGGCCGGACTCAATACATATACAAATTTTCAGAAATTTTCGGTAAAATTTACACGACGAAACGAAAAAACTTGGCGAGCCGAGGCCCGGTCTCCACTCCACTAAGAACCGCCCTTGTCCGTGTCAAGAGACTCGACCTAAGAATTCACTTTAGTCCTCCCTAAAGGTTGAGCCACCCCGGGATGTTGGGAGTATATTTGTTATAAGTTTAATCTTTAATTTTCTTAATTGACTCATTTTAACCACTCGTTTTTTGTCTAACTAATTGAAAATCCTGGATCCACCACTTGTTTCACCATATGCGATTTTTCAACATCCAAAACATTACAATCATTGGTTGCCTTTGATGTCACCGAATTTTATTTTCATCTTTCTCGCCTACCACCATCTTTTACTTCGTCCTCCATAAATCGTATCTTAAAGTCTTAAACCTTAATCCAAAAACATTTTTTTTTTTTAATAATAAATAATTTCCATTTCAACAAAAGAGGCAAATTACACAAGAATAGCAGGTAGGCGGGCAACAAGCTGCGCCGCCACCCCCTTCTGGATAGAGAACCTTAATCTAGAGAAAACAAATCCTCGCCCCTGGGGAGTCGAGAAGTTGCTGTGGACCACCCGCTGGACTCTCGTCAGAAATCTGATCGCTTCCGGGGCCAATGAGCCAAAAGTGTCAAAGGCCAAAGGGACAAAAACATGTTGGTTATCCTCACACGCTTTAGCATGCTTTGCCACCTTGTTCGACTCTGCTCTAATCACCGCTTGCCCCGCCACGAACCCACTTTCCCTGAATCCCGCTAAAGGAGACACACCCGTAAGGTCCACACATGCGTGTTTCCCACCTTCCCAGCCAAACACTAGCAGGTCAGCCGGACGTAAAGTGGACCTCCCTTCTGCCGGGTCTGTTAGAAAGTTAACTGGGGCCTCTTTCTTGGCCGAGATCCCTGCTCGTCTAAGAATATCCATTAAAACGTCCCGAACGAAATCGTGCCTGTACTTAAACCCCGGTAACTCTCTACAATGGAGGGCATGCTCCCCATATTTATCCAAACACGCTTTACGGCAGACCGGACATGTTTCGTCATCAGGAAAAATGGGAATCATCAAACGATATTTAAGGATTGCTCTAAAACAAAATTATTTTAATATTGCAACTAGACATGTACATGGTTACCTTTCATGAAAAATCAAAGTTAAACGTCATAAGCATGAAAACATGATACTTGGCATTCAACACAAAGTTGTAGGGGTTTCTAATTTTTATTTGTTTTTCGATTCAAGACAAAGTTTGTTTGTATGTTTGTGTGTGTGTGTTCACATATATTCATTTCCTTCATCAGTGTGTGTGTTTTATCTTATTGTACATATGTTTAAAGGTGTAGGATATGTGTGTTTCTTTGTCCAGTTGTCCTCTTCATGTTTCATTAGATTATTAGTACGTGTTTTGTTTTAATCAATGATAGAAAATGGTGGTGATAGTGACAATATACAAACAACGGTGATGATGGAAGGTGATATACGGCTGTGGAGTTTGAACATATTCAAGAACACATAACTTTATATGAAATAAATAATTGATGATGATAATAAGAAATAGCAAGACAAAATAAACGCTTAAGAGTAAATTACAAGTTTTGAAATTTATATTTACTCCAAATTTCAGCTTAGATGAGTTTTGTATTTTATGTTTAAGTATTCTGTATGGTTTGCCCTTTCACTAACGAGTGTTAAAATTTTCTATTAAGTTTGGGGTTTTAACTTTTAAAATATGACACTTTGTTCCTGAGTTTCATTTAACAAAAAAAAAGATTTAAAATGATGCTTGGGAAAAATCTTGTTCTATAGTTTTTTTAATGATATAAAATAAAGGAAATGGAAGTAAAAGTTTTTTTTTTTTTTTTCATATCTCATCCTTCAAAATTGGAGAGATTTAAAAGGAAATGATTTTTTAAACATAAAATCCGTTATTTTCATTTCGTTTCCTTCAAACTCGGAAACACGATAGTTAATTAAATCTTTTCTTTTCACTCTCTTTCTTTTCTTTTTCTTCGTTTGTTTAACTCGGGAACATAGCGTGAATGAAAAGAAAAGACTCACTATTTTTTCATTATCTCGTTACGATCCATTTCATTTCATCATACCAAACACTGCTTCGCACTTTTTATTTAATATAAACACTAGAAGACTTTGTCCTCTAATAAATTAAACCATACAACCTAACCTAATTTTGTTTACTATCTTTTATAACCTTTTATGTCACTTTCCTGTGTTTGCATGATTATAAAAATACAACACATCAACCAAATCCATGATTAAAACAAGACAAAAACCATCTTAAACCGACTTTATCTGAATAATAATCACATAGCAACAGAGTTGACCTAACCAAATGTCCATTCACGACCATGAACGCGCCATTACTATTAATATTATTAATATTAATAATAATAATAAACCCAAATTTTGTTCTCATTCCATTCCAACTGACACCTATGCACCACCGCCTCACTCTCCGTTCCATTACGGTTCCAATGAATCTAACAAACCCTAGATCCATCCCTATTTCATCATATTAATATTATTATTATTCTATCTCCGTCATTTGATGACTACACCACGTGTTTTATGTTTATTAACTGTTATTGTTATTATTATTATTACTGTCTATGTGTTTAATTGATGGCTACAATGCGTGTTTTATGTTTATTAACCGTTGTTAATATTATTATTATTAGTATATTAAACCCTAGTTTATTTGTTTCTTCCACTATTGATGAGTTTGGATATTCTATACTTGATTTCCATGGGGATTACTCGCCGCCGGCGCCTCCACCGCCGCCTCCGTCCCCGCATCCTCCTTCGTTATCGTGCGAAGAGGATTTAGGAGGTGTTGGTAGTTTAGACGCTATATGTGAAGTGAATTCTAGTTTGGTGTTTGATACTGATGTGTATATAGAAGGGAAAGGGAGCTTACGGGTGCTGCCCGGGGTTAGGGTTGTCTGTGCGGAAGCTGGTTGTTTAGTGGTGATTAATGTTGGTTCTGAGTTTAGGTTAGGGTTGAATTCGGTGATGATAGCTGGGACGGTTTATGTGACGGCTGGGAATGCGACGTTTGATGAGGGTTCGGTTGTGAATGTGACGGCGTTTGGGGGTGATCCGCCGGAGTATACGAGTGGGTCGCCTAAAGGGGTGTTAGGAGGTGGCGGTGGGCATGGTGGTAGGGGTGCTTGTTGTGTTGTGGATAATACGAAGTTGCCGGAGGATGTGTGGGGTGGTGATGCTTATGGGTGGTCGGATTTGGATAAACCGTATGATTATGGGAGTAAAGGTGGGACTACTAGTAAAGAAGTGGGTTATGGTGGGAAAGGAGGTGGTAGGGTTTGGGTTGATGTGGTGGATGCCGTTGAAGTTATTGGGAGTATTTTTGCTGATGGTGGTGATGGCGGGCTTAAAGGCGGAGGAGGGTCGGGTGGCAGCATTTTCGTCAAGGCCCATAAAATGTAATGGTCTCTTTCTTTATATCTTTACTTCATTTTGCTGTCAATTCTTTTGAATGATTAGGATAAGTGATTATATGGTAAATTTATGGTTTGCCGTATGCCCGTATCTTGAATGCATGTTACTCAGACACTCGGTTAATGTGGATTAACAGGCTTCAAAGTTGAGACACCTGACACTCTGTAAATGGATAATCATATAAGTTGTGCACATTGTAATATTCAGCCTTTTGTAAATGATCCTATTGTAGGCATATGGACATGGACATTTTTATAAAAAGAACCGCCTAAAACTACTGGAACTATTCTTGTAATTCATTCAATACCCAATTATCCAATGCGTCATGAGCTAACAAAAATCAGTTCATACAACAGACGTTTGCAATTTCTATTTCTATCTGGTAGACATTTTAGATGCCCATGCCGCCTATGACATTATTAGACAAACAATTAGTTTAGTTCTTGCAAGTATAAAAAAAGCATTTGGCAGAAAGTTTTTAACAACTTATGCTAAACATTGAAGTTGTGTTCATTATCAACCAATATAAGAAAGTTCCCTTGGTTCTGTAAAATAGTTGGGCACTTGGGCTTGATAGATAAGTGTTGACTGAGTATGATGATGATGATAGATAAGTGTTGACTTTTTGCAATTTTTTTTGTGGGAGTTGCTGAATATAACAAACTGATGGCATGGAATCGCTTTTTCTGGCATTATGGGTTTTGATGTAAGCAGTATATCAAGGTTCTATATAACTTAGCGAACAAGTTCATTAGCCACATTTCCAATGATTGAGAGAACAAAATTATGCTTGCACTAAAAAAAAATCTCATAATTTGCATAGATACCAATTATCAACTACCATGGGAATACATAAAACAGGCATGAAAAACCTTAAAACTCCTGGATTTCTGTAATATAAATTATGAACAGGTACTCTAAATTTTGCATGACTGTACTATAATTAGTAATAGAATTTAAGATCAGGTATTCTGATATTATATGTATACAACCTAAAAATATGAGGATTTACATGAAAGTTGAAATTAAGACATAATTAGCTGGGAACAAAAAAACTGAAAAGACAGTCAGATACCTTCAAATAAGCAATGCTACGCATGTACAATAGTCGCATTACCTTAAATATTCAGATACTTATTAAATACATTTGCTCATTTTAGAAAACATATAAATATTTTGCTGAAGTTTTGTGTGCAAATCAAACAAAAACTTGAAAATCCAAATAATGTGCAAGTTATTTGTTCCTTTGATTTCAAATCCAACAGTAGCTAGTCTTCACTTTTTCAATCAAGTTTGTGCGTAATTAAAATGGTCAAGTGCACACACACACATGTGTGTGGGTGGGGGTTGATAGGTGATTAGGTGTAAAGTGTAAACTCAGGAGTGAAGTGTGATTTTTCAGTAGGTACTCCTTTACGTTATCGACTTTAATGAGGATGGCCAAATTGAAATTAATTGTCTCCCTTTTTGTAAATTTGATATGGCCATGATTAAATAGTGTGACATGGAAGCTGATTTAATTGTGACTAGACATTATTTATTGCGTTTGGGCACTGGCTAGGCATAATTATGCAAGAGTTATCTTTGTTCTATGAAGAACAGGACAGGTAGTGGTATTTTAAGTGCATCTGGAGGTAATGGGTTTGCTGGCGGTGCTGGTGGAAGAATATCTGTAAATGTTTTCAGCAGACACGATGATCAAACATTTTTTGCTCATGGTACAATCATATACATTATTTTCCTTGTTTTCATTTATCTAGATTTTGTACTTCTTGAAATTGTTGATGTGAGCATGTATGGGAATTTGCTGAATCTGTAAATAAGTTGAGGGACTTTTGTTGAATCCGTACATAAGTCGATGGACTTACTGTTGAAATCATTCATGTTACATTATTAACCTATGGACTTTTCTTGAATCTGTATAAGTCTATGGACTTTACTTTTGCGTGATTAATCTCTGAGTTGTTACAAAAACTTAGCTAAATACAGTCCATGCTTTTTATTAGTAACATAACTTTTTTTTTTGTATGATTAGATACTTGAGAGTTGAGACTTTTAAAAAACTTAGCGAAAAGTTATATTTTAGAATTATTCTGCCCTTAATCTTTTTGAAGCAATATGGGAATTTATTTGTTAGGTATTAAAAACCCCTATACTTTTAAATTTAAGGAAAAGTTGTTTTATTAAACCTTGACCTAATTATAAATGGACCTTTTTATTAAGTTATTAATAGTCTAGAGATTTAAGGATTCAAAAAAGGACTTTATGTTAGTATTAAGTGTAGGTGTAGGGATTTAATTGTGCAAAAATATAGTGTAGGAACTTATATGTGAAATTAGCATTCTATATGTTTTTTTACTGACAATTACCCATTTATCTTCAATAATCTATATCCATGAATATATAATAATAGGGTGTATCTAGGATTATGCTGTCATTATTTAGGACCCATTTGTTTGTAGTTGTTATGAAAATTTCTTATAAACTAGGTGTTAGACAACAACCTTTTATGTTTTAAATCATATGAGTCATGTACTTAATCACTTGTTCACGCATCCGGGTCTTTATGTGATTTGCGTTATCCCTAGGACTCATTTTCTTGTGGCATCTGTGATGGAAGGGAACGTTTATCATACATGAACGCAAAATAGAAGAGAAATAATGAAGTGCTCATGTAATATATTAGTTGAACATTATCTCATTCAAACTAGGGATAATGTATGTGAGTGCTGCCATTGTATTTAATTTTTCTCATAAAGTCGTCCATGTAGGCCACCTAAGCATTCACTTTTGTTTATACTTTATACCATATCTAAAAACATGGCATATGGCAGAAATGCTCTTAAACTTTTTGAAAACGGAATAGTACCATTGCATTGAGCTATCAATAAACTATTCCATGTTAAAAAAAAAGCTAGTGTCCTTTTGTCATTTTACAACATCTGGCCCGTTTTTAGTTGGATTTGGTAAAATGAAACTAATGTGCTTCAAATTAATATTCCAGCATGTTTTAGTTAAAAGTTTGTATTTGGTTTCAGTTAATACCAATTTGGCAATAAACATGCAAAATGACAATTGCCTTCTAGTTTTTTAGAAAAGAACCACACTTTATGATGTACAAAATGTTGATTCCTTATCTAACGTACTTGTCTTTTTTTTAAGCTTTTTGAAGGCATCTTTGTGATCCATCATATTTTTGGCCAAAATTGGTATAAATGAAAGGTAGCCTTTTCAATATATTTATGGCCTTAAATGAAAAATTGAATACTTAGGGCGGCCTCCACATATATTATTCCCTCAAGCTGTTCACAAAGTTGATAAGCCTTTTATTCTGAGTTGGTTGAGTGGTTTCAGTTGATATTTCTGCTTCTGTTTCTATTGTATTGTATTTGAAATGGTATTTAGCTGCGACTTCTTTATTCTGTTTTTACAGGGGGGCAAAGTTATGGCTGTCCGGCAAATTCGGGTGCTGCAGGAACTTTCTATGATGCTGTTCCTCGAAGGCTTAAAGTCAACAATCACAACAGGTCTACAGATACAGACACACCTTTTTTTGCATTCCCAAATCAGCCCCGTTGGACCACTGTTGACATCCAAGATTATGCTAGAGCTGCTGTTCCTTTGCGTTGGAGTCGTGTGCAGGTTGTCAAGATGTCAGTTACTGCATTCCTAATATACATTTTTAGAGAAGGCAAGCACGAGTTGGGCAATGGGTCGAAACGGGTCCAGGATAAAACGTTTAATTTTTTCCAGTTTTTAATAAGTGAATACTTTGTTAGTTACTTAGTTATGATTACAAAAACAATACTACTATGATAATGATCTTATCTTTGACGAAAATGATTTAGAAGGCTGTATGTAACAAAAATATGCTATGGGCTGCTATCAATGACGATGTATGTCAGGTTGATAACCGGTGCTGAACACAAGTGTTTAGTTTAATGTGTTGAAACATGTAGTGCGGACTATGCAACCTGTTTATCTAAGCAGTCGACTCGTTTTCCACAACCCAACCTAAACGCCACAAGTCTACCTGAACCTTTTTAGACCCAACCATAACCCGTGTATTTTCGTATTGTGGCAACCCTTACGTTTGGCCCATTCATTTTCCAGCTATTTTTTTTTAATTTGACCCATATATCCTGTTTGAAATGATATATAACCCAAATCGACTCATTCATAACTCATAAGTTAATGGATCGAAATTGTGACCAAAACTTCCATTTGCTTCACAGCAACTTGTTTCCACTTACTACAGTTTGACCGACTTTTGCTGGATCATTTCAATATGTACGTAATATTTTTTGTTTTTTTAATTTATATAGGTTCAGGGACAACTAAGTTTATCAACCTCAGCCGTTTTAAGCTTTGGTCTTCCCCATGATGCTGTGTCAGAGTTTGAACTAATTGCAGAAGAACTTTTAATGAGTGATTCAGTTATCAAGGTAAGTGAGAGGCATGGTATATGTTCTTGTTTCAATATACTTTCATCTTTCTTTTCTACATTGTTTATTTTTTAGGGGTTACTGTTACGGAGTAAAGTAAGTAGTTCAATTTAGGATAATTTTGTTGCCATTTCATATGATAGGATTCTTTTTATTATATGATTTTTACAAGCTTGACTTGAGTATGGCTCTTATTGTTACGGTCTTAATCGTCTATTACACATGTTATATCTTTTAAATGAAAATAGGACCATATGCTCTGCTTGCTTACCCTAAGTAACCTTTCTACCTGCGTAGATATTTGTTCTATTCTATTTACGGATTAGTTTTATTTGTTTTTTTACTTCTTAGTTCTTAATAGTATGATATAAATTTTTTATGGTATCTTATTGTTCTCTTTAATATATATGCGTTTAGATATATGGAGCTTTGCGAATGTCTGTTAAGTTGCACTTGATGTTGAACTCCAAAATGCTTATCGATGGTGATGGTGAGGGCGATCCAATTATTGCCACTTCATTGCTCGAGGCTAGCAATCTACTGGTTCTCAAGGTAAATTTTCTTTTGTCCCCTTGCAATTGTTAAGTCGGAGACTTACTTTAATATGTAAGTAATTAAATTGTTTGATTGATTATGTCAGGGTGGATCTGTGATACAATCAAACGCAAATCTTGGTATTCATGGACAAGGTTCACTGAATTTGACTGGGGAAGGAAATATTATAGAAGCTCAGCATCTAGTTTTATCAATATTTTGCTGTATCAATGTAAGGCTACTTGCCTTTTTCCTGTTTAAATGGCAAACTCACACATGCTTCACCCTTCTCCTAGCCAAATGCCTGTTGGTAGCTAGCTATTTTGTTTTGTAATCTTCCTAGTCCCATAGTAGATTTTTGAAGATACTGGGTTGAAACGGGCCATGATTTAGCATCGGTTGTAATGGCCGGTCGGCCAGGTGGGGTTGGCTTGACCCACACACACTGTTTGTTCTTTTTTCAGTCACTAACCAGTGCGTTAATCATAATTACAAAGTACAAACAGTATTACCACAAGAGTAATCCGCATTTACGATTTACGATAAAAATGATTTGAGGTTGCATGCAAAATAGACTTCATGGGACTTTCAACATGTTTGACTGGTTTCTCTATTATCGATCTCTCATTTGACTTGTTTTGATAAAATACAACCCGAACTGACCCATTTGCAAATAACAGGGTTGAATTTGCCACATTTAGTTTACAGTCAGTCTCTAGGGACTATTGTCATCAAACTCACACATGCTTCACCCTTCTCCTAGCCAAATGCCTGTTGGTAGCTAGCTATTTTGTTTTGTAATCTTCCTAGTCCCATAGTAGATTTTTGAAGATACTGGGTTGAAACGGGCCATGATTTAGCATCGGTTGTAATGGCCGGTCGGCCAGGTGGGGTTGGCTTGACCCACACACACTGTTTGTTCTTTTTTCAGTCACTAACCAGTGCGTTAATCATAATTACAAAGTACAAACAGTATTACCACAAGAGTAATCCGCATTTACGATTTACGATAAAAATGATTTGAGGTTGCATGCAAAATAGACTTCATGGGACTTTCAACATGTTTGACTGGTTTCTCTATTATCGATCTCTCATTTGACTTGTTTTGATAAAATACAACCCGAACTGACCCATTTGCAAATAACAGGGTTGAATTTGCCACATTTAGTTTACAGTCAGTCTCTAGGGACTATTGTCATCAGATCTCTCGATAGGGAAATGCGAGTGTGCAATGACTATACTTCTCATGCTAAGACAATTGCTTTTGTACAACAATTTTGATATAAAATTTGTTTAGTGACTGTAAAAAGCAAGGCATTGTACATATAAATTCATTGAAGTACATGAATATCTTCATCTTTTATGTCATTGTATGAAGCTATCATTGCATACCCTTTGATGCCATCTTTGGCTTAAAGACGCACTTCGTGTCGCTTATTTTGTTTAAAATTTATATATTTGGTCGCATATGTAGGTTGAACCTGGATCCGTGGTCCGAGGTCCATTGCAAAATGCAACTAATAACTACTTGTAAGTAATTACAATATAGTACTAACCCATGATTTGGCTCAAACTTTGATAGAGGATATATTGATATATGACAGGTCAAATTGTGAACTTGAGATTTGCCCCATTGAATTGATTCATCCGCCTGAAGATTGCAATGTGAACTCTACATTGTCCTTCACTCTTCAGGTGATACGTTATAAAATTAAATAAGATTATATTTTCATATTAGGCGTACTGATTAGATTTCATGCCTCTGCAGATATGTCGAGTTGAAGAAATAATTGTTGAAGGTTCCATTGAAGGATCTGTTGTTCATTTTCAATGGGTCAGAACTGTAGTTATTCAACCTTCTGGATCAGTAATTGCTTCAGGGTTAGGTAGTTTATTTTGTTTCATTATGTTCCAATTGTGTCTGGGAACATGCATCATTGATATTTCTGACTAGAACAGATTTTTCAGGTTAACCTAACCTGAAAAATTGGTATCTGGTTTGGTTAGGGTTTACAATTATAATATAGGCCTAGTCAAATGAACTCATTATAATGCAATTGAATTTTGGAATAATGTAGGCTGCATTGGTGGGGCGGGTAAAGGAAAGTTCTTAAGTGCGGGACCTAGTGGTGGTGGGGGCCATGGTGGCAGAGGTGGGAATGGATATTATAATAACAGTATGATTGTGGAGGGTGGTGTTACTTATGGTGATGCTGATTTCCCCTGTGAGCTTGGTAGTGGCAGTGGGAATGCTAGTTTGGGTGGTGCAACTGCTGGTGGTGGCATCATAGGTAAGCTTCTAGATCTTTAATGTTAACTGATGTTTTTGGTATTTTATAGCTCCTAAGACAAAATGTTCAAGCACTCATAGGAATCCAATGAGTGCTTACTGTAGTAGAAATATGGGTTATTAATTGAATAAACTGGTCACTTTTTTGCTTAGGTGCATTTTCTTCATCCTTTATTATGGTTTTGTTCCTTAACTTTCATCATTTTGGCAGTTTAATCAAATCTTTTTGTCTTCTAATATAATTATTACTTTGATAATTATTATTATTAAAGACGTAAAGAAACTAAAATCAGACACATATTGATTGTATCTGTTTCTGGTATGAGAGATCTTGTGTGTGTGTGTATGTGGCATAAAAAATGTGTATAGTTAAACAAAATTGTTATATACAGGTTTGATTGAAAGAATGTCATAAAAACGTGGTATATAAGTTTAAATAAAAAAATTTAAATTAAAAATGTATAAAATGTTATAAATATTGCATATTTTGAATTTCTTGATTGACATTGTTTTCTCTTTAAAATTTAATAGTGATGGGTTCACTGGAGCGCTCTTTGTCAAGTTTGTACATCTATGGTTCAGTCACAGCTGATGGGGAAAGCTTTGGTGATCACAATATAAGAAAGCAAAATGTCAATCCTAACCCTGAGATTAGTCCAGGAGGTGGATCTGGTGGAAGTATTCTTCTATTCGTTGATAGACTAGCACTTGGCAATTCGTCTTTAATCTCAACCATTGGCGGCTATGGTGGTCCCAATGCTGGCGGTGGCGGTGGCGGTAGGATTCATTTTCATTGGTCTGATATTACAGTTGGTGATGAATATCAGCCCATGGCAAGTGTAAATGGAAGCATCAATATTGGGTTTGAATCTTGACAAATCACTATTTTCTTTTTTAATTTATCGTAGAGGTGGCAATTTTGACTCATTTACTTATAATGATTGGTTTGGGTAGTTTTTAACATATATAATGCGTACAACCTCCTAATTCATTTTATTCAGATATTTGATTATTCTTGTAAAAATATTGTTACCTTAATCATATTAGTGCATTTATTACATGACATTAAAAAATGTTAGCAGGTCAACCCAACTGATCTATCTTGTGCTGGTTCCATTCCTGCATACCAAAACTACCTATGAGTGTACAGAGTTCTGTAATATATTTAGGTGCTCTGATTCTTGTATGTAAATTACTTATGTGCGTACACTCTTGTTATATGTAGGTGTTTTATGATCCTTTTTCTTCAGTCTTGTCCTTTTGCTGGCATCAGGCCATCAGCAATTTGTGTTTACATACCCTTATTATGCTTTTGCTTTGTTGTATATGCAGAGGAGGAGTTGGTAAAGGTCTGGGCCAACCAGGGGACAATGGAACTATTACTGGAATAAGCTGTCCAAAAGGGCTCTATGGTATCTATTGTGAGGTAGGATTAATTCTCTCCAGTAATATAAAAACATATTATAATTATATATATAGTTGGGATATTTTAGTATTTATATTTTGATGTTGGCTTCTTTCACTCTTATAAGTTTCATTAGTTGAAATAATTTTGATGTAGGAATGCCCACTTGGCACCTACAAGAATGTTAGCGGGTCTGAAAGATCCCTTTGCTATGAGTGCCCATCTTTGGAGTTCCCACATCGTGCCATTTTTATCCCTGTTCGAGGTATTTTAGCTTATATTCAGTCCAATTGATGCTAAATAAGTCGATTTATTTTTCAAGGAATTAGTGAAATATTTTTTCTCAAGAAGTGTAACATGATGTGTAATTGAATACCCAACTCAAATCGTAAGATTCCGACATGGTTAAATTTATTTTCCTGATTATGAGGTGGCCTTATGTCTTTCTCTAATTTCTTTTTCTCATACGGGTCAAATTTAAAATATTAGCTAAAACACTGGCTGCTCCAATGGGTTGAAAACTTGTAGACCACCCATTTACTGAAACTACTTTATAGACCATCCAATTATTAGGTTTCTATGTACCAGTTATATCCAAAAAACTTGTCTAATGATGAAAATGCCCTTAAAAATATAGAAAAAAACAAAAGTAGCTTCAGTGGGGTGTTAGCATGATATATATTAAGCTTAAATTATCAAAAAAAAAAAAATCTAGTTTTTTTTTGGTCGTTCATCATTTTTTTTTGCCGAATTTGCTATAAACGAAATCAGATTCATACTTGGGTGGGATATAATTTAGTTTCAATACATTGGTGGCCTTAATGTAAAAAGTTAAATACTAGGGGGTGGGTTTGTTACTTTTAAGTTTTAAAAATGCATGTCTCATAACACAGGTGGTGTTGCTGATATTCCTTGTCCTTATAAGTGTGTTAATGAGAGATACCACATGCCACACTGCTATACAACATTTGAGGAATTGATTTACACGTTTGGAGGGCCGTGGCTATTTGGTTTCATGCTCCTAAGCTTGCTCATACTTTTTGCTCTTGTACTTAGTGTTGCCCGTGTGAAATTTGTTGGCGGTGATGAAATCTCTAGCCTAGTGCCAACTAGGCATGGTGGCTTGCAATTGGATCGCTCAGTTCCGTTCTTGGAGTCACTAAATGAGGTCTATTCTCAAGTTAACTTGATATCTTCAGGTGGCAAAGTGGGTGGGTCGGGTAATAGGTCAAAACAAGTTGTGTTAGATCAAAACATATTCATATTCGTATTTTAGTCTTCTTTTAACAATTAATGAGTGTCATATAGGGTTACAAAATTCAAGTATTTTAATAATTATCTAATTTTTTAATAAAATGATTTATATGTCGGGTTGACGGTTGACCTGTAAACTTTTTATCCATAGTTTGTAGATTTTTAATAAATGGTGGTCTCAAATATGAGTGCAAAAGTTATCTTATTTATAAAATAATCCAAGGATTTGAATAAAATAATTTAGGAGGTTTTATTTGGGTGATATTCGGTCAGATCAAAACATGTCTCTAAACAATTTTTATTAGGAGAGTTTATTCGGAATAAAATAATGTTGTTTCCGTAAAAATCTGATGTTTTGAATAAAATGATTTAGGAGAGTTTGTTCAGGCACTAACTGATACGGATCGAAACGTGCTATGTGGGTCGACTCGAAACATCTTCTATTTATGATATTTAGATTTTTAAAGATAATAAGTGTGTCAAATATGAACACATAAATATATTATTTCAGTGAGAATCTAAATTTTTTAAGAATATATTTTGGAGGTTTTATGCACAAAAATGCCCGTGCCAGCTTATGAGTTGTTTGACCTGTTTCCTCTGAAATTATCTTTTTAAAAGAAAACTCATCTGACTTCTTTCCTCCGAAGTTGCTTTTCTTAAAGAAATTAGTGATAAAAGCTAACCTTAATCGACCCATTTATAATTAATCGACCCATTGCTTCTTCCTTTCAGGTTCTTGAAACCAATAGAAATGAGGAATCCAGAAATCATGTGCATCGCATGTACTTCTTGGGGTCTAATACTTTTAGTGAACCTTGGCATCTCCCTCACTCTCCTTCAGAACAAGTAGCTGAAATTGTGTATGTTTCTTCTCTTTGGTATTAGTTTAAATATTAGAGGTGGCAATATTGGCAGGTCAAGCGAGTTGGGTAATGGGACCATACGGGCTTAGGTTGAAGTGGGTAAAATTCTAAAATGGACTAAAATGGTTTGGCTTGGGTTGGGTTGACCTGCAAACACTTTTTTTTGTCTATTTTAAAATTTATACGTAATTAACGCGTTAGTTATGATTAAAAAACAATGTTTTCACAATAATAATCCATGTCTTTGAATAAAGCGACTCTTTGGACGATTTTTGACCCATTTGGTCAGGTTCACGTTTTGGTTATTTTTTGTTTTTGTTTTAGCCGTTTGTGATAATACACCAACCAAATTGACCATCAATAAGTAAATGGGTCGAAATTGCCACCTCTAGTACTAAATATCATTGTAGTGGTTACATACCTACAGTTATTTATGTGATTTTCTAGGATTTGACATCCATTATTTTGCTACTGGACTACTGGTTTATAGGAAAAACTGTATGGAATAGAAACAACCTAAACACTTTTTCCTGATTCCTGATTTCAGCAACAGACTCTAATTAGGGGCAAAATAGAAACCAGCTTGCAATTTATTATTGGTTTTAGCTACCAACTTATATGCTAGTGCCATTACTGAGTATAGCAGCGAATGACCTGTGCAATTATTAGGTCATTATTTTGCTACTTTTTCAGATATTGCGTCTGTAGTGTATATGTATTTTGTACTTGATATATGTTGACACTTGATAGTTATTTTCTAATTACAATATTCAAAATTGTTATTTTTAAAGAATTAACATAACCATTTTTTCTTCTTCGGTTGACACAACATCAACCACCGCACATCAGCAATGTACATGTATAACACAAGCGTTTTTTTTCTTTTTTCTTTTTCTGTATGTGACGGTTGACATAACATCAACCACTGCACATCAGCAATGTACATGTAAAATCAGTATAAATGTATTTCGGTTTCTAATTTGGCGGTTGGCACATGATCAATCAGTGCCACTCCAGCAATTTACAAGTAATATTAGTAAAATGAGGCTGGTTACTTAAATCACTTTTCTATATATAAATTTTAGGAAAGTAATTTTCTTTTTAAGCTTGTAAATTATTTATTTTTCACATAAGCAATTTTTGCATACGTGGCGTGGCATCTGATTTGGCGCTTGGTTTAACTTTAACCACGCCATGGGTCCATGTCAGTGGTTTGCAGGTGAAATCAGTTGAAATGACGCTGGTTACTAAAATCGGTAATATAGTGTAAGCTGGTTTCTATGTCGCACCTGATGAAAGTTTGTTACTAAAATCAGACTAAAAATTGACTTAATATATTCTGTTTTGCGCAGTTTGCCCTAGTTTGTGCTTGATCCTTGTTAATAGTTTAAAGTGAAATGTTTTGCAATTTATCAATTTATTCACGTGTGGCAGGTATGAAGATGCATTTAATAGATTTGCAGAAGAAATTAATATTCTAGCAGCTTATCAATGGTGGGAAGGTGCAATATATAACATTCTTTCTATTATTTCATATCCCTTTTCTTGGACATGGCTGCAATGGTGTCGTAAAAAGAAGATACAAAGATTACGTGAGTTTGTTAGATCAGAGTATGATCACGCGTGCTTGCGTTCATGTCGTTCTCGAGCTTTGTATGAGGGGCTTAAGGTTGTTCTTTTATCCTTTCAACACCCGAAGTGCATAATATCTCCTAATTTCCTCAACAAGTTGTATTATTATTAAAGCGACACAATTTTTTTATCATATTATTTTTTTTAAAGTGCTAAAAGTTTTTGGAAAAAAAGTATAATCTGGGTCAACTATGTACTTATATGGAGGGACTAAAAATTCATTATTTCTTTGTAGTATTTTGGGTTTAATATTCAGTCTCACAGTAGTCAAATTGCAATCTGTACAACTGAGTGACTGGAAACATAATGTTTAAATTTGGTAAAATGCAGGTCTCCGCAACTTCTGATATGATGCTTGCGTATGTGGATTTCTTTCTTGGTGGAGATGAGAAGAGAGATGATCTTCCTCCATCACTTCATCAAAGATTTCCCCTCTCTTTAGTTTTTGGCGGGGACGGAAGTTACATGGCTCCTTTTGCTCTTCATAGTGACAACATTTTAACCAGTCTCATGAGTCAGGTTGGTAGTTTGAGTTGACAGGTTGATTAACAGGTCAAAATAGGTACTTGTCAAACAAGTTAGTTGTTGACTGTGTTGAAATGGGCATGAATGGGTTGATGACCTGATACACCTGTGTTCAATTTTCTTTTACAAGTAATTAGTGTGTCTGAATATGGTTATAAAACTTATATTGATTCAGTAATAAATTGATTTTATAAATATATGATTAGAAGGTTTTATGCATTTAAATATGCTTTCTGCTTGGGATGTGCCATGGTCCAAAACCGGACCAGAACCAAAAATTTGAAACTAATGGAAGCTAGAGTTGGACTTTATAACACAGGTTTGGTGTTGGTCTGGTTCTGGTTTAGAGCCGTTTCGGACGTTCAGTACCTAACTGATCTGGGAGCTGGATTCAAACTTCTGGTCCGGTGATTCAAGCCCAAACTCTCACCTAAGCTGAGTTGTTTCATAAAAATAAAAGGGAAAAAAACATGTTTTCCGCTGGACCAGAACTGACCACGAAATGGAGTATACATAACTGGTCTGGGTCCGGTTCAGGTTCGGTTTATGGGTTTACTGTTTAGACTGAGTTTTGCACATCCCATTTTTTCGAGCCGCTTGACATGCTTCCTCTTAGTTATTTATAGGCTGATAAGTTCTCCTTTGTTTCTTTTGCAGTCTGTCCCGTCCACCATTTGGTACCGTTTGGTTGCAGGTCTTAATGCACAGCTACGCCTTGTGCGGTGTGATCAACTTAAGTCAACATTTAGACCAATCATAAGCTGGCTTGACACATATGCAAATCCAACTTTAAGTGCTCATCATATACGTGTTGATTTAGCTCGTTTTCAGCCTACTCCCTCTGGTTATTATCAGTTTGGATTGGTAGTCTATGCTATTGAGGATGAGCAGTTAACACCTTCATTTGACCACGCCCATGGTTTACCTGAGGTGCAGTCAAGGTATCTCTTCTTGCATCCTTTACCCATAAATGGGCTGATTTGGGGGATGTCTCCTCAAAGGAAACGGCTTAAATGCGTTGAAAGTTGCTAAATCGTGCTTTTATGGCGTAGTGCCTCATTAATTACTTTATTGAAAAAATAAATTTTTATTTAGATGGTATTTTTTTTTCATGATCATATCTTAACACAGTAATGTTTTGTATGAAAAATAAATAAACTTTTAGTGTCAACCCAACATGTCCTGTTTCAACCTGTGGCAAAATTACCCCTAAAGGCTTGCTTAAATAGAAAAGGGTCGAAGGGCCACAGCTCTCCTACAGTCTATTCTTAATGTATATAACCTCCTAAATCAATTTATTAAAGAATTTTTGTTATTGTTGAAGAGTTCAGAATCATTTAATGCTTATTTACAATCTCTTTTTTTTTTTTAATCTGTTCTAACCTTTCTTAATAACTCATTTTTTTTCTAAAATACTTTTATACTTTTTCCCCGATTTGAGCAAGGGTAAAAGAGGTAGAATATAAAAGTTGGAAGGTCATAAAAAACAAATAGCATTTATATACGGATCTAAGTTCATTATACACTTCTTAATATGTGCTCTTAGGGTGCATGCTAGAGAAATCCTTACTGAAATTAATCAATAAAGTAGTTTTGGTTTTATTGACATGTGTGTATATATATTGACAAGAGGTGCTTTGGGTCAATCCAATTCTATTGAACTCGTACAAGAAGAATCCGTTTTATACCATTACTTAATCTGCCCATTTACCACCTCTATTTTATGTGTACTTTATTCTACCAGTATTATTCTTACAGTGATTTACATATGATGTACAGCTATGTAAATAATTATTATGGTAAAGTTGAAGAGCATAGACGAGAGTCGGAAACTTTATTGCCACATAGACGAGCATCCTGGTGGATATTGAATAATAACAGCTTACAAACACTCAAAGAGAACATGTTTTGGTACCCTTTATCTTTTATTGTTTGCAACGTCAAACCAATCGGTCATCAGGTACTTTAAATGCCTGAAACTCAACAATAGTTACTTATTACTTTGTGGGCAATTGTTGAATAAACCCTATGGACTTCTGCTTCGGATTTTATTTTGCCTGATCTAATCTCTTACGTATTAAATTTTAACGACAAAACCCATGGACTTCATTGTTCACACACCCCCAAAAAAAAAAAAAAAAAAAATCCTTTGCCTTCCCAACTTACATGCACATTCAGGAAAAGTGCTAGCTTTCTCAACACTTGCCCTTTGTTGACGATCACTAATGTTAATTTATTATTATTTTTTTTAATTTGGCAGGATCTTGTTGGGTTGGTGATTTCTATTCTTCTTTTAGGAGATTTTATCCTTGTTTTGCTCATGTTGCTTCAGCTTTACTCTAATTCCGTGCTGGATTTATATTTGGTTTTACTTATTACCCCTCTTGGTATTCTCCTTCCATTTCCTGCTGGAATCAGTGCTTTATTTAGTCATACACCTAAGCGTTCATCGGGCCTTGCACGTTTTTATGCTTTGTGGAATATCACATCCTTGGTGAACGTTGTAAGTTTTCTAATCCAACACTTAAATGCTCATTCTGTTGTTGACTAACGGTGGAAATTTTGACCCATTTACCTATGAATGGGTCTATTTGGCTTGTTTATCTCTAATGGGCCGAATGAGCAAAACGTAAAAGATAATAGCTTATAAGGATATGGATAAAAGGTTGAAAGTCGTCCAACATGTATTCTAATGCTTAAAACTACAAGAAAACCGAGAGAACCACTATCAATCTTTTTTTTTCCCATTTTTTAATTAAAAGGTTAGTATTGTAAAAATTAGAAAAAAAAGGAACGTATATGTACATTATCACATATCCAAACACCCCTATTTACAAGATTTTGAACAAAAACACATCCAAACACCCCTATTTACAGGGCATTCTAAACAAATTTCATATGTTGCTTGTTTGTGAAACAGGTGGTGGCCTTCATATGTGGATATTTTCATTTCAAAAATCAACTGCCGCCCGATGCCAGTAATCTAGATCTTTTATCGTGGAGCTTAAGCATGTAAGCTAATATCTTCAAAGTCCATCTCCGAAAAAACCCTACACGCTTTAACTGAATGTAGTTTAGTCCCCAAAACTATTTTCATGATTGGTTAAGCCCTTAATGTTTAAAATGTACGATTTAGTCCCCGACTATAAATAAGAGAAATGAAAAGGATTTAATTGGAACAAAATTAAAAACAAAGTTTGTGGACTTGAACCACTACTTTTGAATAAAGTTAAGAAAAAATTATGAATGTCCTTTTTTGTATATTTTATACGTAGAGTGTCAATGTTAAGTTTTTGCCTCTGTATTCATGAAGTATGTGAACAAATTTTCACCTATATACTTTATTTCGGTTCCCTTTGAAAGTTTAATATCGGCCCATTCTTTTTATCTTGATTATTTTTTTGGGCATTTAACTTTATTTTATGTAAATATTTTCGGGTACACACTATTATCTTTGTCCAGATTTTTTTTGTAAGACTATATAAAGTGGGTCAAGTTTGTACATTATGAAATTTCTTGGTGTATAGGGTAAAATCTTGTCAGCATAAATATACACAGGAAATGCGCATACTTGTGATTTTCTAGTAAATTTTTTTTTATCGAGGGCTTAATCAATCCCGAAAATCGTTTAGGGACTAAACCACATTTTGAGTATAGGTGTATAGTTTTGTTTTTCCATTCTTCATGAGAACCCTATGTTCATTTCCCTTTAACATTGGCAATGACCTGTTATGAATGTGTGGCGGTGGTTGTGATGGTGTTTTGTTGCAGGGATGATGGTGGCTGGTGGATGCTTCCATCTGGGCTGCTGGTGTGTAAAATAGTACAGGCACAATTAATCGATTACCATGTGGCTAACCAAGAAATTCAAGATCGAACATTGTACTGTAACGATCCTAACATTTTTTGGCAGTCATGAAAGCGTTCACAAATACGTTGTTTGTGTGTATTTAGTCAATTAGAAGATAGAAAACTAAAAGAAAAATACAAAAGATGGCTAGGGTTTTATTGATTTTTTCACCCTTTTTTTTGTTAGGGTTTTGTCGACAAATTGATAATGTTCATATAAGTTGTGTTACATGGAATATAGATCTCAATCGGTAACTTTTTTTTTTTAACATTAAATACGTTTTTTTTTTCATCATGTCTGTTAAATTACATTAAAACAGGCAGGCGGTAACTATTTTAGAAAAAAATGAGCTACATGTGTTGCAGTACTAAAGGGATGTATTAATGGAATGAATGTCTAAGAAAACTTAAGAAATATAGTCAGCCATTGGCGGAGCTATATTGTTTGGGACGTAGTCCCGGGACAACAATTTTTTTTTCAGTTGTATATATACATGTATACATAGTTTTTCGAGTGACATCAATGTTTTTTTATGGTGACTACATTAGACCCAACCTAATTCCAGTTAAATGAGCACAACTCTAATTTTTTAGTAGATAAAAATATAACCTTTTGCAAGCCCACTCCACTATTTAGTCCATTAGGGGGAAGAGACGCTTATAGGATTCACTTTTCACTTAACTGATTTCAACCAATCATGCACTGTCACATCATTTCATTGATACACTTTTTTTGAGGCAACACTCCACTGATTCTTTTATTTATTTTTATTTAAATTCAAATCTTAATCTTTGTTTATTTTTAATTCACACGGTTTTACCATCAAACGGTCAGATTTCTCATAAACCGTCCTACCAACGTGGTCAAAAATAATTATGTGCATTAAAATCAGTTTATCTAACCGTAATATTGAATTTCACATGCAATACGGTTGAGATTTTTTTGTATATAAACCATTATACCACGGTGGTGAAAACACAGTTCAACATCAACAAAACCCACACCTTCAAAATGACTCGCTGGACCGAAAATGAAGAAATGGCTCTGGTCGTGTGCGTTAAAGACACACAAAACGACCAACCCTTGCAACGCCAACCCCGTAGGGGCTTAGGGGGCTCATAAGACCATCGAATTTATATTATGTGTTTTTTTTTAATTTTTAATGACGATGTTGTTTTATTATTGTATAATATTTTTATTATGTGATCAACCTTACTTGATCCGAACCGTTAAACCGATCCACCCGAAAATATTTATGTCCGGTTCTACAAAATTAGAATGTCTAAAATAGTGACATCATTGGAAAAAATTTCTGGATCCGCCACTGTAGTCAGCTATACGCATCGTCATCTGTATCATCTGTTGTTGCTAAGATTTCTCATTAACTATTCGTGGTGCATCATCATCTTCGTCATTGTCTCATGTCGTCTTTAACCCCGCAATGGATCAATTGAATCGCTCTGGTTCAGCTAGCCAGCTATTGTCTCTTATCTGCGGTAGAGTTTTCCATGTTTATCCGTTTTCCATGTTTATCAAAAATCTTTTCAGTATCATGTTTCTGTGTGTACTGAAATTCGTTGTTGTTCGCCTCTTCTTGTACTTTGTTGAGTCGTCCTGAGATGTGATAGAGACTGGGAAGCTCTGATACTAATGCTAAGGATGAAACTTGAAAGCAAGAATTAATAATAAGTTAATCAAATTTTAACATGCATTTCGCATTGGTAACCTACATATTAGTATTCATACAAACCAGCCATATTAACTAACAACGACCTATTGTTAGTTCGTTACTTATTCACTAATTCGCCTTATACTTTCATTATGGCATAACAACCATTTATCTTTTATAGTAACATATTAAAAAAAAGAAAAAAGCAACTTGTCACTTAAGTTGGATAAAGAGTTGAATATGACTGATATTTTTTTTAACTTCTAAACAATATGGGTACACCACAATCTTAGGCCATGGGGTGTGGGGGATGTCCCTGGCCCGGCGAGGGCCGACTGGGACCGTTCATACCGCCCCCTTGGGCCCGTCCCTGTCCTCACCAGCTTCCACAAGACGAAGGCGATGGGGCTTGGCTGCTTACGTGGGACCATTCTAGCCAATAATGAGGCTCGTCCCCTACGTCCACACCCCCCTAGGCCCGTCACAAATCTGATGAGCCAGTCCTCGATGATATGGTTGCTTACGTGGAGGCTCATCTACCCACACCACACCCATCAACCTTATATTTCAAAAACCTTCAGTGTCATCTTAACGTCACATCATATTTTCAAACGTTCCATAAAAAAACACCACTTTTTTTCACAATCCACAAACCTTCACACCATCACCAACTTTTTATTAAGTATTTTAATAAATGCAAATTATTTTTAGATTATTTTATTCTATATATCATTTTGAATTAAGATTAAGTTATATACTAAATTATAATTAAAATAAACAAAAAATACAATAAAAAATAAATACAACATCCATGAACCTATATAAAAATAGTCATACGAAGAAGTTTGTCAGAAACACCGCCTCTAGAGCAAAATGGTCATTTTACACAACAATCTCCATCTTCACGATCCATGTTTATTACTTTACTTTTCCTTACATGTGAACATGATCCTTCCGTTTGCTTTGATGTTGTAAGCGTCAAATACATGTTGTCAACGTCATCACAAATCAATTCCTCATACCGTTTCACGGCTATTTGCATGATACATGTATCCGAATTAAAGGAATTAGTGTTGGAGATCGTGGTGCTTCTTTGTCACTACAACTCATTGTGAATTACTGAATTGTGAGATATTTTAGAGATGGGTTAATTTAGAGGGGTATATGTTACATACATAAGAAAAACCATCAAAATAAGGGGTAAAATGTAAATTTCACATGAAAATATCCAAGAAAATAAAAGCATGTAACAATGCTATAGAACCCTGCTTAATCAAACATAAATATATATATATGAGGAAGATTGCTTTTTGTCACAACACATTAGCATGTCATACAATGGGGCCCAAGCCATGTTTATAACTAATTTAATCATGTGCTTTGCTTATCACATTGAATACCTGAGCACGAGTCTGTTCCTAGTGCCTGCTGTTTTTCTCGTCTAGCTACGATAATAAGGTTTAAAAACAAGTGACTGCATGCATAAAAAAAGATAATCATCAATGTAATGCATGTCATAAACAATAAAACAATGTGATATTGTATACAATTACATACAAAATAGCCTATATATCCTATTTGTGTTGATTTTGCAGAATGATGTGGAAAAAAAAAAAAAATAATAATAACCAGAGAAACCGGTCCACAATCCACCAACAAAACACGATAAAAACCATCTAGATCAATCCAGTCTGATCTTTTCAATAACCATTGATACATAAACGATGACATTTTATTGTTGCATGAATTTGAATTCATAATACTGAAGGAAAGTGATAATGGATAAAGATTTCTTAATTAACGCCTGTCCGAGGCAACAGATTCAGCAGAGAAGAGGTACTTGACACGCGATAGGACAGAATCATGTGCAGGATCATACGGATGGTCCTTTGAAGGTATCTCTAAAATAGCTGGAACTGGTTTGTTGTAGCTATCGACTAAGAACCGTATCATATTTGCAACCTGTGATGAAAAATACAATCTTGCAATTACAAAAACACCAGTCTTTTTAAACTACCAGGATTTAGTGGTAAGTACGTCGTCATCAGTGTTGTAAAAGGCGCTAGGCGCTAGGCAGGCGGTGAGGTCCAGCCTAGGGACTAGTCGGGACTAGGCGAAAATTAGGCGGAATTAGGCGTTTTGGTATTTTATACGTATTATATATATATATACACAAATTTAGGGGTTTTTTTAAAATATGTTAAGATATATACACATAATACTTAGATATATACACATAATACTAAGAAATACCTAGAAATACTTAGAAATTTAATAAAAAAATAAAAAATAAATAAAAAATAGGCCTGCCTAGGACCGCCTAGGACCGCCTAGGCTCCGCCTAGGCTCCGACTAACTGCCAAAACGCCCAGGAATCCGCCTAGGGCACAATTCCAAGTTTTCCTTCAGCCTAGCGCCTAGGCGCCGCCTAGGCGGCCGCCTTTAACAAAAACTGGTCGTCATAAATAATGGAATAGTGATTACTTACATATTGGCTGATCAAGACTATTGCCACGTCATCTCTTGTCGTGAATTCCTTAAAAGCATCCTCAATTTGTTTCACAGTTGTCTCTGAAACAAAATGAAATAACGTTTTCAAGATAGCAACAGTTTACTTTAGCAAAAATGCCATCTTTTGGGTATAAGTCACATGAGTATGCGGAATAATAAACTTCGATGGCAAGGAAGAAAGAATACTTGAATCAACAATGAGGTAATTCGTCTTCCTCCTCAAGTCAACATTGCCAACTCCCGCAAGTAAAAATCCAGTCACAGTGTCCTACATAAGATGTACACTGTTACAAGAATATTCAAAAGCATCAAACATTACTTGAATTGGTTACCGAAAACCAATTCAAGAATATTTGGGAAATACATATGTGATGTTACAAGCATAGCACGGCCTTACTCCACTGCATGTATTGAATATCATTAAAAATAATAAAAAAAAAGAAAGTTTTGATGCGTATGAATTATCTTGAAGGGAGTAGGGACCATAGTTGTTAATAGCGACCATAGCGCCCGCTATAGCGAATAGCGTAGCGTAGCGCTCATGTGTCGCTATATGGTTGATAGCGACAAATAGCGAGGAAATAGCGAGATTTTTCTATTTTAAGTATTTTTTTAAATTTTTTGGTTGAGTATTCATATAAAACATCTCTAAAAAGTTCTTCTAGTGTATCGCTAAATATGAAATAGCGCCCGCTATTTGATCGCTAATTCGCTATCGCTACATAGCGTCATAGTTGTTAATAGCGAATAGCGGACGATAGCGACAAGCTACCGATACGCTACGCTATTCGCTATAGCGGGCGCTATGGTCGCTATTAACAACTATGCGTAGCGTATCGGTAGCTTGTCGCTATCGTCCGCTATTCGCTATTAACAACTATGGTAGGGACCAGTCCAATACACATATATATCAATCAGGAGAGGAGACTTATGTAGCAACTAATTAGTTTGTGTTACACTAGAAAATCAGAATCAGATGTAATCTAGCTCTATTCATCTCAATTTTGGAGAATTTTATTCCATCACACACACATATAGGTGAGGGTTCTTCTCAGAACCACAAAGTATAGCGAAAACCCTTCATTTTTTATTATCATCAAATGAGAACTGTAAAAGATAAACTGAATTCTCTCCTCTCTCTCCCATTTCTCTATTATTCGTACCAAATTACATACACATGTGTAATCAAAGAATTATAATGAACCTACACATGTGTAGACACTTATAATATATCAATAAAACTATATTTACATATATAAATTCAAGTATATTCACATAATAATAATAATAATAATATTAATAATAATAATAATAATGTAGTTTGCTAGTCATGTTAAAATCTTAGACAATACACATATAAATGAATGATATTTATCGGTTCTCGCAGAATAAACAGTTTTTGTGGTTGTTAAAAAAACCCTATATGTATTCCAAGTCAAAGGATTAAGCCCATTAGAAATCAAAGAAACAGATAAGCAGCACATAATAGAGTGAAAAGTTCCGGTAAAATGTAAACAAAACAAGGCAGATTTCATAAAAAAATATATATCACCTCATCTGCAATCATGGCAATGAGTGCTGAGTTGTTAGTAGGAATTTGAGCCCGGTTCGCCATTTGAGATGCAAAATAAAACTACAAGAAGAAAAAATAAACGTTTGCTACACAGAAGATAACCATGTATACCCGAACACGACACGATAACTTATCATGTCCTATTTTTGAAACCTGAACACGAACCTGTTTATACCCGGTTTACACGATACTACCTGTTTAGAAACACTAAATTATTATTGATATACAATTAATAATATACAAAAGTCAAGGACATAAAGCTTATCATCCTAATTCTAAGTAGCTGTTGCAGTAGAAACCCTAGACCAATATATATCGAAAGTAATTAGCCCAAAATCGGAACAAAGTATACACCCCAGACCAAAATCAGACCTGCAAATCGAAAGACATACCTGCGTTCTTGACAAAATGACGACGTGCCTTCTTCAAACGGTGTAGTAGATCGGTCTTCTTGCTACTGGGAAAACTTAGAGAAGCTTTTAGGTTTCATTTTATTTTAGGTTGAAATTGGATTATAGGAATGGGCCCCACGGGATAAAGTTTTTTTAATTAAATGTCACAAAATGAGCTGACCGCCTGCACCGACTATGTCGATTTTTCCGAGTCAGGCTAAGCTCAAACTTAAACTTAAACGAGCCAGCTCATTATTTTTTTATTATTTTTTACAAATGTTTATTAAATAAAAAACAAAAAAAAATAAAATAAATTGCTAAAAAAATAAAATTAGACATATACATGTATATTTTTTTTTATTTTTCTTATATTTTAAATAATGGAAGGTATAGTAAAAGTATTATATGTATAATTTGTGTTTTTTTTTCTATTATATGTATAATTTTTTTATTATTAATTTTTTTTCTATTAATTTTTATATTTTATTGATTAATTAAACTTAAAATGTTAACACTTCAACCTCCTCTTACATATATTTTTTTTAATTTAAACACTTAAAAATAAAATTAATACATATAAATAAAATAATTGATGGTCAAAAAAAAAAAAAAAAAAATTGAGCCAGCTCACGAGCCGAGACATGCCTAGCTCGAGCTCGAACTCGTTTACAATCGAGTCGAGTCGAGCTGGCTCATTTTTTTCGAGCGAGCTTCGAGTTGCGAGCTTTTTGTACACCCCTACCGAGGAAGATCGAGTTTGACCGAAACGACTAGGATTGCCTGATTTGGAGAAAGTGCCTCAGATAGGGTATGCAGACCGAGTACTCGGCGCCTACAAGGTCTTGAAGGCCGACTTTTACAACACTGGACGAAATGAAAGAAATGAGGAAGTTAAACAGATTTAGGGTTAGAAGAGAGAGAAGGAAGTTTAGGGTGGGAAAGAGGGAAATTGAAAACAAAAATAAAATGGAGGAGGGAAGTTTAGGGTGGAAGGAGGGAAAGTGAATTTTTTATTTATGTTGGGCGTTTGATTATGTATTTTGAGCGTTTTTACCTTTACTAATTTGGGCGCTTGTATTTTGGCCGCTTAAACAACAAATAAGAATGTATTTTGGGCTTCTTTAGATTTATTAAAACCTCACCATAACTTTTTTGGGTGATTTAGAGGATAGAACGCTTAAAAGAATATTTTGGACCACCCAAAATGTTTTGTTTTGTACTAGTGAATTAACGTTATTTATAATAAATGATTATTCTAAAAGTATGATCTTGGTTAAAAAGCACGTATCACGACATCCGATTCCAACATCAGTTCCTTTCTGCGTGTCCAAAACATTGTGTTTTTTGCCGTTTCTCACGCCGATTTTACATTCGATCATTTTAATAGAAAATACGTGTCGCATTTACATATTATAACTTTATGTTAGTTAAGTTGGATAAATTTTTACTGTGTGTGTCTATAAATATCTAACTAATTGATCATCATTGGATCTAAATGACAATTATTGGGTCTACCTAACCATCATTGGGCCTAACTAACCATCGTTGGATGTAACTAACCATCATTGAGCTTACTGACCATCATTTAATCCAACTGACCATTATTTGTTTAATTAACCATCATTGGATCTAATTGACCATCATTGGATCTAATTGATGATCATTGGTTCTAATTGGCCATCGTTGTGCCTATTGACCATCATGGGGTCTAATTCACCATTATTGGGTCTAAATGACCATCATTGGGTCTAAGTGACAATGATTGGATCTAACTAACCATCATTGGCCCTAACTAACCATCATTGGATCAAATTGACCATCATTAGATCTAATTGACAATCATTGGTTCTAATGAACCATCATTGGAGCTTACTGACCATCGTTGAATCTAATTGATGATCATTGGTTTTAATTGACCATCATTGGGCCTAATTGACCATCATCGGGCCTAATTGACCATCATCGGGTCTAATTGATCATCCTCAGGTCTAAATGACCATCATTGCGTCTAAGTGACAATGATTGGCTCTACCTAACCATCATTAGGCCTAACCGACCATCATTGGATCTAACTGACCGTCATTGGGCCTAACTGACCAACACTAGATCCAACTGACCATCAGTGGTGTAATTAACCATCATTGGATCTAATTGACCATCATTGGGCCTAATTGACCATCATCGGGCCTAATTGACCATCATCGGGTCTAATTGATCATCCTCAGGTGTAAATGACCATCATTGCGTCTAAGTGACAATGATTGGCTCTACCTAACCATCATTAGGCCTAACCGACCATCATTGGATCTAACTGACCGTCATTGGGCCTAACTGACCAACATTAGATCCAACTGACCATCAGTGGTGTAATTAACCATCATTGGATCTAATTGACCATCAATGGATCTAAATGACAATCATTGGTTCTAACTGACCATCATTAGATCTAACTGACCATCATTGGGCCTAGCTGGCCATTAACGGGCCTAATTGACCATTATCGGGTCTAATTGACCATCATTGGGCCTAGCTGACCATTAACAGGCCTAATTGACCATCATCGGGTCTAATTGACCATCATTATGTCTAAATGACCTTCATTGGGTCTAAGTGACAATGATTGAACCTAACTGACCGTCTTTAGGCCTAATTAACAATCATTGGATCTAATTGACGATAAAATATTTATAGTTACTAGTTTTATTTCTTTCATTAAGTGTGGCTTCTAACTGACACATTTGTTTTTGTAATGTGTGGCTAAAGGTTTCCAAAAGATTTGTTTTTGGTCATATGAATAAAAAATCTAACACATATTGTGTCCATACATCAAAATTGGCTACACTTTTCTAGTGTGGCTACAGAATGCAACAATTTTTTCTTATTATTTCTCTCACGAATTAACCACCAAAAAAACGGTGTCAAAATTTGCAACCGATTAGTTACCTTATCTTAGAATACATATTTTGGTGTAAAATCGGTTGCTAAATTTGCTACCATTTTTCTATGTAGATGGGGAAAGTTTAGTGGATAGGTTGTGAATGCTCTTAGAGCATTCACATTTGGAGAACCAAATTTATGTGAGTGTCTTCACCAAATTATATGGGGTGAGTGTAAGTGGTTGTGAGTGGAGAAGAGAGAAAAAATTTTGGTGGAAACACTGTTCACCCCTATATTTAAAAAGTTACTGTTCACTCCTAAAAATATTTTAATATTTTTGAAAGTGGTTGTGAGTGGGGAGAGAAAAAATATAATGATAAAAAGTATAAAAAAATATTATTATTTAAATTAGGAGAGAGAAAATTTAAAGGTAAAATAATGATTTTTAATGTAATTTGATAGAGGAGATATAACGAGGAGATAGGAATCCTCTTACAATTAACATCATTTTTGTTTTCAACCAAAATTTCTGTCACTTTCCCATAAATAAAAAATCAATAAATCTAAAAATGTCTACTATATAAAGAAACATAAAATAAAATAATTGACCTCCAACTTCCAATAATAATATAATATTTAAAAAATAGTTGGTGTACATTCACAAGGCACCACTCCTCACACATGGTGTATGTGTACCAGACATTAACATAAACATAGATGATGACGACACTCACCACTAAAACTCCATTATTGTCTGAACAACTAAAAGAAGAACATCACACTAAGCAGAAGAAGAAGAAATGGAGAACATCTCTATTGTTGTTCATCATGTTAATCATCGGTATATAATTTGCATCTTAAATCCTTATGTTTGACTTTAGTTTTACTATATTTTTATTTGTGCTGTCATATCTTTCTATTAAACCCATCAAAATCTTGGGAAAATCTTGAAAACATGTTAGCAAAATAGGCATTGACTTGTTTGTGTGAGTTACAATAGTGATGGAAACTTAAAAGTTAAAAGCTTTTGTGGCTTTGAGTTTGGGCTATGAAAGTGCTGGAATGTTGGAGTTTGGGCTATGGGCGTGTCGGCTATGATTATTTGTCATTCTCTTGTTGGTTTGCTTATTTTATTTTAAAAGTACACAAATTTAATGACCTTTTTTTGGTAAAAATCTTGGTCAATGTGCCCATTTTCTTGATTTTCTCCAAAATTTTTGTATTCTATGAATTTAATGTAAATTCTCTAAGGCTGGTGGGTGTGGAGGAGCGTAGTCCTTTGAGGATGGGCCGCCACGTCATTGTGGGGTAGGCCGGTCAGATGGGATGGAGCAAGACTGGTCAAGATGCACAAATCTCCAAAATGCTCCAACGGTCGGATTTCACATGGCCATCCTCGTCGCCATTGGCCTCCACAGGCTGCTCACGACGGGGAAGGGACAGGGGGGGGGGGTGGCCGACCCTAGGCCCTCTCCCACACCGCATAGTCTAACTTTGTTTAAGATTCAAGATTGGTTGAAGTTAGATATGTAGATTATGTTAATGATGCGTCTTTCTTTTATTGGTTTGCTTATATTACAAGTCCGTAAATTCAATGACTATTTTGCTAAAAATCTTGGCCAACACGCCTATTTTCTTGATTTTCCCGAAAATCATTGAATTTTATGAATTTTGATGTAAATTCAATCAACTTTCACTTGATTGAGATAACATTTTTTAGGAGCTTTGAGCATCCAATAGTTCAGGTGTTAAGGACTTTCTGCTAAACTGCTAATTATGTTTTGTTTCAGTTATTATTGTTACATTGGGAGGCGGTTCAAGTTCCGTAAGGAGGTTAAGAAAGAGGCGAGTGCAAGTTGGCTATACAGTTGAGTCAATGGTAGCAGTGGTTGCTGCAGATGATGCTCGATGCTCTGAAATTGGAGTGTCGGTTCTTCGAGAGGGCGGTCATGCAGTTGATGCTGCTGTGGCTGCTGCTTTGTGTTTAGGAGTTGTGAATCCGATGGCTAGTGGTGTTGGAGGTGGTGGTTTCATGGTAGTCCGGTCAGCAGATACATCGCAAACGCTAGCGTTTGATTTTAGGGAGACTGCTCCCTTGGCTGCTTCAGAGGTTTGTTCTTTCTATCATAAGGAATTGTGTATAATTTATAACAAGAATATTTTTTCAAACTTGTAAATAATTCTAGTCGTTGAAATCAAACAGGACATGTATGAGAACAATCTAGACGCCAAATACAAAGGAGCATTGTCAATGGGTGTTCCAGGAGAGATAGCCGGTCTATATAAAGCTTGGTCAAAGTATGGGCGATTACCTTGGAAAACGTTGTTTGATCCCGCCATTCGGCTCGCAAAAGACGGGTTCTTGGTCGCGCCTTATCTTGCTGGTAAAATTTCAAGCAATGAAGATAAAATAAAAAGTGATCCTGGTTTACGACAAGTGTTTGCTCCAAAAGGGGAGCTTCTAAAATTTGGGGACATTTGCTATAACCGAAAGCTCGGTTTGACCTTAGAAGTTGTAGCAAATGAAGGACCGAAGGCGTTTTATGATGGGGTGATAGGGGAGAAGTTGGTTAAGGATGTTCAAGATGCAGGCGGGATTTTGACAATGGAAGATTTGAGGAACTATGATGTTGATGTTTCGGATGCGCTTGCAGTGGATACCATGGGGTACACTATATTAGGGATGCCACCCCCATCAAGTGGTACGTTGGGGCTAGCTCTGGTATGTTTTTTATTTTTTTTATATACAGTATATTTTTTTTAATAAACCACGTTGTTGAGTTGGGTTTGGTTGACCACGATTTTCGGTCTGTTTAGTTAAAGTTTCTTGATTTGACCATTAATATGTAAATGGTTTGACGTTGCAAATTATGATCAAGTTTGTGAAACACAGGTGTCAAACATCATAGAAAGCTACGAAAATTCAAATGCTGCAAAAGGAGCGTTGGGATTACATCGTCTCATTGAAGCGTTGAAGCACATGTTTGCTATACGGATGGATTTGGGAGACCCGGATTTTGTTAATATAAGTAAGACAGAAGCTGATATGCTTTCACCCGCATTCGCAAAAGTTATTCAAGAGAAGATTTTGGACAACACAACCTTCCCTTCCATATACTACATGCCTAGGTAAATTAAGTCTTCATTGTTTGACCATCATGTTAAAGCAAGCGGTTTAAAATAGGTGGGTTGGGTAACATGTCAAAGGGGGTTCAGATCAAAACCGCTGACTTTTTGTTTGAGTCAAAATGACCGAAGTCGGGTTGACATGAAACGCTTTGTTTGTTAACATACTTACCAATGTACTTTCCCTTTTGTCCCCTATTTAATCATACTTTTTTTTATGTTAAAGTCATTCAAGATGTTGTTTGGGTCATTAGACTATCCGTTGTGAGCCGCGAGCAAGCCCTGGCGCGAGCGAGGTTTCAGTCCGGTGCTCACCTCCAGCCACAACAGCCCTAGCGCAAGCACACGCGAAGAGCCCCGGCGCGAGGACACGCGATGGTGCTCATCCCTAGTCACAACGGGGTCAAGTGAGCACAGGCGATGGGTTACTTGAGAGTGAAGTCAGTGGCTCGCGTTTGCTCGCTTGCGACCCACAACGGATGTTCTTATATAGAGTAGACTTTTGTACCTTTCTGGTCATTATGTGGACATAATGTAAAAGTTAATCTCCTCTTTGGGTCATCATAAAATTACCCCATCTATAAAGTGATCTATTGTTGTTGAACTAGGTGGAGTCAGCTTCAAGACCACGGAACAAGTCACTTTTGCATAGTAGATGATGACAGAAATGTGGTATCAATGACGACGACTGTGAATTATGCTTTTGGAGGCGGGGTTTTGTCTCGTTCCACGGGCATTGTGCTGAACAATGAGATGGGTGATTTCTCGGTCCCTACAGAGATATCGTCAGATAGCCTCCCTCCTGCGCCTTCAAATTTTATCAGACCAAACAAAAGACCCTTGTCATCAATGACACCGATTATCGTTCTTAAGGTAAAAAGTCATGTTCTTTAAAGTTTGATTTTTGAGAGTCAAATGTACTACTTCTGGGTAGAGGTGGCAAAATGGAAAGGTTAGACACAACAGCTCAAAACGAGTAATTTTGTACATTGAAATATATCGCTAGTTTGGGTCTGCTCGGAACAATTTTTATCTGTTTCTACTGGAAATAAGTAGTGTCTCAGATATTGGACAAGTTCATATATATCCTTACCATAGTTGTCAAAGCGCCTAGGCGCACTCAAGCCGCATAGGCCGAGCCCGGAGCCTAGGCGCAAGGCACATAAAAAACGAGGGCTATTTATAATTAGGTGCATAATATAAACTACATTTTTTAGGGATTTTAGAGATGTTTTTGGATTGTTTAGGGCTACTTTAGGATGTTTTAGAGGTTTAGGCAACTTTTAGCAAGAATTTGGCCGGAAAATCAGCCTGATGAGTTTAAGCTCTCGTTTTTTATCGCCTGGCTGGAAAATTTAGCCTAGAGACCGTTTTTCACAAAAAATCCCAGATTTGCGTCGAAGCCACCACCAGGCGCTATAGGTGCGCCTCGCTGCGCCCGAACGCCTAGGCGCGCGCCCGAGGGGCTTTTGACAACATAGATCCTTACACAATTTCAAAATTCTGTATGTTTCTTTTTAAATTTCATAATATCATCTAGCTTAGGATATCACGTCTAAATGCCAAGATTTGACTTTTAAAAGTCAAATGAATTATGGACCACCGTGTCATGAGTCCGAGTGACCATAAAGTGCTGTGATATATACCAACAACATTTGGCTTATAGATGTTGGACTTAGGATCGATATTTGCAGCGGATTTTGTTAACCAAAATACACAAGAGCAGATTTAATCAATAGAATAAATGACAATGATTTCTGAAATTTTATAAACAGAAGGTTGTTACGGACAGAACTTGAATAAAACAAGAAGAATTCGAATGTTTACAAGGATAATTTTGGTTTGTGATGTTTACAATCTTGATAAAGTACTATGATAACATTCTAATCCTATATATACTTGATGAACCAGCACATTTGATGACAGTTATTATCCGAATGGTTGTGTCTTCTTGTTTTGATCAAACTGCCACAGGTTGGTTGATGTGTTTTGCCGCCAAACAAACAGAATTAACGAACAAGGGTACTTTGGTCTTTTCACATTTGTGTCCCGCCTTAATTGTTGTATGTTGCTGTCCCTTGTTCGAAATATTTGACCCATATTGATGCTGATATGTGCAGCCTCCTTGATCAGTTCTTGAATCTATCTGTTGCAGCCGTATTGACCCATATCCTATCTATTTCTAATGTACTTACAACTATTGTTTACATCTAACAACATACATACTAATACAAATATACATACTGCAGAAAATATATCCGAATGTACATACTAGAACATAAAACATAAAGTTATATTTATTATTCTAACAATAGAAAGTCAAACGAGCTATGTCTGACCTTAATAGATGTATATATTACATCAAAGTTTGACTTATGAAAGTCAAACATGCTAGTTTTTTACCTTGAAAATGTTAGTTTTACAGGATGGACAGTTAGCAGGGGTGCTTGGAGGCAGTGGTGGAATGAACATTATCCCAGCAGTTGCTCAAGTTTTCATCAATTATTTTATCCTGGGCATGGACCCTTCAAATGCGGTTCTGGCGCCACGTGTTTACCATAAGGTCTACCCATTTTCCTTGTTTTTTTTTTTTTTTTTTTTTTAAGGAATGAACCATGAGTATTGTACTATTGTTTATTCCTAACGGGTCAAACTAGCTAAATGTGAAACGAGTTGAAAATAAAAAAGTTAGATTATTATCGTCAGTGGCGTATCCAGGATGATTTCCAAGGGGTTCCTTTCATAGATTTTCACTAGTTTTTCAAAAATTTCCACAAAATTTTTCAATTTTTTCCAAACCGAGGGGGTTCCTAGGAACCCCCTAAAACCCCCTGTATCCGCCCCTGATTATCGTAGTATTACTTTAGCTTTTTAATAATATTTAATAATTCACGTCTTTATAAAATAATGGACTAAGAAGGCTTGCGGTTCAATGCAAGTGGACCCGTTAAAAACACTACTAGAAACAGTTTATTTCAACTTGAACATGTTTTGACACATTGCCCAACCGATCCAAACCAGCCCATTTTGTCACCTCTAACGTCATGGTATCGTGTTTTGCAGTTGATACCAAATGTAGTGTCTTACGAAAACTGGACAGTGATTGATGGTGATCACATTGAGCTTTCGGATGACCGAAAGAAATTTTTGGTAGCAAGGGGTCATAAGTTGGAACCAAAAGCTGGTGGTGCAATTTGTCAGTTTATCGTTCAAACGTTAAAAAAACCGAATGAGAACAGAAAACTAAGCTATGATCATCAGCAGGTTTTGAGAGGCTTGCTTACTGCGGTTAGCGATCCAAGGAAAGATGGCCGGCCAGCCGCTTGCTGGTAGCTGTTATTTGGTGCAGTAGTAGTGGATGTAAAATATTAAGGTAGCATTTGAACCTGAATGTAACACATGATTTGATAACCATTTGATGTAAATTTGTAAATTAGCAATGGAAATGAGAATGTTTAACTTGTTATAAGTTTTTAGTTTATTAAAATTATCAAATTGGTAGAAGTGTAGTTGCATATTGGATTGGTTTTAAACATTTTTGCGGGTATGAGATGAGTATGGTTTTAGATGATACCCGCCTGATTACCCTATCAAAACGTAATTTATTTGTATATTTTATAAATTTCAGAAAATATAATAAGTAATATGTCATAATAATTAAAACTATTTAATTGTTAGAAATGTATTTGATTATTTAATATATCAATTTGGAATTTAAGGTGAATTTAAGATTAGGTTTTGGGTAATGAGCATTACAATATATCATATTTAACCACATAAGACTAAGAAGAAGATATACTTAATACTTGTAGATACCCACAATCCTACGAGTGATGAGAGTAACGAAAATCCGATGTGCATGCAGTGGCGGATCCATAATTATTTTTGACGGGGAGCACAAATTGGTTGAGTGAAAAGAAGACATGTCAAAACTAGTCGGACCAAAACAATTCATACTTGATTATAATTTAAATAGTTTTTGATAAGTTTCCATTAAAAACTTCACCTAGTTATTAAAAGTGTGTTCAATTTTGTTAATAAGTTTGGTTTTTTTAGCCAATTTGAGGCTAGCTCACTTAGGAGAGGTTTCCTAATGAGAAGTCTTGGGTTCAATCCCAAATAACGTGATAATTTGGTACATTATAGTAATAAGTAGGAGTTGTACATCATTAGCCATTAAAACATAAAACAAAAGGTTTGCTTACGTTTAACAATGATTGATTTTTTTTTTTTTTAATTTAGACTCGATGAGGATTATTGGAAAGCAATACACATATCCAGAAGATCAACATATTATTTTGAGTTAGGAAAATAAAATGGACGTGGATGGAATATATACACACCTAGTTGGTTGTCTTTGGAACTAATATACACAAAGATATGCACTGGACTTAGGGTGGGCACATGCGCACCCTCCATTGAAACTATATCCGCCTCCACTGGCGTAGCTTTTAAGGGGCGGGGAGGGGCGGCCGACCCCCCCCCCCCCCCCCCGAATTTTCGCTCAGAAGTTCCGATTATATAGTATTTGTATAGAAATTTTTGGGTATATACGGTTTCGACCCCTCGAAACAAGTGATTTCTGACCCCCCGGTGACTTCCGACCCCCTGAAGTCTCGGGTCAAGCTTCGCCACTGTCCGCCTCTGTGTGCATGACACCTCATACGCTATGCCTTTTTATAATTAGGTATTAAAACTCAAATTGCCAATACTCATGCCATATCTGGCCGGTAGCAACTTGCAATCCCTAAATAGTAAATGCATACTCCCATAGACGAACTATACTAGACAAGTGTTTGTGAATAAACAATATACCTAAATACCCATTTATAACTAACATATGGGGGCAAATGGTCGAAAAACAAGTTTGCATACTACAAACAACTAGACTTTGTTAAAAAAAACCCAGTTAAAACGCGTTTCTTCTCTCGAAAACCCCAAACTAGTCTGTTACGTTTATTTTCTTCTTCTAATCAAAACAGGTTTTTAGTCTATCAGTTTGTAACCGTTACTACTACTACTGCTTACCAAAAATCCACCCATCTTTTATTAATTATATTATAAGACGAATCCATGATTTTTATCAATTATTTTTTTTAAGACAATTAGACTTTAGAGATAAACCCCCCAAGAGAAAACTCAAGGGATCTAGTCGGTAAATTATGGAACGTTAGATGGTTAAATTCATCATAAACTTTTGCTCATTTAAATAAGTTTCACTTCTGACTTTTTACTTAATTTACGCTTCTTTTTCAGTCAGCCGCAAATTCCAGTAGTGGCGGGATTGCTTCAAAGTACCAAACTTCAGTAGTCTTTCTTCTTCACTTTGTGGTTCTTTCAAGGTATCTTACAGTTGATAATGATGGAAAATAATAATGTTTTTCGGCCTTTCAAAAAAATTATATAAGGCAATCCCTCGGTAGCCATTAGATTTTAAGGCTTAATGTGTATCCCTTGTATTTTTTGGAGTTTTTGATTGGGGTCAGCCAATCTACGATATACCATTTTTGAAATATATTTATTGCAAAAACTAAAATGGGCCGTTATCTAAGATATATCGGTGATATATCACCGATATCTCGGTTATCGGTTCTCAACCAATATATTGGTACCGATATTTTGTACCGATATTATCGGCGATATGGCCGATATTTTACCGATATAGTACTGATATTCCCGATATTGGCGTTTTTCTTCTTAGTTCTTCCATTTTTCTTACTTCTCATAGTTATTACTTTTTTATTACTGTTTTAAGTCTTAATTGTTAATAGTTAGTGTTAAATATTAGTGTTTTGAGTCTTACCAAGTTTCCACTTGCTACAATTGTTAGTGTTTTGCAAGTTGTAAAAGGTTAATTTTTTTAATAGTAGGAGAGTATGTTGAATTGTTAGTGTTAAATTGCTACATGTAAGGATTTTTCATGATATAAAAATTGCCGATATCCCACCGATATCTCACCGCGATAACCTATATCTTAAATATCGGTCCTTCACCAATATCCGATATTTTACCGCATTAACTGCTTAGGCTGGGATCACTCAAGTCGTTTTCTTGGATGTTACAAGTCAGAACTAACATTATACGCGTGTTTCATGCACAATTTCGATAACTGTTGTTTATTAAGTCGTTTTGGGAAATAAACAATAACCATCTTCTAATGTAACTTGGGGCGTAGACGAGACAGATAGGTATGTGAGCGGGCTATCTTAAAAGGGGAATAAGATACAAATGTTGCACAATGCTAGTTTTAATGTCTTTTAAGTTTGAATGATACCATAATTTTGGATACTTTGTAAACGTTTTGGTTTGGATGAGTGGTTCGGACTTATTGCTACTTTAAACTTTAATTTATAATCTACGGTGTGAGCTGACATGAAAATTTTAGAGCCATGTAAAGTTGTAATGTATTAGTTTATGTATATTGAAATTAATAGGAAAAAAAAAAAAAAAAAACAAATAACAAAGCATGCATCTATTCACCGATCAAGTAAATAACTATCAAGAACGAACTAATCATTTAACCTTATGGTCTTGATTGATGAAAGGAGAATAGGAACGGAATTATTTTAGAAGAAATGAATGTAATAACATTGATTTTACAATTTAAATTAGAAAAAAACTACAAATGAATGTAAGACCGAGTGTGGTGGAGACTGAATTGGGCAAAAAAACGTCCCAGAGGGGTTTTGGGCAAAATAGGGGTCGGGCGTTTTTTTTTCAAGCTGCAAATTGGCATGGAAGGATGCCTTTTTTGCTTGACCAATGAAATAAAAGAAAGGTGGTGAATATTAGCGTCCACTACTTTAGGTCTAATTACATTGATTTTACAAATAGGTCATGTAGTAACACTAGTAGTTTTGTTATATTACTTGAACTAGAACAACTCAACCAAGTGAAAGATTCGATATTTTGCAAGTCAATCTGCAAAGCATTTAGTTCGGTTTAAAGTTTAAGGACGTTTTTCGAAAAAGTTGTATTAAATCCGGTGAAGCAAAGCAAAATGACCCATTTGACTTCTTTTAAAACTAATTAGGAATTGTTTTTATTAACACTATAATTTTGCAATATAAACAACCACATAAGATTAACTAAGGTGTGCATATTTCGGTTTTCAGATTTTTATAGCCGATAAGTTCAATAAATAACGAGTTAGATTTGGGTTATGTGGGAAGGTTCGGTCAATCGTTAATCGGGCATATATAGCTCAACATAAGCGTGTTTCGGTTAATGAATCCAAATTATCGTGTCAAACAACAAAACAAGTATGTAAATTAAAATGGAGGAAGCTAGTATATTATTTGTAAACCTTATAATCCGGTTATCTATACATATATAATTAAATCGTAAAACTACCTTATAAAATAGTTATAGCCATATCATGAGTTTCTAGTTTCTCAATTGGCTAGAACATTTTGATTTCAGTTTTTTTTTTTTTTTTTTTTTTTTTTTTACCACTAGGATCAATCCATCCTATTTAAAGATGTTCTAGCTACCATCAAATGACTATGATTTTGTATCTTATACCTCTTTAGGATAGCATTAATTAAAGGTATAATATCAAATCCCATAATTATAAATATAGAGACAAGTGATATATGATTCTAGCACAATAGTTTAATGTTTGTTTGTTTGTGGCAAGACTTTTAGATGTTGCTTAATAATGAAGACAAGGCATGCTGCCTGCCTCCCCCTCTATTAGTTTTATAAGCAAATCATCCTTCAATTAAGAATCACAAGTCACATGCATGAATGAGAGAGATACCATAAGTTATTATTATTATTATTATTATTATTATTATTATTATTATTATTATTATTATTATTATTATTATTATAAAGTTAAAACTTAATAAATATTTTCTATATATATGACGTCAATAATATAAACATAGAAATATCATACGTTTAATTTGATTGATACTATAAGGTTTTGGTTTCACTTTGCTGACAGGGGCGGACCCAAGGCCATCCCAAGGTGGGCGGGCGCCCCCCTTGAAAAAAAAAAATTTAGTGTTATATACGCGTGTTAATCCCGTCCGCATCCCTTGGAAATTTTCAATCGCACCCTTTGAACTTTGAAATCAGTGTTTTCCGGAAGGTAACGCCGGCTATCGGAAGAGGCAGTGCCGAACTGCCGATACCTGTGAAAAAGGTGAAGAAGACGTATGGTTTGTATGGGTCTTCTGTATTTGAATTTTATATATTATAATTTACCTTGTTTGCTTTCCAAGGTCTCCATAGTGGTATTAAAATATAAAAAAGCCTGCCACATGATTATAGGTCTAGTTAGATGTAGACTATTTAATTGTGTTTAAGATAAAAGTTTATTTATTTAATTATAATTTGTTGCCTAATTATCTAGTTTCAGTGTTATTAGATTATTTGATTTAGATTTTAGTTTGGTTTGTTCTCTATATTTATTACATTCTTTGTTTTTAAAAACAAAATAAAGTATGTCCTTCACTTGTAGCTTAGTGGTGAATGCGCCAGGCTTTTCTTTGGGAGATCCGACTTCGATTCCCACGGGTGACATTTGAGGGACATCAGGCAATGACGGTGAGACTTGTGGTCCTAGTGATGCAAGTTTGTATCCCGAGCTGCCCTGGTTTTACCCAGCTATTACCTAAGCTAGTGATCTAGTGTGAGGGTAGTATGGTTTCCGGGCGAAAGCCACCCCTGTGCATCAGTGTGGATCCGTTAAGACAATTTGTTGGATGATGGGTAGTCGAAATGTTTCCTGATAAAGTAGTTGGACCTCCCCAGATCTTGTTAATAGCTTTACTATTTGTGAGATTTTTGCTGGGTACGGTTGTTATTACACGATTAGCCGAGATGAATCCACAACTTTAGATTTTAGAATTTTATTATGCATATGTAACGACATTTAAATTAGTTTTGCCTTTTGGTTTCCTTTTGTTGATTATATAATTTTATTCTTATTATTTTTAGCACCCGACCCGACCCGACCCGGGCCACCTGATCGATAAACGACCCAAGGGCTTAGAGATTCCGCACCCCATGAAAACAATTCCTGGGTCCGCCACTGCTTGCTGAATCGAATAGTATTATCAAAGATAGTATTTTATTATAATTTTTAATGATAAATAAGATAAATATCATGGATTTGTAGTAAAAGTTGATTAATAATTACATAACATATCTATGAGCATATAATGAACTTATTTAAGTTATAATTTTTTTTTTTTTTTCTGTTGTTAAAGTTTGGAATGAGTTGTTAACGTGAACACGGTTTTGAAAAGGTGGACTCATTTTTGTTTTTAAGTCACATCCACTGATCTTTTAATATTTCGTCGCTTACAAAAATACACAAACATTTTTATGTAGGAAATAATATAAACAACTGCTGGATCAGATCATTTATAAACTATTGTCATTAGTTATAGTTTTTATAATCAAGTTATTAAAAATAATAGTAGAATGTCACTCTCATATCCAACAAAATAATATTCGCTTATTATATATGGTATAGAATGATTTTAAGTAGTAAGACATAAATTATAATAATATGGGACCTCATGTTGGTTTATCCTATTCAAGAAAACGAAAGGTGTCAACTGATGAGAATTTTGAAGCAATCAATTGTTTGGACAAAAGAAAACACCCAATCAAAGGGCTTCTTTACTTGTTCTTAAATGATTGTTTGTTATGTAATTAGGGTTTATACTTTAAACCAACTGTTTAAAGATCAGTACAGAAGTTTAGATTGAATTTAATTTGAAAGAGTATAAAACTCAAGGTTAACATGCCACATCATCGTTAACATGTTAACTTAGGCCCTCTTTAACGCAAGCCCCTTAACACAAAAAAGAGTGATGTGTAACGAAGGTTAACATGCCACATCACCGTTAACACTCTTGATGTTAAGGTACACCCCATAATGTTTCATTTAATATATGTCTTTAATGCTACTATATGAATATTGGGGTAAATTGATATAATTGACTAATTTGTTGTATTCCCTTAAATACTCTAATTAATTAAACTAATGTATTATTTTCAAAATATATGATTTCAAAACAAACCTAATTTACGATGTATGATAAATTTCAATATGTGTAGGATAAATTTCGATATGTGTAAGATATATGTAGAATAAATTTCGATACGTGTAAGCATTGGTTGCAAAAGTCGTTAGGCAAAGCCAACTCGGTTGACTTGGGAATTGCGAGTACTCGGCCATAGTGGGGGAGTACTCAGAGATTACTCGATGAGTACTCGGCCTCGTACAACTGGATAAAATGTGTTTGATTAGTTAATTAGTAAAAAATGACAACTAGTGAGCGGAATGGTAATTTATTAAGTGTCGTATCATTATGTTCTTTGTTCTTTTTCTTCTCACATTTTCTTCTCAAAAACTAAATAGAATGTATCATGTTGTATATTTTATACAACATAATAAGTGAAGTTGAATAATAATGAGTCAAATTTTGATTTAAATATAGCTTAAACAAGACTCATTTAGATGTTGTAACTTAATTACTTAAATTTACAAAAAGAAAAAGAACAAGAAGATGACGCACATGACCCGACTTACAATCATGGCTTCTCGTTTACCCCCAACCAGGTTTTGGACCATTCATCATTTAATCTTTGACCCCATGAAAAAATGTCAAGATTGCAACTTCTAAAAGATGATCTTTAATGTTGTCTTTAACATGTGTTTTCTCACATCTTACACTTTTAAGTTGTAACAAGTGTCATTAAATATGATTTGAGGTTCATGGATAGTCAATAGATGCTATGATGGAGTTTATATTGGTTTGCCAAACAACTTTAAACATAGGGCTTGAAATGAGAGCATCTTAAGAGTTGAGACCGTACTTGTATATAAAGTTAAAAGGTAGCATCTCGTTTGCAAATGTTTTCAACTTGAATGTAGACCGACTCAATTTTAACCTCTTGGCCTAGTAGCATCATGGTCACTTCAGGTGTTGACCAACACTTTTTATTTTTGCCGTTAAAAAAAGGTGTTTGTCTCCACTAAATTTGTGCGAGTTCATGCCTCACAAAGTGGGCACTAGACGGATATAGGATTGGAATTTATGTGAGGGGTGGGGGTTGTTAAAGTTGTATGAATTTTTGAAGTAGATTTCATGTGACGTTGGGTTGGGACTTGGGAGGGTTCCCTTAAAAAAAATAACATGGAGTCATGGAAGACATGTTTGTAACTTTGTATATCTCCCAAGGAAAAATCCTTAAGAAGAAAAAGAAGAAAGAATGCAACGACATCATCATGCTAGGTCATATAAAAAGAAAATACGAAAATAATTAATCTTTTTGTCATACACTTATAAAATACATTATACTATAGGAATAGCTCAATCTATTTTAAGGCCTGAAATATTTTTTGTGTCCTTTCTCATAAGTAAATTGAACGTAACAATCATTCATTTTATCCGTAATTATGACTTGCAAAGACTAAAATAATTTAGTCAACTGTGTACTAATTGATATACATGTACATGTATATGAAATCTATTATTTTAAACTTATTCAATACGAGTTGAATAATAAAATTTTAATATTATATTTGTTCAACAAACCCTTTTCAACCCATAATATAGTCAAACCAAATTCTTTTTTCTTGTGACATAGTGGATTTTAAGCAACTATTACCGGCTTTCTTATAGATATTCTTTTCTACGAAAGCAATCGTTACGAGATAGTCAATCCGATTGAAAAAAGAAAAGAAAAGAAAAGCTAGAAAAAATAATATAAATTTGTATATTAGTAAAAGTTTCAGATTCAAATTCACAATCTATCCTAAATTCTTTAGTTATTGAAATATATTTTGGTGATCAATAGATTAATAGGTCTAGAAGTAATTATGGTTTTTATCCGCTCCTTCTCAATATGCATTGATCAACTCGGATCAGTGTATACATTTTTTGTTATGGAATACATAGTCCAATTTAGGAATGTGAATATATGACACGACATGGGGACTCGACATTCATAGGTCTGACTTTAGTCTATATATGTTTGGCCGTTTGGGTCAGTTTCAAATCGATGGGATTTGGTACTGAACCGTTACTTGGATCAACCCAACCCGAGTCCTAACTTGTGCAGACCAGTGATACTGCGCAATCATTATCCAGTTGCGCATGCAGCAGAACGTCATCCACTCTCCTACAATCACGGACAAGCTCGCCCACAAGACGGTAAAAGCGGTATTCGTTCCATGATTACCTTAATTATCGCCATTATTAACTACTTTACTAATATAGCCTAGGGTAGTGGAGACAACCCTAATCGGGCCTCGGCCCAACACGATTAGGGTTTTGGATGATTGTGGCATATGTCAAGCCCTATATAAGGGAGAACATCCCTAATAGAGAGGACACTTTTGGCTAACCCCTAAAAGCTATCACTAATAGTATCCTCATTCACCCCTGTTTTTGTTACAAACAGCTACGTACGTAGCCGTCTCCCTACCCAAAGTATTCTCTTATTTGCAGGAACTCCGGTGCCGTAAAGCTACCAGTGAAGGATCATTCTTGTGGAATCATAGTCTTATCATCCCGTATAGGAGGTAAGGCTATTTGTTTCTTCACAAATTAATCTCGCAAACACATTTAGATATCAGGTTGGTTTGGATGACATGGCGTGTTCACATTTTGGCTTATTTAATACGTTTATTTTTTTAAATGTGTGTGCATGTCATAACTTAGATTGATTGATGTTCGGATTCGTGTCAAGTTTTAGGTACTGTTTGTTTTTTCTGCATGAAAAGGTTTGCAGTCTGCGGACAACATCTGCAGACATCTGCAGGAGAAGAGGTGGACCAAAGGTCTGCAGTATGTAAGAAGAAGACTGTGTTTGTTAATGTCTGCAAGCTGCTGAAATAAACTGAAATTTAAATAAACTTATTTTTTTACAGCAGTCTGGTGGTAAACGGTGGTGGATGGTGGTGGGTGGTGGTGGTGGATGGTGGTAGGTGGTGGTGGACGGTGGACGGTGGTGGTGGACCGTGGTTGGTGGTGGTGGTAGTAGTGGTGTTGGTAGACGATGGTGGTGGTAGACGATAGTGGTGATGGGTTGGACCGTGGTGGGTGGTGGTGGTGGATGGTGGTGGGTGGTGGTGGACGGTGGACGGTGGTGGTGGACGGTGGTGGTGGACGGTGGTGGTGGTGGGTGGTGGTGGACGGTGGTAGGTGGTGCCAATAGGGTATACAAATGAAATAGGATAAAAAGCTTGTTTTTATGGTATAGTTTTTTTTAAAAAATCCATTGAAAACAGAGTTATAGTATTAGCAACAAAACATTTATTCGGTAACGTTAGCTCTTCTATTCCGATACTTACGAAATACTTACAAGGCTCAAACCGCATCCGGTGGCAACGCGCGGCTAACTACGGCTCTAGGATTCAATTAATTTTAAAGTCTAATTTATTGTACAATATTTAATTTATTATTTTAAAAATTCTTTGAGCGATAAGCACCATGGGGTGGGGGGTTGAGTCCAATGTGGCAAAGTCTTTAGACTTATATGTTGCTCCCTTTAAAGTCAAAGGTTCGAGCCTCATCACAGACAGATTTGATGTAATTTAATCTGTTAAAAAGGTAATGAGTTTCGTGTAATTATGATTAATAAGTTTACGAGCATTTTCAACTTTTCATCATGTAACGTTTGACGTACAAGTATAAATTTATTAATTATAAGTTATTGATATGTTTAATTATGAGCATAATTGTATATTTACAAATTAGTAATTAAATACATGTATAATACTAAAGGTTGACTTTTAAGTCAGCATACAATATGATTAGTTCATCCCTACATATGGTTGCTTTTAAATTGTAATCGGTGCTTATTATTGAAGTATACTTTAGTAATACAATATCTATATTATCTTATTAAGGAGGAGTGATGGCTAAGATAGTCATTTTCATTTCCGTACAACTTAACAAACAAGATGTACAACATGTTTAAGCAAAAAAATTAAGGGTATTATTGGCATACTTGTGACTATTAAGACACTTAGGAGGGTAGATTAGTAAATTTAACATAATCCAATATCTCACATCCTAAAATCTTATCCCAATTATGCCCTTAAGTCCAACTTTTAAAACACAAAATACAACCTAACCTATGATACATCTTAAATGTGAGACCTTTTAACCCCCCCTCTATATTATTATATATACTTCATTATAATCAATTTCTTGAATGCTAATAGTCTTTTCATAACCCCAAACAAAATCTTAGAGCTAATTTCATGTTTTGAAACATTGTTTTGTCCAAAAAAAACTATGTCTTCATTAGATGAGAAGAGAAAAAAATCAATGAGAAGTTAAGACGTTTGCAAGATATGGTTCCCGGATGCTACAAGGTATAAAGATATGAGTTAATCTTTATATACATATATACATTTTTTTTCTACTTGTTCATATGTTCTTTGACAATTACAAAAATTTATCTTTATAATATATCATTGTTTTGCTCCATTTAAATTTAGTTATTTTCTATAGACAATGGGAATGCTAGTGATGTTGGATGTAATAATCAACTATGTTGGATCGTTGCAGAATCAAATTGAGGTAATTTAATTGTGCAACTAACAATTAAAACAATAAACAAACAATATTATGAATTATTTGTGAGAAAATATTTTTCAAAATTAATTAGTGCAGTTTTTTCTCTTCTTTGTGCATTTTTAGTTTCTCTCCATGAAGCTTTTCAGAAGCAAGCATTTTCTATGACCTATTGACCTCAACTCTACTGAATTGGATGATATGGCCCCTATGAAGGGGACATATGACTTTCCCAACTATCCTTGTTAAGAAGTTGTGTATCTTGAATCATATATATATTGTTAACTAAATAAAACGGACAAAATTATAAATATAACATTCTAGATTTGCTAATATGTTTCTAAAATATTATAAATATTACTTCCACTTACTGCATGGGATGAAAACTGATGTTGTATGAAACAAATGGACATGAAGGATAGATGATGGAGAGGATGGTTGGAGAAGGGTATGGAGACTTTCCTCAATTTCAATCAACATGGTCTCCTTGAACGCCACGAAATAGTTAACTCGATCTATATGTGAACTATATTTTGTTCTAAGACTTTTAAGGTATTTGTTGATCTATTTAATGTTCTTGTTAAACGTTGTATGTAGTGTGGTTCGCAATATTATTTTGCTTTCGGCAATTGTATATTGTTTGAGTTCTAATTCTAATTAATAAAATAAATTAAACACTAGCATAAAGAGAAAACAAAAACTTAACTATGTGTTAATTACTTATGTTATTTGTGTTAAGAAATAAGAAATCAAAAAGCTATAAATTCATGCTCATGCTAATGAATCAACCCGAATTTTTATCTTCTATACTATATTATAAAGCATCAGTGAAGGATACCTGCAAAATTTAAGTAAATACAACCTTTATTATGTTTGTATCAATGTTATAGTCTTATAAATAGTGGGTAAAATTGTCTTTCTACTTAAATATTAAATTGTTGAAAAAATTAATTTAAACATAATTATAAAATTGATGAGGAAATTAACAATGGTGACTATTTACATTCATAACCTCCATGTCTTTATTATGTTTGAATCAATGTTATAGTCTTATAAATAGTGGTCATATATTTGGTATATAAATAATGTGGTGACTCTTCACATACATAACTTACATATCTTTCAATGCTTATAGTAAATAAATTACATCATATATTATGTATTTATATATTCTTTTTAAATTTATGTGGTTGTAGGATGGTATGATGTGACACTTTTGCACACAAATGAATATGTAGCCTTGAAGTTTGCCAACACACCCAACCCATGACACGTTTCAACCCATTAAAGTGAGCGATATATGTAGGCTTGACGTTTATACAAGCAAATATGGTATAAATACTTCATGAGCAACGTCATCATCTTCCTCGATGGTTTTTTGTTTTCTCTGCTACTATAAGCTTCTAGGAATAGAGTTTAAGTTTCTGATCTCACGAAGTCACCAATTGTTTACATATCCAAAAGAAGACAAGTTCTTATCAGTCGATTTGGTAGTTTTAACTATATTGATTACTAATTTGTTTGGTCAATTATATTTGTTACGGCGTTTGTCAAACTAACATAAAACAAGAGTATCTATGCAAATCATTGACTCCGCTGCATCTCGCGGGTGCCCTAAAATAATAGAAATATGCTGGACACTACAAACTGCATTTTAGTAATTACATCACTTCCACTACAATCTTATGGTCATTAAGAGATACAACGTCACTTTACTACGCTAAGCACCGCTCTATGATGACATACTTATCTACCTTCGAGATACATAAAAGGGTCCCACCAAAGGACGTGGGCCAATTTAAGGGTGTTGCAAGGAATAGTACAGCCTATTGTTATGTACCCATTTAAAATTTTCAGAAGATATACTTATGTGACATCCGTCATCTCCGTCTTTCATCTAGTTAACAATAATAGCCCTTCAAATATTTCCATTATAGTCCCTGTAAATTCGTCGTTTTCAAAATTAATTTTAGAGCGAACAAAAAAAAATTTATCATTTATACTTATTATGGATCGGGTTTAAGTTTTAATCAAATGCGTATGTTAAAACGTATTCGTAAAAGAATTTTATAAAAGTTTCAAGTTTTATAAAGTTTTAGAAACTTTTTGGCTAATTTAACTTAACTTGGTTAAGTTTTATAAAGGAAAAGTTAACTTTTTAACATAGAAACTAACTTAATTGAAAGTGAGGGACCAAAATTGCCAACCAACAAAACATTTTAAAATTTGTTTTTTTTCCCCTTGTCCCTCACGTATGTTTTCCGATCGGCTATATTGCCGGATCCGGTCCGGCTCCGGCGAGTAAAAAAAACCGTTTTTGGACCTGTTGTAACACTTTAATGATTTAGAAATGTTTCTTCATGAATTATTAATCAATTCCAATGTTATAATGAGTAATAATTGAGGTGTAACAGAGTTTTTTTATTTGATTTAAGTTGTAACCGATCGGATTTAATGAAGCTTTCAAAACGCGCGTTTTATTCATCCATTTTATAAATTGATTCCACCATTTTGTTTCTGCACTCATACTCGTTCGAAACCCACTAAAAACCACAATAAGATCAGTCCAGAAAACTCCCAATCGTTTATGTTTTGTTCGGGTCTTGTAGCCTTATTCGCGAGTTCCTTAATCATTGTGAGTCCAATTTTCTCTTGCCATTTTGTCTTAATATTGTATCTGAATGAAAGCCCCTTATTATTGAGGGTTAATTTTGTTGGATGCAGATTATTAAATTTGGTTAGTAGGGTTAGGGTTTATGTGTGATTTGGGGAAGAAGATGGTTAATATAAATAATAGTTAAAACAATTTCTTTTCAATATTTCCAACAAATAACTTAGGTGCTCTAGTGGTTGATGATGGATGTTGGTATAGGGGTGACCCAGGTTTGAATCATAGGGTCCCCATCCCATTTTCCTTCTTTTTTTTTTCTTTTTATCTTACCATCATATGTAATGTTATTTTAATTATTTATATTATATAAACTTGAAATATTCATAGTAAATCCAATTTTTACCCAAAAATTATGAAAATTTGGGTATAGCTTCTTGACACCTCATAGAAAATTATCACACTTTTATTTTCCGGAAAATATCTTATTTTTATATTTTTATTGAATTAAATTGTTTAAACCATATTTAATTAATTAAAAATTCATTTTTAATTTTTTTAATCTCAAACTTTTTGAGTAATTATTTCTCATCATCATGAACTTAAATAAAAATTATTGGTTGGGAAAACACTTATTTTTATTAAATTTCCTATTTTTAATCATTTAAACATGATTTAATTCCATTAAATCAGTTTTAAATATAAACAAGTTTATAGAAATTATGAGAAAATTACCTTCATTGATTTACATCATAAAGAATCTATTTTCTATAAAAATAACATTTTTGGATCATTGTGTAACTCAAAATTATTTATTTATATATTTATGATTATTGTAATTATTTTAATTTAGATAAAGTAATTAACTAAATTATTTTGTCTTAATTATTCAAACATATTTTTATCTAAATATTCAATAGGTAATAATTATATTATTTAGACCACATTTACAACCTTTCATATATTTTTTTGTGAGATACAACTTTTACATTAACGCGACTTATCATAAAAACTCTAATTCCCCAAATCGACTTAGCAAACCCTAATGCCTTAGTCCCTAGTTACCTTAGACTTTTTAGACACTTCCTTATTAGTATTCTTACACGTTATAGGTTGAATTCCTCGGAATTCCCACTACTTAGCTCACGACCGCTTAAGTGGATTTTGATCGCTTTCGCAAACTGTGAGTATATCTTTCCCCTTTTTACTGTTTTACTATTTTGGGGTGACTCATGTACTTACTATCAAGTTTCTATTTCTTTTACTAAATGTTACTCTTTCACTAAATGCAATTCTCATGTGTGTTTGCGTTATGTTAATTTGTGTGTCTATGACTTGTCAAAATCATTAACCTTTGAGGGCCTGACATTTCAATGAATAGTACTATGGTATATACCCTTGTGACTCTGTTGAGAGTCCTTGTCATTGCTATGTATTACATTACTACTAGCGCATACTATATATATCTGCTTTTCTTTACATAGGGTTGATTTTGAACGGATATTACTTATTACATAATTGCAAATGGTACCGCACATGAATTGCTAAACACTTTTCCTACTACATTTATTCAAACAGGGTATGCTCACCAATACAATTTTTGTATTGACCAAATTATTTTGTACATGTTTCAGGTTGTTTTGAGATGCATCCTTTAAGCTTTCGGATTTATATTTAGATTTTGATTCATTTTATTTCAATTTTGTTGGCAGTTAGAATCGTTGTATTTCATTTCAATGTAATAAATGATTTAATCAATGTATTCAAATTTACACTTTAGTCCATGAGCTATTGAACAATCGTCACTACGTGACACCTCGATGTTTCCGCCATCGGTTGGGGTGTTACAGATTGGTATCAGAGCCATGGTTATAGGGAATTAGGTTATTAGAATGCCTTTTAGCCTAGTCTATAACTAAGCTTACTTTTACGAGTCCTCTCGTGTATATTTCTCTTATTTCTTATATTTCTTTCAAGATATTTTCGTTACGATTCTTTCTCGTTATTCTTTCGATATTTTAATTGGAGAAGAAGACACTCGTATTTCACAAACGAAACGTTATCATCAAGTTAGGAGTGGTATCCATACCTTGGTGATTAGTTTCACTCATCTATATGTTATTTATCTTAGGAATATATCTTTGAGATAGGAGTGACATCCACACCTCAAAGAGTATTTCCTTCAAAAAGAAACTTAACCACTAAGCTGGGAGTGATATCCTTAACTTAGTGATTGGTTTCATTCCACAATCGTTTTCAATTTTGGAATACATCTTTGAGTTAGGAGTGAAATCCACATCTCAAGGATCTATTTCTATATCTCGTTGATTATGAATTTTCTTAAATGTTGGTAATCTATTACATACTTTAATCTTATCATTCACGTCATTTTAAATCATGGTCTTTTAAAGCACATTAGAATTACACATAGTTCATGAAATGGTTTCATTTTACATTTTACAAACTTGTACTGCATATTTTAAAGGACAAATGTAACCCTTTGTTTTCATATGACATACCCAATATATATTTTCGAGAGAAATTTGCAACTAATAATAAGCCTTATAACATTTTTCAAACTCGACTTCTCGTAAACACATGAAAATGTGTATTTACGAAGATTTTGCAAATGAACCTGTTTTGAATCTAAAACACACTTCGATTTCTAAAAATTTATTCTCATGCATCACTACTATTCTTTCAACAATATCACAAAGTCGAGTAAACTGCAAAAAAAAAAAAATTTACCTTTTACACTTATATTTTTTTTAGTTGCAAAACTTTTGGTTTAACAAAAGAATGGACATATCTTTTTATCAGAACGTTGCTAAATGTCTTTTATAGTATAACGCATATATGTAAAATTATTAGATTTTAAACTCACATGCCAGTAGGCTATACACCTGTTCCGTGCACATTCATTTGCCGTAAATTTCATTATTTTAATCTTGCACCATTTTTATTCATAGTTATTTCTGACACGTTATTTGTGATCATTTTCACATTGCCTATTTGCATTAATTCCACTCGTTTACTTTCATTTTGTGCAATTGTGCGATTTACTCGATTTATGTTATACCATTCTTTCAATCGAAGTTTTATGCTATACTTATGTTCTTTGACGCATATTTGGTATGCATATTTTTCTTTCCTGTTTTGAGCAAAACCCTGTTATACTATGCATTATTTTGTTTTTCATCATGGCCAATAAACATACTAGTTGATAACTCGTATGAGATCTAAGCCAGTGCCCACGTACGACTCGGATTAGAGTATTTCTTTAATCCGAGGGGAACGGTGTAAATCTCAGAGTCTATCAATATGAGTGTTTAAAGCCAACGATGTAAACAGAAACTACCGGTTAAGGGTGAACCCGAAAGGGAAGAACCTCTAACCATGTCTTATACTTACATGTTATTCACATTACGGTTAAAGGGAAAACCCGGAAGGGAATAACCTCTAACCATGTCATGATTAAACATTATTTCATTACAGTGGCTATTACATATTGGTTGCACACATTTATTTCTTGTTAAGGTTATGGAAAAGCATAACACCTTAGTGTAAGGTAAATCGATGATTACGGTCCGGAACGCAATCATGGGCTTACAGGTACATGAGGGTGGTGTCTGATTCTACTTAGGCTATTGGTAGACAATTAGTACGAATCCAAAGTATCGGGAGTGTGGTGGGTCAGCTGCGGTACACCCTATATATAAGCATAAACGATACTGCGGGAGCGGACTAGGAGTCTGACCAAGAACCTACCCATTATTACCTCTTTATTACATCATTGGGTAATAGCTAACATTTTCAATAAGAACGTTCTTGCACGAGCTTTAATTCGCCTTCCTAGAGTTTTTCCCTTAGCCATCCACATAGAAAACGTAAACCTTGTATACTCTTACACTCTCTATCCTGTTGCATGTCCTTAGTAAAAATCGGTCACAACCTTTCTAAAGTAGGGGATACCACTTCATTAGTACCTCTGCCCCTCACCAATTATACATTCCCAAAACTTTTCTCATTTAAACTCTCAACTTCCTAACCTCGGGTTAACTATCAAAGATTTTGAAACTTTTACTTTGGATATAAAACAATTACTTTAAATTTTGTTAAAAACATGACTGTTGCAGTTATTTTAAATCACTTGACTTTTGCAACGTCTTATATTTCATAGTAGCCTCCACTTGAAAAGCATTTCGAGACGAAATTTTCTAAAGTAGGGGAGACTGTGACATCCGTCATCTCCGTCTTTCATCTAGTTAACAATAATAGCCCTTCAAATATTTCCATTATAGTCCCTGTAAATTCGTCGTTTTCAAAATTAATTTTAGAGCGAACAAAAAAAAATTTATCATTTATACTTATTATGGATCGGGTTTAAGTTTTAATCAATTGCGTATGTTAAAACGTATTCGTAAAAGAATTTTATAAAAGTTTCAAGTTTTATAAAGTTTTAGAAACTTTTTGGCTAATTTAACTTAACTTGGTTAAGTTTTATAAAGGAAAAGTTAACTTTTTAACATAGAAACTAACTTAATTGAAAGTGAGGGACCAAAATTGCCAACCAACAAAACATTTTAAAATTTGTTTTTTTCCCCTTGTCCCTCACGTATGTTTTCCGATCGGCTATATTGCCGGATCCGGTCCGGCTCCGGCGAGTAAAAAAAACCGTTTTTGGACCTGTTGTAACACTTTAATGATTTAGAAATGTTTCTTCATGAATTATTAATCAATTCCAATGTTATAATGAGTAATAATTGAGGTGTAACAGAGTTTTTTTATTTGATTTAAGTTGTAACCGATCGGATTTAATGAAGCTTTCAAAACGCGCGTTTTATTCATCCATTTTATAAATTGATTCCACCATTTTGTTTCTGCACTCATACTCGTTCGAAACCCACTAAAAACCACAATAAGATCAGTCCAGAAAACTCCCAATCGTTTATGTTTTGTTCGGGTCTTGTAGCCTTATTCGCGAGTTCCTTAATCATTGTGAGTCCAATTTTCTCTTGCCATTTTGTCTTAATATTGTATCTGAATGAAAGCCCCTTATTATTGAGGGTTAATTTTGTTGGATGCAGATTATTAGATTTGGTTAGTAGGGTTAGGGTTTATGTGTGATTTGGGGAAGAAGATGGTTAATATAAATAATAGTTAAAACAATTTCTTTTCAATATTTCCAACAAATAACTTAGGTGCTCTAGTGGTTGATGATGGATGTTGGTATAGGGGTGACCCAGGTTTGAATCATAGGGTCCCCATCCCATTTTCCTTCTTTTTTTTTTCTTTTTATCTTACCATCATATGTAATGTTATTTTAATTATTTATATTATATAAACTTGAAATATTCATAGTAAATCCAATTTTTACCCAAAAATTATGAAAATTTGGGTATAGCTTCTTGACACCTCATAGAAAATTATCACACTTTTATTTTCCGGAAAATATCTTATTTTTATATTTTTATTGAATTAAATTGTTTAAACCATATTTAATTAATTAAAAATTCATTTTTAATTTTTTTAATCTCAAACTTTTTGAGTAATTATTTCTCATCATCATGAACTTAAATAAAAATTATTGGTTGGGAAAACACTTATTTTTATTAAATTTCCTATTTTTAATCATTTAAACATGATTTAATTCCATTAAATCAGTTTTAAATATAAACAAGTTTATAGAAATTATGAGAAAATTACCTTCATTGATTTACATCATAAAGAATCTATTTTCTATAAAAATAACATTTTTGGATCATTGTGTAACTCAAAATTATTTATTTATATATTTATGATTATTGTAATTATTTTAATTTAGATAAAGTAATTAACTAAATTATTTTGTCTTAATTATTCAAACATATTTTTATCTAAATATTCAATAGGTAATAATTATATTATTTAGACCACATTTACAACCTTTCATATATTTTTTTGTGAGATACAACTTTTACATTAACGCGACTTATCATAAAAACTCTAATTCCCCAAATCGACTTAGCAAACCCTAATGCCTTAGTCCCTAGTTACCTTAGACTTTTTAGACACTTCCTTATTAGTATTCTTACACGTTATAGGTTGAATTCCTCGGAATTCCCACTACTTAGCTCACGACCGCTTAAGTGGATTTTGATCGCTTTCGCAAACTGTGAGTATATCTTTCCCCTTTTTACTGTTTTACTATTTTGGGGTGACTCATGTACTTACTATCAAGTTTCTATTTCTTTTACTAAATGTTACTCTTTCACTAAATGCAATTCTCATGTGTGTTTGCGTTATGTTAATTTGTGTGTCTATGACTTGTCAAAATCATTAACCTTTGAGGGCCTGGCATTTCAATGAATAGTACTATGGTATATACCCTTGTGACTCTGTTGAGAGTCCTTGTCATTGCTATGTATTACATTACTACTAGCGCATACTATATATATCTGCTTTTCTTTACATAGGGTTGATTTTGAACGGATATTACTTATTACATAATTGCAAATGGTACCGCACATGAATTGCTAAACACTTTTCCTACTACATTTATTCAAACAGGGTATGCTCACTGTGACAACCGTCACCCTCATCTTTTAGAAAGTTATCAATTTTAGTCCTTGTAATTTCTATTTGCTCAATTTAAAAAAAAAAAAACATTTAGACGTTCATACCAACTAGAGCTATAAACACAGTACTTTATAAAAAAAAAAAAAAAAAACAAGGGCTCTAATAAAGGACGTATTTACTAATTTTGGATGATACATACGAATGTTTTAAAAGCCCCTACTCAGGTCTTTAGTGAATTTTGAAGACAACGTTACAGACTCCATTATTAGCATCCTAAAACTCATTGATAAGCTATATAGTATTAATATAATGATCTTGTAAAATGGTGTTGTTTAAATAATAATACTATTTGATTAGCTCACGTTAGTTTATAAGCATATTACATATGGAGTTTATATCACAACAGTTGATACATTTCTCCAATTTAGCTTAAATGTTACTGGTACTATGTCTTTGTTAGCTATTTAGCTAATTCATTAATTTGTTACAAAAGAAAGTGATTTGATTATAAGTTATAAGCCATGTCTATTTCTTTTTTTTTTTTTCTTTCTATGTTAAGTTCCAAAATTTCGAACATGCCTTGTCCAGAGCTCGTATTTCCGGCGGCCAGATTTCCGGTCGGCGAACAAGAATTCCGGCGAGCCTTAAATGCATGGTTTATCACCGTTTTTTTTTCTGTTTTAATGATTAGGGTAACGTTCTCCATCCTAAACAATCATAACCCAAGCGTTTTGTATGTTTCAAACGAGCATTAATTGAGTTTTAATTCGATTTTAATACCCCACGACCGGAATGTTAAAAATTGAACCTTTGGACGCGTTTTCGATCGGCCATGATATAAATCAGTCATCCCAGTCGATTTCTGCACTTATACTCGCTCCATACACACTATAAAACATTACAAATCGGTCCAGTAATTCGTTCTACACGTCAACTTTTAATTGAGTTCTCGCACCTTCATTTTCGATCTCAATCTACTTTGTAAGTCCCATTTTCTTTTGCCGTTTTGTTATTTATCCATCACTTCTTGAAAGCCCTATAGTTTCGGGTTCTATCTTTCACGAATTGAAGATGTGGTATTTCTAGGGTTAGGGTTTGATTTTGGGGAAGAAGATGAAGTTGGATTATGATATAAATACAAAAATTTTCTAAATATTTCAACAAACTACTCTTATGGTGCAGTGGGAATATTGTTGCTTTGTAAATACAAGGAACAGGGTTCGATTCCCACAATGAGCAGTTTTTTTATTTTGCATTTTTTTTATCAATTTATTTAATTGTTTATTTATTTGCATAATATATGTAATCGTTAAAAATTCCTAATAAATTCATTTTTGGGTTCAAAAATTATGAAACTTTAGGTGTAGTATCTTGACACCTCATATAAAATTATAATATTTTTATTTTCCGGAAAATGTTCTATTTTTATATTTTTATTGAATTAAATTGTTTTAATCATATTTAATTGATTAAAAATTCATTTTTAATGATTTTAATCTCAAAATTTTTGATAAATTATTTTTAATCATTATGAACTGAAATAAAAATTATTGGTTCAGAAAACACTTATTCTTATTAATTTTCCTATTTTTAATCATTTAAACATGATTTAATCTCATTAAATCAGTTTTAAATATGTATAAGTTTATAAAAATTATGAGAAAATTATTTTCAGTAATTTACATATGAAGGCATCCATTTTCTATAAAATTAGCATTTTTGGATCATGTCTTGTATTATTAGTCATATTTATGTTTAATTAGATATAATTAATCATTTATTTATTTATACTACCTAACATCTATTTTATTAATATTTTCTTATAAAATAGAGATAGTCTTATGTTGAAGGTCTTTATTATCATTTGTATGGATCATTGTGTAATTCATAATTGTTTATTTAAATATTTATGATTATTGTATTTATTTACACTAATTTGGTTAATGTAATTAACTAACTAAATTATTTTGTCTTAAATATAATTTTATCTAAATATTCAAATGGTAATAATTATATTACGTAAACCACATTTACAAACTTTGATATATTATTTTTGACATACAACTTTTACATTTATTCGATTTATCATAAAAAAACTCTAATTCCCCAAATCGACTTAGCAAACCCTAATGCCTTAGACCATAGTTACCTTAGATTTTTTAGACATTTCCTTATTAGTATTCTTACACATTATAGGTTGAATTCCTCGGAATTCCCATTACTTAGCTCACGACCGCTTAAGTTGGATTAAGATCGCTTTCGCAAACTGTGAGTATATCTTTCCCCTTTTTCATGTTTTACACTTTTGGGGTGACTCATGTACGCTTATTACTTCACTCACTTAATCATGTTTTATCATATATTCATAATCGCAATTCTTGTATGTGTTTTACTTGTTGATTCGCTGATAGTGTGTACTTATGACCTGAATCATTAACCGTTCTGCGGCCTAGCATAGCAATAAATAGTACTTAATTATTGTTATGTGTGAACGATTATTCATCGCCTACTATGAGCGAATACTATATATATGTGACTCTTGATTCATTAAACAAAGGTTTGATTTTGGGTAGCATTTGTACATGGCTTGAACACTAAATTGTAGACAGTATAACACGTGAATTGCGAAACTCTTTTTCTACTATATGTATTCAAACAGGGTATGCTCACCAATACAATTTTTGTATTGACCAAATTATTTTGTACATGTTTCAGGTTATTTTGAGATGCATCCTTTTAAGCTTTCGGATTTATATTTATATTTAGATTTTGATTTATTGTATTTTAGTTTAGTTGCCATTTAGAACTATTGTATTTCATTTCAATGTAATAAACTATTTAATCAATGTATCAATATTTACACTTTTAGTCCATGAGCTATTGAACAATCGTCACTACGTGACACCTCGATGTTTCCGCCATCGGTTGGGGTGTTACAGATTGGTATCAGAGCCATGGTTATAGGGAATTAGGTTATTAGAATGCCTTTTAGCCTAGTCTATAACTAAGCTTACTTTCACGAGTCCTCTCGTTTATATTTCTCTTATTTCCTATTATTTTCTTTCAAGATATTTTCGTTATGATTATTTCTCGTTATTCTTTTGATATTTTGCTCGGTGAAGAATACACTCGTATTTCACAAACGTAACGATAGCGCCAAGTTAGGAGTGACATCCATACCTTGGTGATTAGTTTCACTCCTCTATATGTTATTTATCTTAGGAATATATCTTTGAGATAGGAGTGACATCCACACCTCAAAGAATGATTTCTTCAAAAAGAAACTTAACCACTAAGCTGGGAGTGATATCCTTAACTTAGTGATTGGTTTCATTCCACAATCGTTTTCAATTTTGAGATACATCTTTGAGTTAGGAGTGAAATCCACATCTCAAGGATCTATTTCTACATCTCGTTGATTATGAATTTTCTTAAATGTTGATAATCTATTACATACTTTAATCTTATCATTCACGTCAATTTAAATCATGGTCTTTTAAAACACATTCGATTTACACATACTTCATGAAATGGTTTCATTTTGCATTTTACCAACTTGTATTGCATAATTTAAAGACCAAATGTAACCCTTTGTTTTCATATGACATAACCAATATATGTTTTCGAGAGAAATTTGCAACTAATAATAAGCTTTATAACACTTTTCAAACTCGATTTCTCGTAAACACATGAAAACGTGTAATTACGAAGTTTTTGCAAATGAACCTGTTTTGAATCTAAAACACACTTCGATTTCTAAAAAAAATTTTATTCTCATGCATCACTAACTATTCTTTCAACAATATCACAAAGTCGAGTAAACTGCGAAAATTTACCTTTTACACTTATACTTTTTCAGTTGCAAAACTTTTGGTTTAACAAAAGAATGGACATCTTTTTATCAGAATGTTGCTAAATGTCTTTTATAGTATAACGCATATATGTAAAATTATTAGATTTTAAACTCACGTGCCAGTAGGCTATACACTCGTTCCGTGCACATTCATTTGCCGTAAATTTCATTATTTTATTCTTGCACCATTTTTATTCATAGTTATTTCTAACGCGTTATTTGTGATTATTTTCACATTGACTATTTGCATTAATTTAACTCGTTTACTTTCACTTTGTGCAATTGTGCGATTTACTCGATTTATGTTATACTAATCCTTCAGTCGGAATTTTATGCTATACTTATATATTTACTTGAACGCATATTTGGTATGCATATTTTCTTTCCTGTTTTGAGCAAAACCCTGTTATACTATGCATTATTTTGTTTTTCATCATGGCCAACGAACATACTAGTTGATAACTCGTATGAGATCTAAGCCGGTGCTGTGACACCCGGCAAATTCTGGTTAACAACATTGTCTAGATGAAAGTCTACCTTAGCGAGTCACGCGTATATTATACGTAACGAGGGTTAGCTAGATAGCTAGAAAGGACATACGTGCATTGTCTCGGGTTGAGACAACTTACAAAACGTTTTCTAGTCCGGTTTGGACATCTAGGGACTAATTAACCTGCGGGTTGTGAGATGCTTTGACTCCTTGTGTGGGTCGGGTTCTGACTCCTTGTGTGAGTTAACATGTGATTTCATGATTAGTGAACCCTGAACGTTGGTGAAATAACAAAACAAATAATTGTGGAATAACTTGTTTGATATTATTTGCAATTATGCGCTTACGTGGATTTATTTGTGAACTTATATGACGTTACATGTTATTACGCGAAAACACGGTACCGAGCTCGTAACCGACACTTGATAGACTAAGGATCATATATAAGTTATAAAATATTGGGTTAAATATTTTATAGATTAATTATTATATATATGTTTAATAGTTTAAAAAAAAAATTGAAATTAAATGTGTTTTACGGAAACTTGGTGAATAAATACCAAGTACACAAATTTGTGAATTGTGAATGACTTGACTTTTGTCAAGAAACGACAAAAAAAAAAAAAAGAAAAAAAAAGAAACATAAAGAAAACAAAGGAGCAGCACATGGGACCTAAAAATAATAATAATGGGATGTTGTTTGTCTTTAGGCGCGGCCCATAACAGTTCCAGAGCCCCAAATCGCTGTTAAGTTATTTTATATAAATGATCTTATGGTTATATCTTCATTATAACTCAACCCTAATTACCCTTACATGATTACGAAAAATTAAATCCTCAACCTCTGTCACACCCTCAAAATCCACTTGCGGAGTTTTACCGCGAGGCGCATGACAAACCAGGATCCAAACCAACGATCACAATAAACAAGTCTAAATGAATATAAATGCAATTTCAAAACATAGTTTAAAATCCCGTTTACAGCGGAAGCTTATTCAAAACAGTATCTCAAAAGTAAACCAATTGTTCAACATATGAAAACCATGCGACTCTATCTAGACGCCGTGCAGACGCGTGCGCCCTAGTTCCATTGTGCTACCTTAGCGACCTGAGAAAACATGTAAAAGTTTACGTCAGCACAAAATGCTGGTGAGTTTACAGGTTTTGTATCCAAGTACCAAGTCCACCTGTCCATACTATAACAATCGAAAACCAGTATACGCTAGCTAGGCGTACGTTTTGTTACTACCACGATTGGAAAACCATTACTAATGGAAAACCATTAGAAGCTTTGAAGGAGGAAAACCTTAAAGCTGAAACTATGCACGGTGCCGACAAGCACCTAGAGCGAAGGTCTGATGGCCTGCACTATTTCGCAGAACGTATATGGGTTCCTTTGTTCGGGGGACTACGGGAGCTTGTCCTTGATGAGGCTCATAAGTCCCGGTATTCTATTCATCCTGGTTCGGATAAGATGTACCAAGATCTGAAGGTGCTTTGCTGGTGGCCAAACATGAGGTCGGACATAGCCTCATACGTGAGCAAATGCTTGACCTGTGCTAAGGTCAAGGTGGAATACCAGAAACCGTCGGGTCTCCTGCAACAACCTGAAATTCCGGGATGGAAATGGGAACGGATTACTATGGATTTTGTCACACAACTTCCTAAATCACCAAGCGGGAACGACAAGATATGGGTGATTGTCGATCGGTTGACGAAATCAGCTCATTTTCTTGCTATTAAGGAGACCGACACCATGGATCGTTTGGCTCGCCTTTATTTGAAGGAAGTTGTTTCTAAGCACGGGGTGCCAGTTTCTATTATTTCGGATCGTGATTCCCATTTTACTTCTCACTTCTGGAAGTCTTTGCACAAGGCTTTGGGTACCCAACTAGACATGAGTACGGCTTACCATCCACAGACTGACGGTCAGAGTGAGCGTACGATTCAAACTTTAGAAGACATGCTACGGGCGTGTGTGATCGATTTTGGCAAGGGTTGGGAAGCTCATCTACCGTTAGTAGAATTCTCGTACAACAATAGTTATCACACGAGCATCAAGGCGGCTCCGTTCGAGGCACTGTACGGACGGAAATGCCGTTCTCCTCTTTGCTGGGCTGTAGTGGGTGAGAGTCAACTCACTGGGCCTGAACTAGTGTACGAAACTTCGGAAAAGATCGTACAGATTCGAAATCGGTTGGCGGCGGCACGGGACCGGCAAAAGAGTTATGCTGATCAGCGTCGCAAACCACTGGAATTCCAAGTTAATGACAAGGTACTTCTAAAAGTCTCACCGTGGAAGGGCGTCATACGCTTTGGGAAGCGTGGCAAACTCAATCCACGGTATGTCGGACCATTTACGATCCTGGAACGGATTGGACCGGTGGCATATCGTCTTGATTTACCGACGGAGCTCGGTAACGTACATAACGTCTTCCACGTGTCAAACTTGAAGAAGTGTATGGCTGACGAGTCTCTCATCGTTCCACTGGAAGAGATCAAGGTTGATGATCGTCTTCGGATTGTGGAAGAACCTGTGGAGATTCTGGATTACAAGATTCGTAGCCTACGTCACAGCAAGATTCGTATCGTTAAGGTTCGATGGAACTCGAACCGGGGACCTGAGTACACGTGGGAACGGGAGGATCAGATGAAGTCTAAGTATCCTCATCTCTTTCTTAAGGAAGCGTTCGAGTCTAGATATGTCTCCACTGCAGTTGAATGAATCTCGGGGCGAGATTCCTTTTTAACGTGGGGATGATGTGACAACTCGGGTGAATCTCTCTCTCTCTTGGTTTCTATCTTTTGGTACTTGTGCAATTTTCGGGACGAAAATTCTTTTAACGTGGGGATGATGTGACACCCGGCAAATTCTGGTTAACAACATTGTCTAGATGAAAGTCTACCTTAGCGAGTCACGCGTATATTATACGTAACGAGGGTTAGCTAGATAGCTAGAAAGGACATACGTGCATTGTCTCGGGTTGAGACAACTTACAAAACGTTTTCTAGTCCGGTTTGGACATCTAGGGACTAATTAACCTGCGGGTTGTGAGATGCTTTGACTCCTTGTGTGGGTCGGGTTCTGACTCCTTGTGTGAGTTAACATGTGATTTCATGATTAGTGAACCCTGAACGTTGGTGAAATAACAAAACAAATAATTGTGGAATAACTTGTTTGATATTATTTGCAATTATGCGCTTACGTGGATTTATTTGTGAACTTATATGACGTTACATGTTATTACGCGAAAACACGGTACCGAGCTCGTAACCGACACTTGATAGACTAAGGATCATATATAAGTTATAAAATATTGGGTTAAATATTTTATAGATTAATTATTATATATATGTTTAATAGTTTAAAAAAAAAATTGAAATTAAATGTGTTTTACGGAAACTTGGTGAATAAATACCAAGTACACAAATTTGTGAATTGTGAATGACTTGACTTTTGTCAAGAAACGACAAAAAAAAAAAAAAAAGAAAAAAAAAAGAAACATAAAGAAAACAAAGGAGCAGCACATGGGACCTAAAAATAATAATAATGGGATGTTGTTTGTCTTTAGGCGCGGCCCATAACAGTTCCAGAGCCCCAAATCGCTGTTAAGTTATTTTATATAAATGATCTTATGGTTATATCTTCATTATAACTCAACCCTAATTACCCTTACATGATTACGAAAAATTAAATCCTCAACCTCTGTCATAATCAAGAATCACTAATTTTGGAGCTTGGGAAGCTATCGGATCATTAAAACAAAGAGCTTGAGGTATAATAATCCTTCTCTTGTATGTTAATCTTGTTTTAAAACCTCAAAACTTGTTTGTCCAGATCTGATGTGAAACTGAAATAACATAAACATGAGTTTTAATAAGGATTAACATGCTAAATAACATTGGTTATGTGTTATTATGATGAGTCTTGCATGGTTATTATATGTGTATGATCATTAATAAATTAGGGTTTATAAAAGATAATATTTATGATGAATCTTGTCATGTGAGATCTGATTTACATTCTAGGAGTATTGTGATACATGTTTATAATGATATTAGGTGATATTATGGATCCAGGGTTCGTTAATATTGAGTTACATGAATGATTAAAACTGGACAGATTCGTAGTGTTGATTTGTATGAGATATATCTCGATCTTAAAGTATTTGTTTTAATTTTTATTTGGTTCTAGAATGTAACTTGTGATCTTAGGTTTTCAGAATGTATGAGTTTGTGCGATTTGGTTACCGTTTGATGTATTTTTGGAATTTTCTTTGATTAAAGATATAATCAGATTTTCGGATTAACAATTTGGGTCAACTTTAAACGACAATAAGTTGAGCTTTACAAAGAGTTAGGTTATGAAATTTGGACAGTAGGTCGACATTGGTAAAACTTGGCTTTTCCAACTGGATTCATCCCATTTGGCTGAATACATAATTTTTGGGAATTTTTCTACTAATCTGATCTGTTGTGAGTATTTTCTGGACCTAGCTGTATTGTATGATTTTTCATAATTTTCGTGTATGGTTTTATGATGAAATAAAAATACGGACATGACCGGTAGACTCCCTGGAATATTTAGTAAAATTTTTGGAGTCTAATTCATTGAACAAGTATTTTTAATAAATTGGTTTTCACAGCGCATAATCTGTCCTAAAACGCAGATTATGTTGTGTACGCTTATGTGTCTATTTGGAGTCTTGTATGACTTGATATTAACATGAACTTGTATGAGCACTTATATGTGATGTATATGAAGTGTATGACTGATGTTAATCATAACGTTCACCAACGGGTTCGTAGGGTCTACGTGTGCATATAGAAACACTAGGTGTCACTCACACGGTTTTGTATTTTAAAACGCCTTGGACAAACGAGTTATATGGGTAATGATATTACGCCTATACTCACTGAGCGACACTGTTATTAGGGTGTCGGTAGCATATATTGCTTGCTGTTCGGATTCTTTGCTTGCACGTTAAGGTGAGTTTACGGCCCCTCTTTTAAACTGGTTTTATACTTTCGGGGGAGAAAACATGTGTTAAAACGATTGTTTGGTAAATTCTGTCATACTATGGGTTCTAACGTATACTACACGATCTTTGGAAGTCCCGGGGGGAACCATGAATGTGCGGGTTTGCACAACGGGGAAATGTGAATAGCGCTATTGGGAGTGACCAACCCCGCTCGTCGGCTTGGAGGGCCGGGCGAGTGCATATTGTCTCAAACAGGAACAACAGGAACTTACATCGGGCATACTTTTGGTATTCGCGTTAGTAATGGTTTTCCAATCGTGGTAGTAACAAAACGTACGCCTAGCTAGCGTATACTGGTTTTCGATTGTTATAGTATGGACAGGTGGACTTGGTACTTGGATACAAAACCTGTAAACTCACCAGCATTTTGTGCTGACGTAAACTTTTACATGTTTTCTCAGGTCGCTAAGGTAGCACAATGGAACTAGGGCGCACGCGTCTGCACGGCGTCTAGATAGAGTCGCATGGTTTTCATATGTTGAACAATTGGTTTACTTTTGAGATACTGTTTTGAATAAGCTTCCGCTGTAAACGGGATTTTAAACTATGTTTTGAAATTGCATTTATATTCATTTAGACTTGTTTATTGTGATCGTTGGTTTGGATCCTGGTTTGTCATGCGCCTCGCGGTAAAACTCCGCAAGTGGATTTTGAGGGTGTGACAGGTGCCCACGTACGACTCGGATTAGATTATTTCTTCAATCCGAGGGGAACGGTGTAAACCTCAGGGTCTATCAATATGAGTGTTTAGAGTCAACGATGTGAACAAAAGTTACCGGTTAAGGGTGAACCCGAAAGGGGAAGAACCTCTAACCATGTCTTATACTTACATTTTATTCTCATTACGGTTAAAGGGAAAACCCGAAAGGGAAGGACCTCTAACCATGTCATGATTGAACATTATTTCATTACAGTGGCTATTACATATTGATTGCACGCATTTGTTTATGGTATTACTTAGGATAGGGTTATGGAAAAGCATAACACTCAAGTGTAAGGTAAATCGATGATTACGGTCCGGAACGCAATCATGGGTTTACAGGTACACGAGGGTGGTGTGTGATTCTAATTAGGCTGTTGATAGACGATCAGTACGGGTCCAAAGTATCGGGAGTGTGGTGGGTCAGCTGCGGTACACCCTATATATAAGCATAAACGATACTGCGGGAACGGACTAGGAGTCTAACCAAGAACCGACCCGTTACCCATTATTACCTCTTCATTAGATCGTTGACTAATAGCTAGAATTTTCAATAAGAACATTTTACATAAGTTTCAATTAGTTTTGTTGGAGCTTTTCTTGTTGACCACCTCTTCAGAAACCCTTAAACTTTTTATACTCTTACACTCTCTGTTAGTCGAAATCCTGTTGCCTGTCTTTAATAAAGTTCGGGCAGAAACCTTTCTAAAGTAGGGGAGACTACCTTCATCAGTGCCTTTTCCTCACCTGTTACACATTCCCAAAACCTTTCTCATTTAAACTCTTAACTTTCTAACTTCGGGTCAACTGTCAAAGATTTTGAAACTTTTACTTCAGATATTAGACAACTATTTTAAATTTTGTCAAATCATAAATGATGAAATTATTATTTTTTTTTTGTCTTTTACAACGCCTTTTGTTTCATAGTAGCCTCCACTTGAAAGAAATTTCGAGACGAAATTTTCTAAAGTAGGGGAGACTGTGACAACCGTCACCCTCATCTTTTAGAAAGTTATCAATTTTAGTCCTTGTAATTTCTATTTGCTCAATTTAAAAAAAAAAAAAACATTTAGACGTTCATACCAACTAGAGCTATAAACACAGTACTTTATAAAAAAAAAAAAAAAACAAGGGCTCTAATAAAGGACGTATTTACTAATTTTGGATGATACATACGAATGTTTTAAAAGCCCCTACTCAGGTCTTTAGTGAATTTTGAAGACAACGTTACAGACTCCATTATTAGCATCCTAAAACTCATTGATAAGCTATATAGTATTAATATAATGATCTTGTAAAATGGTGTTGTTTAAATAATAATACTATTTGATTAGCTCACGTTAGTTTATAAGCATATTACATATGGAGTTTATATCACAACAGTTGATACATTTCTCCAATTTAGCTTAAATGTTACTGGTACTATGTCTTTGTTAGCTATTTAGCTAATTCATTAATTTGTTACAAAAGAAAGTGATTTGATTATAAGTTATAAGCCATGTCTATTTCTTTTTTTTTTCTTTCTATGTTAAGTTCCAAAATTTCGAACATGCCTTGTCCAGAGCTCGTATTTCCGGCGGCCAGATTTCCGGTCGGCGAACAAGAATTCCGGCGAGCCTTAAATGCATGGTTTATCACCGTTTTTTTTTTCTGTTTTAATGATTAGGGTAACGTTCTCCATCCTAAACAATCATAACCCAAGCGTTTTGTATGTTTCAAACGAGCATTAATTGAGTTTTAATTCGATTTTAATACCCCACGACCGGAATGTTAAAAATCGAACCTTTGGACGCGTTTTCGATCGGCCATGATATAAATCAGTCATCCCAGTCGATTTCTGCACTTATACTCGCTCCATACACACTATAAAACATTACAAATCGGTCCAGTAATTCGTTCTACACGTCAACTTTTAATTGAGTTCTCGCACCTTCATTTTCGATCTCAATCTACTTTGTAAGTCCCATTTTCTTTTGCCGTTTTGTTATTTATCCATCACTTCTTGAAAGCCCTATAGTTTCGGGTTCTATCTTTCACGAATTGAAGATGTGGTATTTCTAGGGTTAGGGTTTGATTTTGGGGAAGAAGATGAAGTTGGATTATGATATAAATACAAAAATTTTCTAAATATTTCAACAAACTACTCTTATGGTGCAGTGGGAATATTGTTGCTTTGTAAATACAAGGAACAGGGTTCGATTCCCACAATGAGCAGTTTTTTTATTTTGCATTTTTTTTATCAATTTATTTAATTGTTTATTTATTTGCATAATATATGTAATCGTTAAAAATTCCTAATAAATTCATTTTTGGGTTCAAAAATTATGAAACTTTAGGTGTAGTATCTTGACACCTCATATAAAATTATAATATTTTTATTTTCCGGAAAATGTTCTATTTTTATATTTTTATTGAATTAAATTGTTTTAATCATATTTAATTGATTAAAAATTCATTTTTAATGATTTTAATCTCAAAATTTTTGATAAATTATTTTTAATCATTATGAACTGAAATAAAAATTATTGGTTCAGAAAACACTTATTCTTATTAATTTTCCTATTTTTAATCATTTAAACATGATTTAATCTCATTAAATCAGTTTTAAATATGTATAAGTTTATAAAAATTATGAGAAAATTATTTTCAGTAATTTACATATGAAGGCATCCATTTTCTATAAAATTAGCATTTTTGGATCATGTCTTGTATTATTAGTCATATTTATGTTTAATTAGATATAATTAATCATTTATTTATTTATACTACCTAACATCTATTTTATTAATATTTTCTTATAAAATAGAGATAGTCTTATGTTGAAGGTCTTTATTATCATTTGTATGGATCATTGTGTAATTCATAATTGTTTATTTAAATATTTATGATTATTGTATTTATTTACACTAATTTGGTTAATGTAATTAACTAACTAAATTATTTTGTCTTAAATATAATTTTATCTAAATATTCAAATGGTAATAATTATATTACGTAAACCACATTTACAAACTTTGATATATTATTTTTGACATACAACTTTTACATTTATTCGATTTATCATAAAAAAACTCTAATTCCCCAAATCGACTTAGCAAACCCTAATGCCTTAGACCATAGTTACCTTAGATTTTTTAGACATTTCCTTATTAGTATTCTTACACATTATAGGTTGAATTCCTCGGAATTCCCATTACTTAGCTCACGACCGCTTAAGTTGGATTAAGATCGCTTTCGCAAACTGTGAGTATATCTTTCCCCTTTTTCATGTTTTACACTTTTGGGGTGACTCATGTACGCTTATTACTTCACTCACTTAATCATGTTTTATCATATATTCATAATCGCAATTCTTGTATGTGTTTTACTTGTTGATTCGCTGATAGTGTGTACTTATGACCTGAATCATTAACCGTTCTGCGGCCTAGCATAGCAATAAATAGTACTTAATTATTGTTATGTGTGAACGATTATTCATCGCCTACTATGAGCGAATACTATATATATGTGACTCTTGATTCATTAAACAAAGGTTTGATTTTGGGTAGCATTTGTACATGGCTTGAACACTAAATTGTAGACAGTATAACACGTGAATTGCGAAACTCTTTTTCTACTATATGTATTCAAACAGGGTATGCTCACCAATACAATTTTTGTATTGACCAAATTATTTTGTACATGTTTCAGGTTATTTTGAGATGCATCCTTTTAAGCTTTCGGATTTATATTTATATTTAGATTTTGATTTATTGTATTTTAGTTTAGTTGCCATTTAGAACTATTGTATTTCATTTCAATGTAATAAACTATTTAATCAATGTATCAATATTTACACTTTTAGTCCATGAGCTATTGAACAATCGTCACTACGTGACACCTCGATGTTTCCGCCATCGGTTGGGGTGTTACACTCACCAATACAATTTTTGTATTGACCAAATTATTTTGTACATGTTTCAGGTTGTTTTGAGATGCATCCTTTAAGCTTTCGGATTTATATTTAGATTTTGATTCATTTTATTTCAATTTAGTTGGCAGTTAGAATCGTTGTATTTCATTTCAATGTAATAAATGATTTAATCAATGTATTCAAATTTGCACTTTAGTCCATGAGCTATTGAACAATCGTCACTACGTGACACCTCGATGTTTCCGCCATCGGTTGGGGTGTTACAACTTATAAGTTTCAGTTTTTAGTAACATATATTTTATACATCGTTGTTTTCTACTTCATCATAACGAATAACCAACAAGCACGATGCACGAGGGGCAAAACAAATGCACCCGCCGCAACGCGCGGGCATTCCTACTAGTACTTATTAACATATCAGTATATATATAAAACCCCTCTCACATAACTAGGGGTGTGAACAAGTGAGCTGTTTGTGAGCTGCTTAATAGCGGCTAGCTAAAAACTTGAATCAACAAGCTGAAACCCCAAGCTCGAGCCTAGCCCGAGCTTCACGTATCTCGCTCAAGCTAGGTTATGAGCTTATACAAGCTTTTTTTAAAATATTTATGTAACAATTATTATTATTATAAAATAAGCAGATCATGAACGTGAGATAAAAAACCACATGGCTACGGAATATTCAAAAGTCACGAGTAAAGTTACCTTGTTGTCTACACCAAAACATATATAAAGATAAATAAGACGGTCGTAAATTATAGCGAGTCGGTTTCTAAATATAGAAAAACCGCAATGATGTATTAGATATAAGCGCCGCGCTGTTTAAAAAACTAAATGGTTTAAAAAAACATTTAAAACAACCTGTTGATTTAAAAATAACGTTACGAAAATTCAAGTTAAAATGTAAATAAAATAACTCAGATGAAGTATTGATATAAAAAATAAACCTATAAACACCATGTAACATAATAGTCGTTAAAAACGAAAAATGATAACTTTATTCCCAAGTTTACTATACTTGAGAATCAAAACCAAAATTTGTACATACATGAAACAATCTACTAAATTTATTTTCAAGTTAAAATTAGGAGAACATAAAAAAAACACCCACAACATAAATCGCCCGTCTGGGTTAGTATTTAAATTTAAAACAATATTTTACATTTAAGACATTTAACTTCTATTTTTTTTAACGTACAACTAGGTAGAAGCCGAGTACTCTGTACGCGGCTCCCAATGACCAAAGGAGCCCTAACTGGCCCTTACCCGGACGGACGGAGCCCTTGGCCCTCCAGCCACCAGTTCTGGAGAAAACCCGATCATCCACGTACACGTCCAAAGACATGACAATGGAATAATTGGTAAAACCCGACGCTCTCAAGAATCAAACCCATGACCTTTCTGCTATAGATCTTCTATCACTGAGCCTTCATATCACCCCACCATAACATGGGTGGTATTTAATTTCTATTATAATTTGCCTTTTTGTTAAGTCACTTTATTTTCATACATTTACTATTTATTGATCATATTTTTATAATTTTATGCACAAACTCATATCTCTCGTTCACTATACTTTTTATTTTACTATACTTTTTATTTTTAAATTTATTTTATATTATACCTTTCTCATATACATATATTATACACACACAAAGTGGTGGTGGTCCATCAAGTATACTGGAAAATTTACTTGGAAATCAAGCAACCCTGTCCTCCATGGCAAAAAGCATCCATCATCATCTGTACTACTCTACATCGAAAAACGCATGTGAACTCACTCTCTCTCTCTCCCCCTCTCCTTTCCAAAATTAATTTATTAAATACATTGCGACATAAATTAAGTTACATAACCGCACACTAAAGTGTAGAGCATATTTCCATGAAAATATAAGCCATTACTAACAATAACATGCTTATATACATTTTATAAGAGTCGACCACCAACAACTGAAATCCAGTAATCCACATATATGTTGGCCGGTCGGGCACGTCTTTTGTGTAAATATATACTATCGCTTAGAGCTCTCATTTAAAAAAATTATACATATATTCCACCTACGGTGGGTGGTCATGTGGATGATGGATAGAGCTTGGACCGGTTTAGGTCTCAAGTTCGACTCCTGACACAAGCATGCCAATGAAGAGGAGAGCCTGTAAGCCAGTGGATGCGCAGGTTCGAATCTGAGGCGACCCGGTTTTCATCCGGCTGTTACTCCAGCGAGGTTAACTCGTGTGGAGGCAGTACGGTTTCCGGGCGAACACCGCAGCCCCCACCGTACCAGCGTGGACCCGGTTCAGACAACATAGTCTGGACGCGTGGGTGGTCAGGGCCTGCCGATTAGGCGGGTGTGATGATCTCTGCCACACCAGTTAAGAAAGTCACCGTGCAAAAAAAAAATCTTTTTTAATTAATAGATAATGCTGTTCACTACTAGAAAACTGAGCAATTGCGACCGCATTTTCGGTCGCAAAACGGTTGCAATTGCTCTTTTGCAACCGTTTTACGACTGAAAATGTAGTCGGAAAAACACTCGACGCAAATTCCCTATTGCGACTAAGTTGCGACCGCTTCTACTTTTTGCGACTCAGATTTTGCGACTGCTAGAATGATCGCAAATATTGCGACCTCTCTACTTTGTTTTGAGACAATTGTATTGCGACGTTTTTGCGACCGCATAAATTGCGACTGTTTTGTGTCTGCTTGCATTTTACAAAATTGCAACCGTCTTTGCGGTCGCAAAATGTATTTTGTATTATTTTCTTATTATTTTTTAGCCGTATGCTATTTTGACCTGCTTATAATGTCATATTTTTTAAATTTAAGCATTTATCAAATTTTCACAATTATATAAAACATTCAACTTAAAATATCCAATACCTGAGTTATCATAACAAGATACATATTCAAAAGAAAGTATTTATATCCTAAGTCTATGATTAGATTCCTTGAAACCAAACTTTTAAAATTTCTTCAACGTTTGCCATTCTTTCGTTCATAGCCTCTTTCTCCGCCTTATCTTTCTCTTTTTCCATCACCAACCCCACAATAATTCCGTTGAGCCTTTCTTTCTCTTCTTCTTTTTCTTTCACTATATCTTGGATGATCGCGTTCAATTTTTCAATCTAATAAACCAATGCAAATAAATTTATTAAATTCAAACTGAAACACAACCATTATTAAGTGGAATTCCTCATATTACAAGTATAACAATGGGATTAAAGGCCTTTTGCCATTTACAATGACATGAAATTACAAGCATATGTTATTACTTGTACATGAATTTAACAATAAACCTATTCCATCTAGCATCTTTCAATAAACCTACATAATAGTCCAAATGCACTACATAAAGCCTCCTAAATCGCTTTACTAAAAAGAAACAGATTATTATAATCAATAAGACACCACTTTATATATTTGACGTGTGTGCAATAAAGATAATTATTTCTTTTGACAATTTGACGGGTTTGGATTTAGACGTTTGACTATAAGATACACAAACATAAATGCAGCGTCTCCTAAATTGTTGCCTAAATCTGGTTAAACTTTGAACCAAGTGAATCAATAGGACTGTAAAGTTTGAAGTTTAGTAACAAAAAGCTTACAAATGCATCAGCAATAGATCCTTTTTCTCCTGCTAATACACGCCTTAGAGATTCTGCATTATATTTAGCGTCACCACCACTCAAGTCATCTACAGACTACAGTGCAACGAAGCATCCCAAAATCCACTATTGAATAAAAAACATAAGTTCATCAGATCATGGAAGTATATATAATAGGAACACAAAGACTATTTAAAAGTAGACACCATTAATACTAATTGTTGATTTTTTTACATTGTATCATATACCAATTGGAATTATAAAGCATATATATTTATCAAATAAGTTGCACCTCGTTGTTCATGCAAGTCCAGTTGGTAATAGCATTTAACAAAATTACAGATCATATATTTTTATGACGGAAAATTTAACTGAATAAGAAACTTACAAGGATCAAAGGAGTATTTCTCAACTGAATCCTCGGTAACATCAAGAACAAGTCCCGGCCCTAGAATTGTAGATATTTAAAAAATTAAAAATATGTCTCTAGAACTAAATAAGAATGTACTTGGTACATGTTTATAGCTAAACTATGTTAGAATTTTTTTTTTCTTGCCAACCTTTGTTTTTCTTTGTTTTTTGGCATTTTTGGAAGTACATTGAATGTTTAGAACATGGGTGTCAAGTATAAGTGATTAACATGCTAACAACTCGCTAAAAAAAGGGACAAAAGCATAAAACAATTCTTACCAAGAGGACTCATTTCATCTAAGCCTTCAGAGTGTACGACTAGTGCTCTTTTCATGCCAAACCGTTGAAGTGATTTTGCCATTTTATGAACCTACGCAACATAAACTTTGCTCAAAACAAGTTTAATAATATATGTGAAGAAGGCTGTAATTCTTTTTAAACTAACAGAAACCAAATGGCCCCTTTCATGCACCATTAAAGTGGTAATGCCGACCGATTACTTATGAATGGGTTGATTTCGGTTGTATTTGATCTCATCATATAACCAATTCCTGCCTTGTTCACACACCTTTTCATCCCCTAACACAATAAAAAAAACAAATTAGAGCATATATTTGCATGAACTTTAATGACAAATATGCCCTGTTTTACTTCATTCACTGACTTTTGTCGAAGATAACCAAAGCATAGCCAAACGACAACTGATTCTGTTTTCAAAGACAATCTTTTAAAAGAACGCTAAATACCATAATAAGGGAATTGAGTCATTGACAAACCTCAGGTTCTAAATCAATTGCAACACCCAATTCTTCTAGTACATCAGCACTTCCACATGCAGATGAGCTTGACCTGCTACCTTGCTGCAACATATAATTTGAATCATTTAATGTCGATGTTAAACATAATCCTTCAAGATCATCCCAAGACATAAAAAATAGAGACATTGCAAAATATAAGGGCAGGGCGGAGCGGGTAACTGGACAAACATGTAACTTTTTAGTACATACCAAAATGGGTTCGAGTTGGTTGGACAAACACACAAACACTTTTCAATAAATAAATAGTTTGTTAAATATGATTGCATAAGCTATGTTATCACAATAACAAGCAAACTTTTATTACTGAAACGATTTTGGAGGTTTTATCAATTTGGATACACTTTGGATGACTATGACCCGTTTACCGTTTACCGTTTTTGGTTTTTTAGTTAATCTATAAGCTTAACCAATTTGACCCTTCAGAGATAACCCACAAACCAAACCACTCATGTATAGGTATGCATTGAAATTGCCAGCTTTAAGACTAAAGGTTTGGCTATAATTTACTAAAAGCTGAAACAAAATTCAACCTTTGCAACTCTTGCTCCACAGGCGGCTGCTAATATGGATGACCCGGTAGAAATATTTACAGTGTTTGATCACCACCTGTTCCAACGATGTCCACTGCATCACCTAACCCTTCTAATATTTCACAAACATTATAGAAGTTGGTTCATTTTTAATTAAAAAAAAAAAAATTGTTACTGTGGTGCATCATCTAACAAATTTTTATGGTAGTCCATACCTAGGTTAAACATCCTCAATCTGCAACTAAGTGAATCATAATCCCTATCTAATTACTTTTTTTTTTTTTGTTAAAATTTGATGCAGTGGATACCTATTGATTCAAAACAACATTCTAAACATACACGTGAGAAAATACATTCTTGCTTCAATGATGGAAGTGATACTAGTTTAATATTAAATTCATTTAGTTAAAACACGACACTTTTAATGCAAATAACAAAATCAAGAGCTAGCATGGATAGTATGTAAAACCATATAACAACACTAGCAACAACAAAGCTTCAACTAGTAAAACAAATGATCCATTTCATTGCTAAAGTCAATATTACAACGCCTTTGACATTGGATACGCTTTACCGATCAAATTTCAATAAAACCAGCTAATGAAACCAAAACCTAAACCAAAACCGAATCTCAATCCAAAACAAACACCATAACTCATCATTAATAACAGCACATAATATATATATCAGCAACAACACTAGCATATCAATAAACCGAAACCGAAACCAAAACCGTAAACAAAAGAACCACAAACAGCCACCAAAAATCATTAAAGCAAGTCATAGGTTCGAATCTATTACAATCAAATACTATACAATAATAACAATCAGATCTGTATAACAATAATAACAATAGTGACTAACACAACAATTAACTGATGGTTCGGATCTGGATATACCTTCACAAACTCTTCGATAGTGGATTGTAGCTTCGATGTTTTTGTTTAGCGTTCGAACAGAGAGCAAGCATCGAAGGTAGCTGGAACCAATAACTAATGGTTCATCAGGCTGATACCTAACATTAAAAAAAAAAACCTTACATTATCAATTTAGCAGTTAATAATAATATAACTGATGGTAACTGCAATCGTAACTGCACAACACAATCACTAATTGCCCAATAACTGAGCATCTAAATCACACATCTCACAATTCATACATCCGATCTACCTCAACAATAAGTAATGACATAAAACCACACATAATAATAAACAAATTCAACCACGAGAAACAACAATCTGACAGTATTAACAGCATCAGCATCAACAAACTTGACATAACCAGTAACGAGCATACAGATCGATATAAAATATTATAAATACATCAAACAAAACAAAACAAAACAACAAATAATTACAATATGTGAATAGATAAGTGAATAATAATAATAATAATAATAACTAAGATAAAAATAACTAAATTATACATTCTATCTTGTTTTGAAATTAGGAATCGGTTATGTTTTATTATTAAATAAAAGTTAATAATAATAATCACTAACTGCAATCCCAATAACTGTACAGAGCTTCATGAATAAACAGATTCATCAGATAAATAAAACCTAACAACGATCGTTAATAAAAAAAAGAGGGAGGGAGAGAGAGAGAGAGAACCGGAATTGAGGAATTGACAATGCGATTGAAGGTCGAAGGCGATGAAGGGTTTTATGGCGATTGAAGGTCGAAGGCGATTGAAGGGTTTTGAATGGTGAATGGTGAATGGTGAAGGCTGATAAGGTTTTATTGTATTTTTTTTAGTTTTTAGTGAAATTACAAAATTACCCTTACTCTTTAATTATTACTGCGACCGTTTTGACGGTCGCAAATTGCGCGGTCAGAACGCGGTCACAAATCCCACAATAATGATTATACTTTAACGTTTTTTGACTGTTTTGCGACCGAAAGTAATCGGTCGCATCATTTGCGATCGTTTTATGACCGTTTTGTGGTCAATCGCAAATGTTGCTACCGATAATAGATCGGTCGGAAAAAGATTGCTAATTTTGCGACCGCTTTTTACGGTCACAAGTTCTGGTTGCAATTGCTTATTTTTCTAGTAGTGGTTGTACTTGAGTTGTGTGTGACCAATTAGTAAAGAGAAAGATTACCGTAAAAAGAAACTTAACCTAAAAGGGATAAAAAGGATTTTGAAGTGTTAATCTAAATGAATCATTGGATAGATTAAAATGGTGAATACATACGTTGGATTTTTCAAAAGTGAAGGGAAAAGACAAAATAGGTATAACCTACCATTGTTGAGTTTCACATAATTTTTAAACGTCCATAACATTTTTATACGACATTATTTTATTTTTAAATATACTATAAGAACAAGATTTCCATCCTCTTTTATTTGCATACCCTATTGCTATACTTGTTTTTTTTTTAAAAAAAAATTGTTGGGGTTGATAATTTGTGTTTTTATCAAGTATAACTTGTGTTTTTATGAGATATAACTTGTGTTTTTATCAGGTATAACTTGCGTTTTATTATGTATAACTTGCATCTTTTTATCAGATATAACTTATATTTATCATGTATAGCTTGCGTTTTATCATATATAACTTGCGTTTTAGCATGCATAACTTGCGTTTTAGCAGGTCGTTTTAGCATATCGTCTTATCAGGTATAACTTGCGTTTCTAAAACGCAAGTATACCCTCAACAAAACACAAGCTATCAACCCAACAATTTTTTTAATGTATAGCAATAGGGTATACAAATGAAGTAGGATAAAAAGCTTGTTTTTATGGTATAGTTTTTTTTTTTTTTTATAAATAATGTCGTATTAAAAAGTTACGGTTGTTTTAAAAATGGGGGTGAAACTTTAATGACGCAGTGATTTTACCATCATGCTCCTAGTTATCTAGTTTAATCTATGACTAATAATCATTTTTTTACTTTTTACACTAAGCTACTTTTTACGTTAATCTTACCCATTAGTAAATACCATAATAAAAAAACACTATAATTATATTTAATATATTGATTGGTAAATAACAAAGTATCATAAAAAAACACTCTACTTTTGTTCTTTCTTACTAAAAGACAGGGCCGGCTCTGAAAATTCAGGTGTCCGGGTCGAGCCGCAAAATATGCGCCCCTTAGTTTTAGGTCTTTTAAGCAATGTTTTCATAACCGAAGCGGGCGTTGAACCCGTGTCCTTACCAGTTCCCTAGTTGGACCGGTCGAACCGGATATAGAACTGAAAGTGTCGTAATAATTATAAAAATTAATATGTTTAGCTAATTGGCTCATAAAAAACCACTATTTCTTAAAATTCCATAATAATTTGAAGGACCGTTATTTTATGTCTAGATCGACTTTAAAAGTTTTTTAATAGAATGAATTTGACTTGCATCATGTGCAAAAGCATAAGACAATTATTGTTTTGTAGTACTACTATATATTAAAATTTACTGCAAAGGCTGTACAATTACTGTACCACAACACAAATATCAAGTAACATACTTTAACTTTTTTTTAATTATGTTGTATCCTTCTAATCTAGTTTTTCATGTATGACTCATCTTCTTCCTTATTTACTCTTCACCTTCTTACGTTTATAACCAGTGATGGATGAGATCTTTTTTTGGGTCGAAAAGAAAAAAAAATGTTTGCAGAAAGAAAACACTTGTCGTCGCTCAAAGTGCCCTTTTAGAAACTGAGCCCGGGCCGGGAGTCCTCCCTGCACCCCCTCAAGGCCGGCCTTGCTAAAAGAGATCATATATTTATTAATTTATATAGTTAAAATTATTTGATATATTTATAGGTAAATTATATTTTATATATAAGTGTAAAAAAGAATAACATAGCGAAAGTAGATAAGTTGGCTAGTGTTTACATTTCAAAATGAAGAATCTGGGTTGAGTCCCACTTCTAGGATGGCAATGGGTCAGATTCGGGCCAAGTAATACCCATACCAGTTGTAAACTTGTGTCCCATACCTGGCTCAATACCCGTTCGGTATTTTTTGAGTAATTATCCATCAGGTATCAGACATAACCACTGACATCGGGCATACTCGTTAAGTTTCTAGTATTATAGTTATATTACGATGTTTGTTTATATAGCAACTATTTCAATTTCAAATCAAAATATGATTCATTACATACATCTAAGTTTTATTATAAATAAATAATATTATCAAACACATATTCCAAAAGAAATTTAGTTTTTTCACATAATAAACCTACTAAAATAATGCACTAATAGAAGAGGGTTAACAGAAAACACAAATATAAATAAAATTCTTCGAGTATATGATTCGAGTATATAGTTAAGATTAAACGGGTATGTGGTTTTGAGTAATCTAATGGGTATCACCTAATCTCCTACTTATTTCTTACCCGTGCAAATAGTAGAAACTAATTTCATACTAAGTCTCATACCAGTCGGGCTTCGAGTGACTCGTCTCGTCGATCCTTCTCATAGTCCATGTTTCAATGATGACCTAATGAACCCCGAAAATTCCATAATAGACTTTCTCACCTGTGTTTTATGAATGGGTTTGTTTGTTGATGTAATATAGAGCGCTAACATCTAGCTCTTTATTGGGTAGGGTCAGGATTTAATGATAAAGCTATAGATCGTTCTAGTAAGAGGTTAGAAGGGTCATGATCACCGTGAAAACTAAATCCATGAATGTTGAAATTGATTCAAGACTGGCATTGCATATGATGAGATCGCATAATGTCACTGTCACACCACGACAAAGGCGGAAACACGTGGCGCGACGGTTCAAAAGCATAAAGTCAAGGTTATGGCTAAACACAAGTAATTTAAAGAAAATGGGTCATTTATTATGACGTCGAATTAGTTTCAAACATTACACAAAAGATAATTGTTTTTGAATTAAACTTTAGAGGTTTCTCAAATATATCCCAAATGCCTTGGGAAATAAAGGTGAAACCCCACAAAAGCTCGACGTTTGCATTGGAGATTTCCCGACCCTGCCTGCTTGATCTTTCATCCTCTAATTACCTGAAAGATATGTTTAAAAAGTTTCGTCAATATAAATATATTGGTGAGTTCACAGGTTTTCAGTTTCTAAAACTTGAATACTTGGGAATACCATGTTATGACAATATATAGGAGTTGCAAATTCCTATAAATCTACTTGAGACTATAATCAAACCAAGACATATAATAATTGTGCCCCGCTCCAAGTCGTTACTCGGTTTCCCACGACTTAAGTTCAGAATATTTGCACCCCAGGCATAACCTAATGCATAATCGACGCTATCGATTTGGGGTGGGCCTTGTCAGGCACCAATAGTACTATTCGAATATTCCTCCGGTTTCAATTCCCTGAACAAATGATTATAGAGGCGAGGACTCAACCCCGAGTGGCGGTCACACCTCAAGTATTAAATCCGTCAAACACTATCCCTAACATATCTTTCCCCCGGAAAACGTAAAAATAGTTTAAAATGGGGCCGTGAAACTCACCTGTAACTGCGTCTGGCTCAATGAGGTGAATAGCAAAGGGTGGTCTTGCACCTATAAACGTCCTAAACGTATAAGTCACTATTCCTATAGTGTATGTGCCTTGGCAAGTTGTACACCCAACTCCCGACCACAAGTGGTTCCAAATCCCGTTTAATTATGCGTGTATCCCAGGTGTTGTTGGCGTTACATTACCCTTTGTGTTACAAGTTATATATTACTCTTGTTAATATTCCCATAACTTGTATCTTATTATCATCGACTCGACTTCACTTAACATATAATTATTTTCCCATTTAAATAATTATACTTAAGATCGCATCACTCGATATAATATATACTTCAATCCTCGACCCGACTCACTTTGCCACACATTTGTTTTCCCATTTAAACAAATATGCTAAGATTTTGTCGTTCGATCGTATATCCTTAACGTCCGATTCAACTCACCATACCGTATATTTATTCTCCCATTTAAACAAATATACTAGGATTTCGTTGATACGACATACACATATATATATCCTTGTCTTCTCGTCGCGGTTTTCCTTCCCGCATATCTACTTTCCCATTAAGTAGATATACTAGAATTTTGCCGAGACGCGCGTACACGTATATATATATAAATGTGTAATTTTTCTTGTTAAGTATATACGTTTGTTTTAACGTCTTATTCGTTTACGTCAAGTGTTTCTCCCACGAATTAATCCTCCAACACTTAGGAAAGTGTTTATTTATTTTCACCCAAAGTATATATATATATTTTACCTCTTAAAATATATATTTTTCTTATCTTGCCGCAATGGCATTTTTCTCATATTTTGTCCGGTTACGGTTTGTTAACGCGTTTTAGTTCGATATCTTAACTCGATTAGTTAATTTTTCCAAGTTTTTCCCAACATGTATTTTATAGAAATATTTTCCATATTTCTTCCTATTTTCACATGTTACTTGGATGGTTAAAATACTTATGTATTTTTAACCCAACTTGTCAACTTAACTACAAAAATGTTTCCAACACTTTTATATTCCCATTTATATAAAAGTATTCATTTTTGTATAAGTTTCCCAAGTTTGTTTAATATTTTTATAAAATCTCTATTTTATAAAAATCCTTATGTTAAACCCTTTATATTTTTATAACTTTCAAAAATACACTTTTATACAAAATACCCAAGTATTTCTACTAGTATTTACAAAATCATCCTTAGACTTTAATACTTACATTTTTGACACCAAACTTTCCATACTTGTATTTTTGGACTAATAGTTTCTAAAATGTTCATTTTAGTCCCTTAACTTTCAAAGTTACAATTTTAGTCCCTTAACTTACAAAAGTTGCATTTTTCTATTCTAACTTTCAAAGTTGGCATTTTTCACTCAAAATAGTTAACTTTGAAGATTCAACTTTTTATTGGTAAGTTATTTTTGTATCAAAACACTTGTGTTAGTCTTATATTCCATATGAAAGACTAATTATATGTGTGTTTTATGTATTTGTCCATTTTATCAAAATTTCATTCATCTAAGTGAGTTAACTTTAATTTTCCATCTTTTTCATTTATGAACTTCTAACATGTTTTACCACATATTATAACTTAAATGATCATAATAAGATGAATTAAAGTTAGTTTTAACATATTCAAGTTCATCTCAAAATATTAACCAAAACATCATCCTACTTAATCTTATATGTAAACTTCATATATTTTCAAGACTAATATATCATCATCATCAAATCCATGGTTTATTTTTATATCTTTAACCTTCCATTTTATACATGAAAACTTATTAAAGATTATGTTCAAAACCATTTTTAAACCCTTCATGTACAACTTGCTACTAGGAACACATACATGAAAAATAACAATCAAAAACAAGATTAAGAAGCTTACTACTAGCACAAGGCTAGGGAAGACAAAACCTTGGATTTGAGAGGGGTTTAGTGTGTTCTTCCTAGTGGTTTAGCTCCAAGCTCTTGAAACACACAAAAGGGGTTTGGATGATGGATGATTTTGAGTATTTTGGAGAAGTAAAAACTTGAAAGAACAATGTGTGTGTGTTGGGTAAAACCTACGGCCAAGAGGAAAGGGAAGAGAAGAGTTTGCTTTGTTTCTTCTATCTTCTAACACATGTTATTTATAACCTTATCACATGTAAGCTTCCTTGGATTTTATGATCATTACTAAGATATGAGAGATATGTAATGTACTAAAGTTGATCTTGGATGGGTGTGGGAAGGGTGTGGTGGCCGTGAGTTTTGAGAAGACAAGAGGGGTGGAGTGCAAATCTTGGCTAATCTTCATGCACCATCATAATCCTACTTATAAGACCTTTCATCCATGCATGCATACTTGTGTCATGATGGTTAAGAGTGTTGTCTTGGCCTTTAGTGGCCTATGGCCGAAAATTTGGCTCAAGGGGACAAGAATTGAGCCACTTTTGTACTAGTGTTCACTCATGCTTTTCTTACAACTTTTGGCCTCACATGTGTGCATGCTTTATTAGGTTTCTAGATGTTAATTATTAAACATAAAATGTGAGTGTAATAAGGCTCTTAGGCCGGCCCCAAGTGGGTTTAAGTGGGGTCTACAACTTCAAATATTTACCCATTAATTGTTATGTTTAATCCCCCGTCGTTCGGGTGTCGTTCGGGTATTTTTCGGGTTTTAATCACGCGTCATCCGGACATTAAATATACCTTAAATAACACTTAAATATAGTCTATTTTAAGCGTTGATTGATTATTTAGGCTTTTACCGGGTGAAATTATGAGTTATACGCGTATCGGGTGCGATACGCGCACTTTATTCGTTACCGGGAGATTTGTACAAGACGTTTTCATTTATGGTTTTGGAGTTCCAAAACTCATTATATCTTATGAAAATACCCTTTATTCCATATCCTGGGTGTCCGGGATTCATTTCGTTTATTTAATTATTACCGGGTAATTGTCAACATCCGTACCGGATAGCTTATTCGCACATGATCCAATCATGCTTTACCATTAAACGTATGCATTCCTATGCACTATTTGGAAATTGCTATTCCCTAAGGCCTTGCTAATTAAATCACACATAATTGCATTTAATTACGTTAATCATATATTAATTAATTGTACGGAATTACCTTATTTTTGCCGGTTGTTACATTCTCCCCCCGTTAAGAGAATTCCGTCCCGGAATTCACTTCGAGTTCTCCGGTACAGGTGTCTTCTCGAATAGGGCGGGGTATTTTTGCTTCATCCGGTCCAGCCTTTCCCACGTGAACTCCGGTCCACGCTTGGCATTCCAGCGCACTTTGACCAACCTGATCTTGCTGCGCCTTAATTTTTGGACCTTCCAGTCAGTTACCTCGATTGGTTCTTCCACAAAATGTAACTTGTCGTCAATCTGGATCTCGTCAGCAGGAATAATGAGAGTTTCGTCGGATAGGCACTTTTTCAAGTTCGACACATGAAACGTGTCGTGTATTCCACTAAGCTCTTGAGGCAACTCGAGCTTGTATGCCACTGTGCCTACCCTCGACAAGACTTTGAATGGTCCAATATATCGCGGGTTCAGCTTCCCGCGCTTCCCAAAGCGCGCGACACCTTTCCAAGGTGACACTTTCAGTAGGACCCTGTCTCCGACTTGAAACTCTAAAGGCTTTCGCCTCATATCAGCATAGCTTTTCTGGCGGTCCCGGGCCGCTTTGAGGCGTTCCTTTATCAAAAAGACCTTGTCCGTGGTCTCTTGAACAATTTCGGGCCCGGTGAGTTGCTTTTCCCCAACTTCCGCCCAACACAATGGCGATCGGCACTTGCGTCCATATAGAGCTTCAAACGGCGCGGCTTGAATGCTCGTATGATAACTGTTGTTATAAGAAAATTCTACCAATGGCAAGTGCGTATCCCAATTACCTCCGAAATCAATCGCGCATGCCCGTAGCATATCTTCCAATGTCTGGATGGTTCGTTCACTTTGACCATCCGTTTGGGGATGATATGCGGTGCTCATGTCGAGGCGAGTACCGAGGGCTTCGTTCAAACTTTCCCAAAATCTGGAAGTGAAACGACTATCTCGATCAGAGATGATAGATACAGGTACACCGTGTTTAGATACCACTTCCTTAATGTACAAGCGGGTCAGTTTCTCCAATCTGTCCGTTTCGCGAATCGGGAGGAAGTGTGCAGATTTCGTCAATCGATCTACGATTACCCAGATCATGTCATGGCCGCTTGTCGTCTTAGGTAACTTGGTAATGAAATCCATGGTGATTCGTTCCCATTTCCATTCCGGTATTTCCGGTTGCTGGAGCAAACCGGAAGGTCTCTGGTGCTCAGCCTTGACCTTTGCGCAAGTCAAACATCGCGTAACATAGGCTGCTATATCCCTTTTGAAATTCGGCCACCAATAAAGTTCCTTCAAATCGTGGAACATCTTGTCTGCACCCGGGTGAACCGAATATCTAGAACTGTGAGCTTCGGCCAATACTAGCTCACGCAATCCACCATATACTGGAACCCAAATTCTATTCATGAAATACAGTGTCTGGTCCGCTTTTGGTTCCAGCGAATCAACCATCTTTCGTAACCTTTCACCTTTGACATTCTCGGGTTTGAGGGCGTTAACTTGAGCTTCACGAATTCGTTCAGTCATATTCGTGTGGATAGTCAATCCCAAAGCTCGAACACGCAATGGCTTAACCCGTTCCTTGCGACTCAAGGCGTCGGCTACGACGTTCGCCTTACCGGGATGGTACTTTATCTCACAATCGTAATCGTTTAATAATTCAACCCATCGCCGTTGTCGCATATTCAAATCCTTCTGATCGAAGATGTGCTGTAAACTCTTGTGATCAGTGAAAATCGTGCACTTGGTTCCGTACAAATAGTGCCTCCATATCTTGAGAGCGAACACCACTGCACCCAATTCCAAATCGTGTGTAGTGTAGTTCTTCTCATGGATTTTCAGTTGCCTGGAAGCATAAGCTATTACTTTTTCTCGCTGCATCAATACACAACCCAAACCTTGATGCGAGGCATCACAGTAAACCACAAAATCTTCCGTACCGTCTGGAAGTGACAGTATCGGAGCGCCACATAACTTGTCTTTTAACAATTGGAACGCTGCCTCTTGCTTTTCCGTCCACTCAAATTTCCTGTCTTTTTGGGTTAACATGGTTAAAGCTTGCGCTATCTTTGAAAAGTTCTCGATGAACCTCCTGTAATAACCCGCGAGGCCTAGAAATTGTCGTACTTCGGTAGGAGTTCGAGGTGCTTCCCAATTTTTAATCGCCTCGATCTTGGCTGGATCAACGTGTATGCCCTTCTTGTTTACCACGTGACCTAAAAAGTGAACTTCCCGAATCCAAAAGTCACATTTCGAGAATTTAGCATAGAGCTTCTCTTTGCGTAATACTTCAAGAATTAACCGAAGGTGATTCTCGTGGTCTTCTTTCGTACGTGAATAGATCAAAATATCGTCAATGAAGACAATGACGAATTTGTCCAGGTATGGCTTACACACGCGGTTCATTAGGTCCATGAAAACCGCTGGTGCGTTGGTCAAGCCGAACGGCATTACCAAAAATTCATAGTGTCCATACCGGGTTCTGAAGGCCGTTTTTGGTACATCTTCTTCTTGTATACGCAACTGGTGATAGCCTGACCTCAAATCGATCTTGGAGTAATAGCTGGAACCTTGGAGCTGATCAAATAAATCGTCGATCCTGGGGAGGGGATAGCGATTCTTGATGGTTAGCTTGTTCAGCTCTCGATAGTCGATGCACATGCGGAATGTGCCATCCTTCTTCTTCACAAATAAGACGGGAGCTCCCCAAGGTGAGAAACTCGGTCTTATAAAACCTTTGTCCAATAATTCTTGTAGCTGGCTGGACAGTTCCTGCATCTCTGATGGAGCTAGGCGGTATGGCGATCGTGCCACAGGAGCTGCTCCGGGAACGAGGTCGATGCGGAACTCGACTTGTCGAGGTGGTGGCAACCCCGGCAAATCTTCTGGAAATACATCCGGAAAATCTCTGGCGACTGGAATGTCTTCCAACTTTCGCTCGTCGGCCTTCTTGTCCACTACGTGTGCCAAGAACGCGACAAGCCCTTTTCTCAGACACTTACGAGCCTTCATGCTCGAAATAATCCTTAATGGCGTCCCGTGTCTTTCCCCTTGAATTGAGAGAGTTTCACCGCTTGTGAGGGGAACCTGAATAACCTTATCGTTGCAAACCACAATGGCACGGTGTGCGGACAACCAATCCATGCCAACAACGATGTCAAAACTTCCCAATACGACCGGTAATAGATCAATCCCAAACTCGTGCCCACAGAGTTCTAACTTACAATCTTTAGCTACCTCTCTCGTTTCAATAGTTTTACCATTAGCCAGTTCTATAGAGTAGGGTGTATCTAGTTTGCTAGTTTTTAAACCAAGTAGTCTTTTAAACTCAATGGATACGAAGCTAAAGTCAGCACCGGTATCAAATAATACAGAGGCATAATGACCATTTAGAGGAAACGTACCAGTGACCACATTGGGGTCTTGCCGTGCGTCACCGGCTCCAATAACAAATGCCCGGCCACGGGCCTGATTGTTGACTTTGGGGCAATCTTTCTTCCAATGGTCCAACGACCCACATGCAAAACAGGGTCTGGCCCCTCCATTCTTTGGTGCTCCAGATCGGCACTCTTCAGTCTTGTGCCCGTTGCGGTGGCACTTCCCGCAAGTCAATCCATTGTTTCTCCCTTGGTTTCCCTGTTTGTTGTTGTTATTGTTACCACGTCCTGTGGCGGCATAACCCTTTCCTTTCTTGTTCGAGCTTCCTGATGCTCGATCCCTTTTCCCTTCATCTCTCTTCCTTTTCCCAAACCTTTGCCCGTTACCCTGATCATTGGTTGTAACTGCTGAACTTGATCCTTGTTTCTTGCCCTCAACACTACTTGCTTCAGAAATTTTCAACCCAGAGACTTGGCGGATTAAGGTACCCATGCGGATAGCATCCTCAGTCAGACTCAGTGCCAGATCAATTGCCTCGCGCATGGTCGTGGGTTTGGAAGAGGTGACCATGCTGCGAATCTGTGGTGCTAGCCCGAATAGGTAACGTTCCACTTTGTTCTTCTCTGGTGTAACCAGGCGAGGTACCAATCGTGCGAGATCATGAAACCTTGACGTATACCCAGTGACGTCTGCTCCTATCATGGTGAGGTTCCAGAATTCAGTTTCCAACTTCTGAACTTCACTTGCCGGGCGGTATTCGGCTGTCATTAGTTCTTTCAGTGCCGCCCATGATAGGGAGTATGCGACCTCATCTCCTAAAGATTGTACCTGGCCGTTCCACCAAGTTAGCGCTTGGTCCAGGAACAGATTAGTGGCGTACATGACCGACTGTCGAGGGGTACACCCGCTGATGCGGATAACTGCCTCGGTCTTTTCGAACCATTTGACCAGGCCTATCGATCCCTCAGTTCCGCTGAAGTTTAGTGGCTTACAGTCCAAGAAAGCCTTAAAAGTGCAGCCGCGCTCTCCCGAGGCTGTCCCTGTAATAGTAACATAGTATGTTATTATGGGATGGGAGTTTGTGAAATATTCTCCCATTGCTTTTTCATTTATTTATAAACCTCTTACCACTGGGGGAGGTCTCACGTCGCTCACTCCCTGTCCTGTCATGGGAGTGTTCAGAGCGTGCGGCTTCGTGTTCAGCGATGGCACGAGCTATTCGTTCAGAAATCATAGTTTCGAGCTCAGCTGGTGTTGTGGGCAGTCCGTCTGCACCACTGTTGCTTCGGGTGGCAGGTGCCATTTTCTTCAATAATAATTATCAAAGGTTAATTTGGCAAACATTTATACAATACAAAGCATAAATAACAAACCAAAGCATGAACACAATAATCAACACCATATCATCACACAACATACCAACACATCATATATAAATATAAATAGGAATCAACACAACATCACCACACAAATATACAAACCACAACACATGGAGTAAGCAATAATAGTCATAGACAACAACATATTTCACCATAATAATAAGATTTTTCATTAATTTCAATAATGTCATTACAATGCTTGTTCATAATACAAAATGGAGAATACACTTCTCATACAACACATTGCTTTTGAAATAATAAAACATCATATCATACGCCGTAATACCCGTACGGCTGGGCAAAATGCAGACGAGTGTCATAACCCGTGCTGTACTACCATAGTGCTGCTAGTATATACATAATCTGGTGCGTCTTCAGTGCATCCCCAATATATCCTACTGTGGCGGTGGCGGGGGGTACTGGTACTGCGGCGCGTGCGTACTGATCGTCATACTGATCTTCATGATACGCTCGTACAAGAAATGTCGATGCGCAAAGTGCGCATCCCCTGTGATACCGCACTGAGCGTCCAGGCTCAGCAACTCCTCCGCGTAATGCGCCAAAGCATCCCGCGCATCTATCATCCTCGTCCACATCAGACGTGTCTGATGCTCCACCTGTGTTACGGTGCGCTGCACCGTATCAGCGAGAGTCTGAAAATCCCGCTCTAGTGTGATGGCAGTGGACCATGCTGGTCCAGACAAGGGTGTCGTCCTGGGTGGCTGGGATGGTCCGGGTATGTCTGGGTGTGAGGATGGGAATGGCCCGAAGGGGAATGGTACTGGTATGTGGGGCAGTAAGAAACTGGGTGGTCTGATGGAAAAGTGGTGTGGCATCAGATAAGGGTCCCCTGCACCTAGAGGGTATGGTGCAGGTGTCATGCTGGGTATGGTGGGGATAGGCATAGTCATGGCAATGGTGGGTGGTGGCATGGGCTCAGCTAGGGGGGCTATCAGTGGCTCAGAAACAGTGGCCCACTCTGGAGTGGACACCACTACAGGGGGTGTGGGAGGGCTCGCAGTGGCGAAGGCCTCCAAGCCTGCCCTATGTAGCTCAGAGCTACGGGCGGGACTACCCTCGTGTATAAGTGCGGCTGGTGCTGGCTCCTCCTGGGGTAGGGGCTCGGGTGCTGGTGGGGCTATGGGGTCCGCTGGGGCGTCCTCTAGCATGGGAGCCACTGGCTCCTCCTGGGCAGCCTGAATCTCGGGCACCAGCATGTGCCCTACTGAACCTACTGACTCGTCATCTGAGTCGTCGGATATCCATCCGTTTCTTCCACGGGGAATGGGTAGGAGTCTCATACCAGCAGGTACGTGAATGTGGGGTACCGGTGCCGGCTCGTGCTCGGCGTGAGCCTGGAAAGGAGACTCTGCTGCGTCTGACTGGGCGGGAACTGGTCGCGAAGGACCGGCACAGCCGTCAGGGAAGTCCCTGATGGCACGAACGGGGCGTACGGCCAAAGGTGCGGCCGGTACGATGGGCTGTGGTGCGTCGACCACGGCCGGTGTCCAGTCAGGATCCTCGCTAGGATCTGTCTCGTCTGAATCGTCGTCTGACCCCCCTGCGACGTCCATCTCTACGTCGTCTTCTTCCGCATCGAGTACAACCAACTCGACTGGCTCCGGTGGAGGTGCGGGTATGATCTGGATACTGCTGTCAACACTCGGCGCTATACTTCCCGCGTCCGACATCCTGGCAAAAGAACCGTACATGTATATATGATTTATTTAAATTAGACAGTTATGGCTTACTCTATAGTAACCTTCCTAACTTCTAATTTTCACGTTATAGTTCTGTCACACCACGACAAAGGCGGAAACACGTGGCGCGACGGTTCAAAAGCATAAAGTCAAGGTTATGGCTAAACACAAGTAATTTAAAGAAAATGGGTCATTTATTATGACGTCGAATTAGTTTCAAACATTACACAAAAGATAATTGTTTTTGAATTAAACTTTAGAGGTTTCTCAAATATATCCCAAATGCCTTGGGAAATAAAGGTGAAACCCCACAAAAGCTCGACGTTTGCATTGGAGATTTCCCGACCCTGCCTGCTTGATCTTTCATCCTCTAATTACCTGAAAGATATGTTTAAAAAGTTTCGTCAATATAAATATATTGGTGAGTTCACAGGTTTTCAGTTTCTAAAACTTGAATACTTGGGAATACCATGTTATGACAATATATAGGAGTTGCAAATTCCTATAAATCTACTTGAGACTATAATCAAACCAAGACATATAATAATTGTGCCCCGCTCCAAGTCGTTACTCGGTTTCCCACGACTTAAGTTCAGAATATTTGCACCCCAGGCATAACCTAATGCATAATCGACGCTATCGATTTGGGGTGGGCCTTGTCAGGCACCAATAGTACTATTCGAATATTCCTCCGGTTTCAATTCCCTGAACAAATGATTATAGAGGCGAGGACTCAACCCCGAGTGGCGGTCACACCTCAAGTATTAAATCCGTCAAACACTATCCCTAACATATCTTTCCCCCGGAAAACGTAAAAATAGTTTAAAATGGGGCCGTGAAACTCACCTGTAACTGCGTCTGGCTCAATGAGGTGAATAGCAAAGGGTGGTCTTGCACCTATAAACGTCCTAAACGTATAAGTCACTATTCCTATAGTGTATGTGCCTTGGCAAGTTGTACACCCAACTCCCGACCACAAGTGGTTCCAAATCCCGTTTAATTATGCGTGTATCCCAGGTGTTGTTGGCGTTACATTACCCTTTGTGTTACAAGTTATATATTACTCTTGTTAATATTCCCATAACTTGTATCTTATTATCATCGACTCGACTTCACTTAACATATAATTATTTTCCCATTTAAATAATTATACTTAAGATCGCATCACTCGATATAATATATACTTCAATCCTCGACCCGACTCACTTTGCCACACATTTGTTTTCCCATTTAAACAAATATGCTAAGATTTTGTCGTTCGATCGTATATCCTTAACGTCCGATTCAACTCACCATACCGTATATTTATTCTCCCATTTAAACAAATATACTAGGATTTCGTTGATACGACATACACATATATATATCCTTGTCTTCTCGTCGCGGTTTTCCTTCCCGCATATCTACTTTCCCATTAAGTAGATATACTAGAATTTTGCCGAGACGCGCGTACACGTATATATATATAAATGTGTAATTTTTCTTGTTAAGTATATACGTTTGTTTTAACGTCTTATTCGTTTACGTCAAGTGTTTCTCCCACGAATTAATCCTCCAACACTTAGGAAAGTGTTTATTTATTTTCACCCAAAGTATATATATATATTTTACCTCTTAAAATATATATTTTTCTTATCTTGCCGCAATGGCATTTTTCTCATATTTTGTCCGGTTACGGTTTGTTAACGCGTTTTAGTTCGATATCTTAACTCGATTAGTTAATTTTTCCAAGTTTTTCCCAACATGTATTTTATAGAAATATTTTCCATATTTCTTCCTATTTTCACATGTTACTTGGATGGTTAAAATACTTATGTATTTTTAACCCAACTTGTCAACTTAACTACAAAAATGTTTCCAACACTTTTATATTCCCATTTATATAAAAGTATTCATTTTTGTATAAGTTTCCCAAGTTTGTTTAATATTTTTATAAAATCTCTATTTTATAAAAATCCTTATGTTAAACCCTTTATATTTTTATAACTTTCAAAAATACACTTTTATACAAAATACCCAAGTATTTCTACTAGTATTTACAAAATCATCCTTAGACTTTAATACTTACATTTTTGACACCAAACTTTCCATACTTGTATTTTTGGACTAATAGTTTCTAAAATGTTCATTTTAGTCCCTTAACTTTCAAAGTTACAATTTTAGTCCCTTAACTTACAAAAGTTGCATTTTTCTATTCTAACTTTCAAAGTTGGCATTTTTCACTCAAAATAGTTAACTTTGAAGATTCAACTTTTTATTGGTAAGTTATTTTTGTATCAAAACACTTGTGTTAGTCTTATATTCCATATGAAAGACTAATTATATGTGTGTTTTATGTATTTGTCCATTTTATCAAAATTTCATTCATCTAAGTGAGTTAACTTTAATTTTCCATCTTTTTCATTTATGAACTTCTAACATGTTTTACCACATATTATAACTTAAATGATCATAATAAGATGAATTAAAGTTAGTTTTAACATATTCAAGTTCATCTCAAAATATTAACCAAAACATCATCCTACTTAATCTTATATGTAAACTTCATATATTTTCAAGACTAATATATCATCATCATCAAATCCATGGTTTATTTTTATATCTTTAACCTTCCATTTTATACATGAAAACTTATTAAAGATTATGTTCAAAACCATTTTTAAACCCTTCATGTACAACTTGCTACTAGGAACACATACATGAAAAATAACAATCAAAAACAAGATTAAGAAGCTTACTACTAGCACAAGGCTAGGGAAGACAAAACCTTGGATTTGAGAGGGGTTTAGTGTGTTCTTCCTAGTGGTTTAGCTCCAAGCTCTTGAAACACACAAAAGGGGTTTGGATGATGGATGATTTTGAGTATTTTGGAGAAGTAAAAACTTGAAAGAACAATGTGTGTGTGTTGGGTAAAACCTACGGCCAAGAGGAAAGGGAAGAGAAGAGTTTGCTTTGTTTCTTCTATCTTCTAACACATGTTATTTATAACCTTATCACATGTAAGCTTCCTTGGATTTTATGATCATTACTAAGATATGAGAGATATGTAATGTACTAAAGTTGATCTTGGATGGGTGTGGGAAGGGTGTGGTGGCCGTGAGTTTTGAGAAGACAAGAGGGGTGGAGTGCAAATCTTGGCTAATCTTCATGCACCATCATAATCCTACTTATAAGACCTTTCATCCATGCATGCATACTTGTGTCATGATGGTTAAGAGTGTTGTCTTGGCCTTTAGTGGCCTATGGCCGAAAATTTGGCTCAAGGGGACAAGAATTGAGCCACTTTTGTACTAGTGTTCACTCATGCTTTTCTTACAACTTTTGGCCTCACATGTGTGCATGCTTTATTAGGTTTCTAGATGTTAATTATTAAACATAAAATGTGAGTGTAATAAGGCTCTTAGGCCGGCCCCAAGTGGGTTTAAGTGGGGTCTACAACTTCAAATATTTACCCATTAATTGTTATGTTTAATCCCCCGTCGTTCGGGTGTCGTTCGGGTATTTTTCGGGTTTTAATCACGCGTCATCCGGACATTAAATATACCTTAAATAACACTTAAATATAGTCTATTTTAAGCGTTGATTGATTATTTAGGCTTTTACCGGGTGAAATTATGAGTTATACGCGTATCGGGTGCGATACGCGCACTTTATTCGTTACCGGGAGATTTGTACAAGACGTTTTCATTTATGGTTTTGGAGTTCCAAAACTCATTATATCTTATGAAAATACCCTTTATTCCATATCCTGGGTGTCCGGGATTCATTTCGTTTATTTAATTATTACCGGGTAATTGTCAACATCCGTACCGGATAGCTTATTCGCACATGATCCAATCATGCTTTACCATTAAACGTATGCATTCCTATGCACTATTTGGAAATTGCTATTCCCTAAGGCCTTGCTAATTAAATCACACATAATTGCATTTAATTACGTTAATCATATATTAATTAATTGTACGGAATTACCTTATTTTTGCCGGTTGTTACAGTCACACCCTCAAATTTCACATGCGGAGTTTTACCGCGAGGCGTGTGACACCAGGATCCAAGTCAACAGTCACAAGAAACGACAACTATATGAGAAAAGTTTACGTTGAAACAACCATGCAAATTTAAAAGTTTAGCGGAAGCATAAAAGATTCGCAATCCAAAACTAATCTAGAAAGTTACAATTCGAAATCCAATGCACACTAATGTTTAAAAGTGACCAAGACAAGTTCCATGCAGCGGACTATGAACAATAGAATGTGGTGCGACTCTGTGCATCCTAATCCTTGACTGCTACCTTAGCGACCAGAGAAAACATGCTAAAATACGTCAACATAAAATGCTGGTGAGTTCACAGGTTTTTAACGTTGTATAACTCACAGAAAACTGGATTCACATGACAGACTATTATGAAGAAAAGAAAACCAGTTGGACGTTCAAATCATAATTACTCGAGTATGCTGACTACTGCGGGTATTCCATGGTTCGCCCTACGGTTTACCCGGTTTGCCTTTCGGTTTGTCCTCGGTTTGCCCTCGGTTTTCCTAGTTTGCCATTTGGTTTGCCCATCGTTTTGCCCTTTGGTTCTCCCCCGAAAGTAAAAGCAGTAAAAGTAGGGTCGTGAAACTCACCTTAGGTTGCGTTCTTCAAGACAATGAAATACTAGACTTGTTATGGTAGTCCCGAATATTGGAAACCTACCATGGTTAGTCTACAAGTGTTCATCCGATGATATATTTGTAAGACAACCCCTAGTGTCCAAGCCCTGTGTTAACCAAATACAAGTAAACAAGTAAGCATGTGTAGATATGAACCTTATACGAATAAAAGTCACAAGTTCATGCATATAGTTCACATAATGTACGTATACGTTATAGCACGCGTTACAAGGTTTCTTAGACATGCCACGGGGTTTACTTTATGTTCCTAGGTGTCCAAACATGTTACGGGGTTCTAAAACGCATTTCCGGCATCAAAACACATGACTGGGCAACAACAGGCGACTAGGCAAGCTAGTCGCCCCTTTTGGGCACGACTAGCCCTCCACCAGGCGACTAGCTAGTCGCCTGCCTACAGGCTGGTGGCTCTTTTTGTGCGCAAAACCCTTCAAATCACATCTGAATCTTGTAGAAACACCCAATATCAATTCATAATCACTAAACAACTCAACCCCATCAAAAATTCCCAATTTATCATCAATTTAACGCCCTAATTGCAAGTTTTCCAAAATGGAATGATATCATGAAAACATCACATCATTGCGTGAAAACTTTACCCTAAATGGAAAATAATTGGATTTCATCATACAAACACATTACAATCACCATCAAGTCGTTGCTACATCACTCTAGCATAAACCTTAACAACATTCAATCATCAAATCATCACATAACATCCTAAATACTTCAAATGCCCTAAAACAGGTCAAAACTCATATTATCATAAAAACACATCAACCAACCTTCATAATCTGATATAGTCATCCTAATAACTCATTCATATCATCAAAACATCAAACACACAAGAATCCCCATGTTTAGATCATCAAAAACCATTTCAAGGTTGTATTTTTTTTTCTTTCAAAAACTCATGTAGATGTTAAGATATATATATTATAATATGTTTTTCAAGAGTTTTCAAAGGTTTTCAAGGATAAAAACTTATTAAAATCAGGTCTAGACCTTTGGGGTTCACAATATTAACTTAACAAGAGTTTAGAATGAATAACACACCTTAGATCTTGCTTAGAAATGATGTTTTAGGCTTGAAAATGGTAGATTCAGGGCAAAAACGGGTTTCAGAGGTTAAGGATGGTGTGAGAGAGGTTTGAGGCGAGTTAGGGTTGCACAAATGATTTTTAACAAGTTAAATATGGTATTTATAGCTGCTGCTAGTCGCCTGGCATACATGGGGCGACTAGCTTTGGTTAGAGGCGACTAGCTAGCTATCTAACATGTTGATGCACACTACTAGCTAAGCTATCTAACATGTTAATGCACACTACTAGCTAGCTATCTAACATGCCGATGCATAATTTCATGTATACACATATCGGCACGTTATACACTAATCGTAAAACATTTATTACCCGATAACTAACACGTTTACATTAATTCACCAACTTTCGGGGCTCAAGACTCGTGTGTGTTTGTTTAACCCGGTGATCCCCCGAATCACCAACCCTTGGACACATGGATATAGACCGACTCCCGATGATTCCCCGAATCATCGTAACGATTCCCAATGATCCCCCAAACCATCGAACCGACTCCCGACGATTCCCCGAATCACCGTAACGACTCCTAATGATTCCCCGAATCACCGTAATGACCCCCGATGATTCTCCGAATCATCATAACGACTCCCGATGATCCTCCGAATCATCAAGTAGACTCAACTAACCAAGTTAAGTATGTTTTATGAATGTTTTGCTAAGGTAGACTTATAAGTTTGATAAAATTTATTATCCTGAATTTGGTGGGTGTCACACAAAACCCTAAAAAATTTGAGACAATAAGACTAAAAGAATTAAAGGTAATGAGATAGGGTTACTTTACCAAAATACACTCATGTGACTAGCACAAGACATGAACTAAGAAAATGAATCCATGTTAATTAGTGTAAATGACAATAAGCTAGCGAACTTTTCAAATAGAGGACGGTGGGTGAACGTCATTTTTTATAAGACTTGGTTCATTGTTTGGATAAAACTAAAGGGCTAAAATTGTAGTTTATATCATTTAGTTGCATCATAAAACCTATAATTTGGTTGAATCACAAAACTATAAGCCTTGATTTGACATTAGTTTTGATAATGGTATGTAAATAATAAATATATTATAAAAAATACTAAATAATATAATAAGTTTGTTAAAGAATATCTATTTTGGATAATTTTTTTTTCTAATTATTATTATTTCATTCCATGACTAAGAAAATTGCATCAAGATAGCGAGCAGGCGGGAAACAAGTTGCATCGCCATCCCTTTCTAAATTTAATATTTAAGAATTTAATTAAGTTTTCTTTTATGTAATTATATATATCGTATACGTATAGTCCTTTAATTAACCGACGTATACACTCAAGTATAGTACTTTAATTACATATCAAATAATTTTATTTATCAAAACAAAAAAGGCAATTAAGATAATTAATTTATCTATTTTAAAAGAAAAATAAAAACTAAAATAGTTGGTATGACAGTCCCGTATAGCTTTTGCTTTAGCGGTCAAATACTCTCAAAACCAAACCTTTTCTGTGTGCTTTGAGCTTTTCATATCTAAATTCTAACATACACACATCATGGCTCTCTCTGCCTATACATACATGTATATATATACATACACACAAAATACACAAACAAATACACCAAGAGGGTGAGAATCATATGGAACCGCCTAGCAAGCTTGTTATATTACCTTAAGTTATCCTAAAATTAGAAAATAGCTAAAGGTGATGTTACATGTGTTATACATACATATACATATACATATACATATACTAATATATATATATATATTATATATACACACAGTAAGAAAGAGACAACTTTTCCTTTATCTCTCTGGAATTCAGTTAAAGTTTGAAGGAATTCTGATGTTTTTCATGGTTAAAGCCACAGGTTTTCATACTCTCTCTCTCTCTCACACAAATAGTATATTTGTTCTAGGGATAATATTTCACTTTACAATAATATATCTCTTCCAGGTGCTTACCAACATGTGTTTTCTTTCTTAATGTTCATCATAAATTCCTTCAAATTTGCAGTAAAAAACAGCTCTTGATCGACTCTTTTAGTATTTATTGGGTGATATGATGATGAATATTAAGAAGTAGTGAATTTAGTTGATGAACGAATACGAATACGAACAAGAATGAATATCAGCAGCTCTGATCTCATTGATGCAAAGCTTGAAGAACATCAGTCATGTGGATCCAAACACTGTCCCGGTTGCGGTCATCGACTTGAAGGAAAACTGGTACCAAATTTCGATAATAAAGATAGTGATTATTAATTCTTTATGAAAATATTGTAAGGTTTGAAAAATAATAGTCTAGAATCAATTCAAAAGAATATAAACTTGTGCAAATTATTGAATTAATTCTCTTCTAACACCACTAGTAATTTTTTTTCTTGTATTTTCAAGAATTCGAATCCATGCTTCTTGATTATTCTAATTCTTTTTTTATTTTACACCAAATTCCCAGTTGGGATTTTTTTTTTCTTTTTCAAGAGCTTCAACCCAAAAATTATTATTTTCTTGAATTTTTTGGAACTTTTATTATATATTTCTTTCTATGTAACTACAAATCTTTATTAACGCTACTACATCAACACCAATTACCGCTGATTAACCTATTCAAATATTTCAAAATTTTGAACAGTTTAATCAACAAGAATTGGTGTTGATATGTAGAAGCGTTAATAATCTTGATTCTATATTTTTTTAATTTAACACAAAATTACAAGTTTTTTTTTTTTTTTTTTTTTTTCAAGAGCTTCAACCGACCAAAAGATTATGTGTTCTTGATTATTCTTGGAACTTATATTTAACTTTCTATGTAACTACAAATTTCAATTATTATTTTTTTTTGTTTTTTCAAGAACTTCATATCTTAAAAATAATTTTTTTCTTTCATTAGTTATTCTTGTAATTAATTTAATTACTAATTTTTGTAGATCTTTTGCAGGATTGGGTGGGTCTACCAGCAGGAGTGAAGTTTGATCCAACGGATCAGGAATTGATTGAACATCTTGAAGCCAAAGTTGAAGCCAGGAACTCGAAATCTCACCCGTTGATTGATGAATTCATCCCTACAATTGAAGGTGAAGATGGGATTTGTTACACTCATCCTGAAAAGCTTCCAGGTGATCGTTCTTTTCACTTTCTTGATCTCCGGATTATGTGCATGGATGAGAGATCAGTGGTGTTATTTTCAACAAATCTAATTGGATTTATTTTTTTATATATTTTTTATTATTATTTTTGCTGATTTAACTTCTTGAAAGAAACAAGAAGACATAAAAAAAGAGTAAGAAGAAAACATAACTTCTTTGTCCCAGAATTCAATAATTAGGTTTTACTATGCATGCAAATCGTTTCTTGTCTTTCAAGAAAAGAAACACTAATTTGATGGATTGTTCAATTCTAGGGTTTCTTGTTTTGTTACACCTAGAAACCTACTTTTGAAATATTAATTTTAGAATAATATTTGATTACAACTTAAGTTTTAAATTATAACTAAATTACAAGTATGATGATTTAAAAGCTATTGAAATACACAAGAAAAATCCGGTCCGAAAAATGTACACACATGAAAGAGATTAAAAAAAATTACTGGGTCCGCCAATGAACACACATGAAAAGAGTGAAATTTCTTCTTGATTTTTCAGGAGTAACGAGAGACGGATTGAGCAGACACTTCTTCCACCGGCCGTCTAAAGCTTACACCACGGGGACAAGAAAAAGAAGAAAGATCCAAACCGAATGTGATCTACAAGGTGGTGAAACCCGTTGGCACAAAACGGGCAAGACCCGACCGGTTATGGTTAATGGAAAGCAAAAAGGGTGTAAGAAAATCTTGGTACTCTACACAAACTTTGGTAAAAACCGAAAACCCGAGAAAACTAATTGGGTAATGCATCAATACCACCTCGGACAAAATGAGGAAGAGCGTGAGGGCGAGCTTGTGGTGTCGAAGATATTTTATCAAACTCAACCGAGGCAATGCAATTGGTCCGAGAGGGCTAGTAATAACAATGCGTTATCGAATATGATCCCCCTCGAGGGGGCAAATAATGAAATGAGCAGGAGTGGAAGTGGGAGTTGTTCTTCAAAAGAGATAAACATAACTACCACTACTGCTCGTGCTCATAATAACATAGATGAACTCTCCGCGGTTAGTGTTAGCGCAGTTATGTCAAGCTACAATCCCATGGACCATATGCAACATCTAAAAGGCATCGATCATTTTAGCTTCGTCCCATTTCGGAAAAGCTTCGACGAGGTGAGTTTTACATGATTTGTAAGTTGATTGCCATTTCGTCTTTGCTATCGCGATATATAAAATCTAACATATTAATCTTTTACACCTTGTTAACAATCATAAGTGTCTTTGAAATATATATAGATAACACGACATGATACACATATGTTATATTCGTTATTTTCATTGATTTATATGCCACAATATATGCCAAACCAATTAAATTTGTTAAAATAAAATTGGTTTTAGCTTATCTCGTTCTAAGAAACAAAAATATTATATCATTTAATTAGACACGTATTATAATTGTGTGTAAATTTAAATATTCCTTTTAAACGTGACAAATATAACCTTTTTACGTACCGACTGATATATTTCAATGTGTATCCGAATTTTAATAATTTTAAAACTGAAAGATTATAAAATCAAATTATAGATTTTATGTAATTTACCCTTTTTTTATCAATGAAAATTTACATTTACCAAAAAAAAAAATTATAGATTTTGTTAATTCTGATATAGAAACAGTTTTAATATCTAAAGAATTCAAAAGCTAAAAGAAAGCAAATCACTGGCTACTATTGCTTAAGTTATGATTTTATAACTAAAGTATGTTACATATATTACAATATGTCAATGTCAATATGTTTGAAGTTTAATATCTTTAAATGTTATAATTAGTTTATGTTACATATATTACGTACAATATGTTTTAATTTGATAAGACATTTTTTTATACATGCTACACTAGCTTGTGATATTTGTTTTCTTCCTATTTTATTCTGTTATTCATGTGATAGCTAGACCAATATCAATCAAATTCATGCACCAAAATTTGTCTGGATGTGAACTTAATTATGGGCATAAAATAGGGGCCATAATTTTAGAAATTAGTTGAGTGCAAGGTTTGGAGATTAACTCAAATGGTTTAAAGGTTGCTTTTATCATATGCATATAGATACTTGCCTTGTGCTATCAGCAACCGTCCCTATGGTACTTTGTGCATTATCTGTTGTACATTGTTAGCATTCAATTATACAACTGTTTGATGCAGGTGGGTACAACCGGAGGAGAGGCGTCAACTGGAAGGGACATAGGAGTGATGGGAGGTATCACGTGCAATGAACATGAACTACAAAGACAACAGCAACAACAGCACGTGACTCAACACAATCCACATCATCAGCAGATGGCAGCAGCTGCCTTCCATGTCAGCAGGCCAACTCATCCTGTATCCTCTCTCGTCTCGCCGACTCAACATTCACATCCCTTGCATCATTCCTCCGTTATGCAGCTTGATGAGGACTCATTCCATGTCTCAAGAATCATGGACAATTTTCAGGTGATTTACATTTCCCAATTAGATTATGTATGTGGAGACGCGTTATTTTCCGAACCAACTTTAGGTCAAGAACTGTTATAACAATATACAGTGGCGAAGCTTGGTTCTCCAAACGGTGGGGGCCGAACTCAATTTTTTTCGATCGGTAGTGGCAAATCGGTGGGGGCCGGACTCAACCCGAACTCAATTTACCTATGAAAATCGCAAAATTCTACCACTGCGCCAAAAATCGGTGGGGGCCAGGGCACCCCTGGCCCTCATGATGCTTCGCCCCTGACAATATATATAACCACTTGTATGTAGTAGTAAATATGGGACTAGCCTACTTGATAGAGCCACATGCCTATTAGAAAGTTGGTTCTATAGGTTCAAACCAGGATAAGTGAGTAGTTTAGAATTAATATTTCTGTGAAATAGAGTAGAAATAACATTTGTCGTTAAATGTATTAGTGTATTGATTATTTATGGATCGATGTAATGTGGCAGGCGGTTAGATAACCATTGTGCATTATTTATCAAGTTAAAAGCAAAAAATAAAAGTGCATATGTGAGATTTGTAGGTGACGCCCACTTACGGTGTGCGCATATAATGTATATATGTGTGGCCCTTTGGGGGTAAAAGTAAAGTTGCACTAGTTTTAACGTTATTTTACTAATTTCGTGAAAATAACGTTAAAAACGACAGACGGTTAATTATGCATCATGTGGTGGCGTGGATAGCCAAAAGACAAAGGGGTACATGCACCGATCGGGTTTGTCCCGATTGCTAAGTGTTCTGTGCCTTATGTTCAAAGCTTGATACCAAACCATATCGAGCCGGGGGTCTCACTGGAAGCAGCCTCTCTATTCTTAGGGGTAGAGGTAAGGCTATCTACATATTACCCTTCTCAGACCCTACCTTAGCTTTGCTATAGGTAAGATTAACTGAGTATGATGATGATGATGTGAGATTTGTAGCTCTCAAGTCTCAATGTAACATAGTCATGTATGTATGAATCTGTGTGTGTAAGCATGCATGTATGCATATTTAAACATAATAATGTATATGTATGTGTATATGAATAATGAATCTATGTATGTAAGCATGCATGTATGTATACTAAAAAAATAATAATGTTTTTTTTAGCAGCAGCAACATCAACATCAACATCATCATAAGATGGGAGGAGGGAGATCAACATCAGGATTGGAGGAACTGATAATGGGGTGCACTCCATCATCATCAACTGATGTAAAAGAAGTTAGTTTTTCACCACCTTTTTGACTCTGAATTTTATGTAAATTATATTGATTTTATATTACATGGATCGAAAAAACTAAATATAAATCAAAACCAATATTATTTTAATTAACTAAAGGAATAGAGGGGATAAAGCATTTAATTTGTTCCTTTGCCCTTTTCTCTTTTGATGCTTCTTATTGCCTATTTCTTTTTATTAATTTTTTGGATTCGGTTTTATAGGTTATTTGAATTTAATTAATTCATATAATTTTAGTAAAACTAATTAATGTGTGTAAGAAAAAATTGTATACTTGCACTTATTCTTCTTGGTATCCCTTTCCCTTTATAACCTTTGGCTTTCTTCCTTTTCCAAATGTGTCTACTTGTTTGTGTTCCTTTATATATATTTTATTTCATATTGAGATTTTCTTATTCTTAGAAAATAACACTTAAAAGTGTAAATCCAAATACTTTTATTTTACTAGTATTTTAAACTTATATTATATAACATTTTAATATTATACAATTTCATCGTTGACATGACAAATATCATAAATTAACAAAAGACAAGACAAGAGATTTTAGCTTGTCGATTGGTATTTAAAGTAAGACTAAATCATGGATGTTGGCATCCAACATTTTCTTTTCTTTCTTTTTGAACAAAAAGTACACAGAAACTCAAGCTTGTACTCAAATATGTCCCAAAGTGAAAATCCTAGTGAGACCTTCTTTAGACTATCTATCATTTTATAAATAACATATCCCATATTTAACTACTATGTGTATAATGCAAGATTGTATATCATTTTGTGCCATTACCGATTTTGTAAACGTTCATCGCCAATTTCACCTTGAAGTTTATTATATCGATTTCATAAATGATAAACGATAATGGTTATGCCTTATAAAAAACTGGCGTCGGCTATTTACAGTTTTTTGATTTATAACTAGATATTGACAACTCGTCTAATAAAATCATTTGCGTTTTTTTTTTTTGGAAAATATATATATTTTTTAATTTGTATGATACCGATATATGATCTAGTTAAAGATGATACTTAGGTTACAATCAACTTATAAATTCGAAATGAAAGGTAAAAGTTATAAATTGATTGTAAGGTCGACAGCCCAAAAACTTTTTTGACGAATGGCATCCTAGGACAAAGAGAGACACAACACCCTATGTGCTTGAAGGCCAAAAGCACCATGAAATTTAGGTATAACCTCGCTATGACCAACTTTTTTCTTTTGAAAATAGAAAGAAAACATATGTTACCCTTCTTGATTTAAAACATTTTATAACATGGATTTTCTAATGTTAGCAAAAGTGATTATAGTTATACATAATATCAAAATAATAGTATTTGGATCAAAAAACATGTAAGAGGTAGCTCTAAGGAAATTTTTTTAGCGAAATAGGGTGTTTAATACACAACTAATTTAAATACAGAAATATGAAAACCGCATAAACATGTGCATAAGACGATTTTTAACCGTCTCTTTTTCTGTTTCTTAATACATATACGTAATTACATCAATAAATAACATACAAATGTTTATACAGTTCTTACGTACTTCTCTACATGATTTTGTATTAAACATGTCCCGTAAGATAAAAGTATAACTTTGGTCATGATTCTCGCATTCCTAGTGATACATATTAAACAAAAACATGAATTCAACCCTAAAAATCTAACTTGAAAATGCAGGAATCATCAATCACAAACCACCAAGAGGCAGATTGGTTGAAGTACTCCACCTTCTGGCCTGATCCTGACAGTCAAGATCATCATTGAAATCAGCAAATTAATTAAAAAAAAAAAAAGAAAGAAAGAAAAAGAAGAAAGAAACCAAGTAAAAAAAAAAAAAAAAAAAAAAAAAGAGAGACAGCATCACTATCATTATCATCATGAGACCACCTACTTGAACCCTAGTTGCAGCTGGTTCTTTTTTACCAACACACAGACCCCATCATGTCCCCACTCTTTTTCTTTTTTTAATTTACTTTTCCCTCTCTCTAGAACTCCTTGCATTTGCAGGCCTTAGATGCATATACAAATCAGGCTTAACCAGAAACTAACTGTACAACAAACCCCATGTTGGTAAAGAGAAAAGAAGCATCCAAAAAGAGGATAAAGAAGATAAAAGAATTCAAGAAAAGGTTCATCTCTAGTTATCTACTGGCACCAAGATATAGGAGCAAAACCAAAGTAAAAAAGAAAAAAAAGAACTCTTCTTTTCTGCATGAAAATCATCACCAACATGATTACACTTTATCATCTTATGGGTTTTTTTTTTTTTTTTAATTATTTGTTTCTTTCTATTTTAATATATTGTATACTCCCTCTTCAATTGTTTTTAAAAAGAGGACAGAATATGAATAGAACTTGTGAATAATATTTAATGGTTTTGTTTGTGGTTCACTTGGTTATATTTTAGAATAACTTATACTTCTTTTAAGCTCCAATTATTTCCCTTAAATCCAATTCTTTTAATCATGATGTTTGAAACTTTGAACTAAATTTATGTAATTTAAGACTACCCTAACCCAAAATCGAGTCGATTTCTCTTATAAAAAATTGACCAAATTACGCAAACATATATAGATAAATATGTATTGTAAGTAAAAAGAGTGTTGAACCACAAGATACGTATCTATTTTCTTAAGAATTGCATCCCAACGTGACCAACGAACACTTTAAATCAACTTTTGGTTAATTTTGGTCCACATACTTTTTATTTCTTATTTGTTCGTAACTTGGGATATGTTTACATGGTCCACTAATAATCAAATGATTATTCTTGTTAGATCCTAAGTCAATTTATTATGCAAACATTTGGTGCAATCTCTTAAATCTTTTAAAACACATGTAATGATAGCATTGATTCAAATTAGTAGTTTAATTCAGGTCATTTTTTTTAACAATTAACACAAATTAATTTTAATAATAACAATTTTTAAACACTTATTTATTAAAAAAAACATAATGAAATACTAATAGTAATATATTTATTTTACACATTATACATTCGGAAAAAAAATACTTCAAATGGAAATTACATAAATATAAATTTGTCATATTGTGAATCAAGCCTTCAAGAGTTCAAGTATATCAACTACGCACGATAGTCATGCGTTTCTCAATTGTGAATTATCTCATGGTTTGCTTGTTTCTCTTCTGTTGTAATTAAACACCAGAAATAATCACAATCAACTCAAATTAACAAACAATTTAAAGGATTATTATAGATAGAACAATTACAGAAAAGGAATTAAAACGAAATTGAATACCGTTGATCTTTCTAATTGAAGGCCTAGATCAGATTATATAGCCCTAATCTGACCTTAACGACTTCTTAACAAACTATTTTCTAAATTGACATAAATAGTCCCTCAGGTTCTGGACATTTTTTACAAACAGACTAAACCATATTATCACACTAATAAAACTTTAAAGACTTGGCAGAATTACCCCCTAAAACTTTCAACAGCTTAGGAACCATATATTTGACAGTTGACTTTCACAATTGAGTTATGGTTTTGACTCTCTTTTCCAACAATCTCCACCTTGAGTCAACAATCAAGATCTATGCAACTTCATCAATCACCCAAACAACAATCAAACCGTGTTCTCACCACAGATTTGATCAAACCAACTGCTGAATTCAGTTCAGCTTCAACCTATACCATTTTGCCCTTTTCCCATTGCTTCTATTAAACTGATGAAACTTGATTCTGTCAAACACAAATCTGACCCATGTTGTAACCTGCCTTCCCACTCACAACACCTTCACAAACCTAATATGCACAACCTGTTTTGGACCTTTCACTGTCAACCACTTCTGCACATTCAGAATCAACAAAACTTATGACCAAAGTACCCCTGCCATCAGTTTTGATATTAACCACTATTTCAGGCATAACCATCACTACCTAAGCATCATCCTTCCATATTGAACTCATTTCCCTATTCAATATCTTACACCACTTGGCTAACTCTCTTGAATTAACATATTTACCACAAGTCAAAAACCTTCTTGACCTGTCCCTTTCTTCACAGTACAACTTTTCACTAAAACCAGCATTGCAACTCTGAGAATCTTTCCATGTAAACACACCAGCCTCCACCTTAATCTGAACAGGCTGCAACTCTCCTTGTACAGGCTCCACCTCAGACCAAAAATCCTTTAAACATAGCAAAACCCTTCTAGTTTTAACCCTTCGCTTCTCCACACCTAGTCCACATATCCTGACCATCTTTTCACCTTCAAGATATCCCACACCTAGTCCACATATCCTGACCATCTTTCCACCAACATTCCATTATCCATTTTGAATGTCATAGTCCCAATCCCTCGAATCTTACAAGTCCTGCCATCACCCATCTTGACAACACCAAGATTTCCATATTTCAATTTCTTGAAATACCCTTTCACATGAGTCATCTCAAAAGAACAACTTGAATCCATCACCCACTTTTCAGAGCAGAAATCATCACAAGTCATCATAAGAACATCAGAACTATCATAATCTTCTGATGAACCATCTTGTTGACTGAGATTGTGCATGTTATGTTCATCTTTTTTTTCTTCAATTCAAGGCAATCCCTCTTCAAATGGTTCTTTGAATGACACACAAAACATTTCCTCTTGAACCTTGAACCTCCCCTGAATCTTGAACCCCTTTGACCATCCTTGCCTCTCACCAAAAGTCCTTCTCCAGCCCTTTTCTTCAACTCCTTTGAATTCAGGGCTGCAAGAACTTCATCCATGGTGAGTGTTTCTCTCTCATACATCAGGGTATCAATAAAATGTTCATAAGATTCAGGCAATGATGTCAAGAAGATTATTGCCTAATCTTCTTCATCAATTTAAACTTCAATATTTTCAAGATCCAACACCAACTTATTGAACTCATCTGTATGATCTTCCATCATCTTCTCATAGCCCATCCGAAAGGTATACAACCTTTTCTTCACGTACAGCCTGTTAGCCAATGACTTAGTCATCATGTACAATGACTCAAGTTTAGCCTAAATACCCGCTGCACTAGTTTCTTTGGACACTTCCGTGAGAACACGATCACCAAGACTCAAAATAATTGCACTATGAGCCTTTTTCCAACATATCTTTCTTCTCTTTCTCTGTTAAACCAGCAGGCATATTGGCTTCTCCCAACAGAGCATCACTCGTGTCCTAATGAACCAACAATGCTCTCATCTTGACCCTCTAAAGACTGAAGTCGTTCTTCCTATCAAACTTCTCCAATTCAAACTTGGTAGTCACCATTGAATCAATTGAATGTTCTTAATCGAGCATGATGGGATTGGGTACTGAACCACTACTTGGATCAACCCAACCCGAGTCCTAACTTACGCGGACCAGGGACGCTGCGCAATCATCACCCAGCTGCGCAGGCAGCGCGACGTCATCCACTCTCCTACAATCAGGACTAGCTCGCGCGCAGGACGGTAAAAGCGGTATTTGTTCCATAATTTCCATAATTATCGCCCTTATTAACTACTTTATTAATATAGTCTAGGGTAGTGGAGACAACCTTAATCGGGCATCGGCCCATCACGATTAGGGTTTTGGGTGATGGTGGCATATGTCATTCTCTATATAAGGGAGAATATCCCTTATGGAGAGGACACTTTTTGCTAACCCTAAAATCTATCATTGATAGTATCCCCATTCACCCCAGTTTTTGATACAAGCAACTACTTACGTAGTCGTCTCCCTACCCAAAGCATTCTCTTGTTTGCAGGAATTCCAATACTGTAAAGCTACCAGTGAAAGATAACTCTTGTGGAATCATAGACGCATCATCCTATACATGAGGTGAGGCTATTTGTTTCTTCATTGGCGCCATCACTATCAGTTCTTATCTTTCAAACTGGTACTTATGGACTTGCCAACTGGAATTGCTTCAAGCTTTATATATGTTGATGCCACGATTGATAACCAAGTTGATGTTGTCATCCAGAACACTGTCACAAAGAAGGTGACTCAGAAAACACCAAATCTGACGTTCGACTTCATTCCCAACAGGGATGGGGTTACATTAGACCATTAAAAAGATAATAATCAGATTCCCATGGACCCAAACGAGTAGCTGGCCAGGAAGAATGCCAAGAACGTGGCAACGTATCAAAGGATGGTTTTGGCAAAGGCCAAACATGACACCCAAAAAACTCTGAATTATGGAACTCAGGACCAGGAACGTGAAGCAGTTCCTGGAAAGAATGATGGCCGTCTTCCTAGGGGACCTCGTCAAGCGGTACGTGGTGGAGATCGTTGTAAAAATACTCATGATCATGACCACGTCAACCTAGATGAGGAACCTGACAGCTATGAAGACTCAGAGGATGAAGTCAACTATGACTCAAGTTTTAAACAACAATCAAAGTCGGTCGCCAACAACCATACCCGTGTGGACGAAGATCTATACAAGCCTTACAGGCCAAAGAGTTTCGCAGAAAGATCAAAGTTTTGCGCACGCATAGCTTTGGCTCACATGCCTAAAGAACTCAAGCTCTCTAGCAGTATCGGGAAGTATGACGTCTTGCGCGACCCGGATGATCACTTGCATGCATTCGAGTGTACTGGGAGTTCTAAGTCATGGTCAGTCCAGGCTTTGTGCCACTAATGTTCCCAAACCCTAACTGGCGCAGCCAGGGTTTGGTATGAAAACTTGCCAGTGGGAAGCTTGGTCGATTTTGATGATCTGATTAGAAAGTTCAAGAATCATTTCTCGCATCTCTAGAAACACAAAAAGGACAAGGCACACATCTTGTTGTGTGTGCGGAATGAAAATGAGACAGTAGAAGACTACATAGTCCGCTAAAACAAGGATGAGGTGCCTCACCGGGAAGGACGGTATACCAACTTCCTGGGAAAAGTTGATCGAGGCATCAAAGATATTTGTGTCATCGAAACGCTCCTTTTAGCATGCAAGGAGTTTTTAACACAGCAACAACCATAATGCGGAATCCAGTGGTAAGGGAAAAGGAAAACAGTCTGTCTGGTCAAGAATCTCTGGTGCAGCGGAAGAAGGAAAGTATTCTTCAGCTCAAGATACGCGGAACTACTTGAACACCAAACACCCGCGTGATCAAAGATGGCATTCAAAGAAGATCTACGACTAGACCCCACTGACAAAAAAAAAACCCTTATCAGGTCTTAAAGACTGAACAAGTTCAGTTCCAGAAGCCAAGGGAGCTGAATCAAAAAAGAAAGAACGTGGATACTTCCAATTATTTTAAATACCACGAGGATTATGATCATGTGATGGATAATTGCTACGGTCTCAAGATGGAGATAGAGAATGCAATCAAGTCTGGGCATCTAGCCTATCTCGTGAAGAACATGCGGAAGAATCCGCGAAAGAATACAGATGTTGGGGAGGGCTCCCAGAAACGCATTCGTAACCTCAACACACATCATATCCATCACAATCCACGTCACAACTACTGCATTGTAAACCGATGATCCAAGAATAAGCGAACTTTCATAGTGTCCAATGATTACTCGTGGAAAGAAGCGGACGTTATTATGCCCAAAGTGCGGGGCGGAGCTTCATCAACAGCTCCGTTAATCATCACAGGAGTCATTGGCCACAATCGTACCCGTTACATGTTCTTGGACAATGGCATTAGTACATATATAATGTATGAGCAATGCTTCAACGAGTTGATTGAGGAAGACAAGGCTCGGATAATTCCAGTTTTGGAGCCCATATCTGGTTTCATACACGAGATGATCATCCCACTGGGCATGCTCACGTTCCCTGTCACACTATCAGATGGGGAAGAATTCGAGAACGGAAATGTGTGATTTCATGGTTTTGCCAGTCACTTCATCGCATGATGTATTACTGGGGCGTGAAGGGCTGGCAAAGTTCAACTGCAACGCGTCCACGCCACACCAAATGGCAGGTTTCTCTACCCGGACAGGATACGCTGGAATAAATAATGTCATAGCACAGATGCACAGAAGCCCCAAAAGATGCAGAAACCAACTGTCCGCACGGAGCCAAAAAAATGGGTTATCAACCTTAAATTTCCAGAGCAGACAGTTGTTCTTGGCCCTGCAATCTCCGACACCATATGCACTCATCTGAAACAGCTACTTACCAAGAATATGGATGTATTTGCTTTTCAACCAGCAGATATGGTTGGGTCCCGCGTCACATCGCAAAGCATAAGCTCAACGTTTACAAATCAGTTGAGCCGATTGTCCAGAAGAAGCGCAATATGGGGCTAGAGAAAACAAAGGCCTTGAATGAACAAGTCACTGAGTTGCTGAAAGCGGGCATTCTGCGCAAGATCTGGTACCAAACATGGGTGGCCAATCCAGTCATGATAGGCAAATGAAACGGTAGTTGGCGCATGTGCGTCGACTACAAAGATTTAAACAAGGCGTGCCCCAAAGATTGTTACCCATTGCCGGAAATTGACTTAAAAGTGGACTCCCTATCATCGTTCAGGTTCAAGTGTTTTTTCGATGCCTACAAAGGGTATCACCAGATACAAATGGCTAAAGAGGACGAAGATAAAAACAGCTTTCCGCGTACCGATATGGGAGCGTTTTGCTATACAGGAGGTGAAGCTATTTGTTTCTTCAGAGCACAGCCTTGCTCTCATACCAATTGTTGTAATTAAACACTATAAACAATCACAATCGACTCAAATTAACCAACGATTTAAAGGATTATTATTGATAAAACAATTACAAAAAAAGGAATTTGAAACGAAATTGAATACAGATGATCTTTCTAATTGAAGCCCTAGATCAGATTATATAGCCTTAATCTGACCCTTATCTGACCTTAACGACTTCTTAACAAATTATTTTCTAAATTGACACAAACACTCCCTCAGGTTCCGGACATTTATTACAAACAGACTAAACCTTATTATCACACTAATAAAACTTTGAAGACTTGGCATAATTACCCCCTGAAACTTTCAGCAGCTTAGGAACCATATGTTTGACAGTTGACTTTCACAATTGACTTATGATTTTGACTCATTTTTCCAACATCTTCCTCTTTGTTCTTTACAAAAGCCGGGTGGATATGATCTTCATAATTTTGGCAAATTGCTAGCCATTCTTCCACTAAAAAACCATATTATTTAAAATCACACAAGCATTCATTGCATTCCTAATTTTATTTTGTTGTCAAAAGTTGTGACAGATTGTGCACGCTATGTCAACATTAAGTTTCAAGACACCGAATGCTCGTTTGATAACCTTTCTCTCCGATTCTGGAGCTTATTTAATTTATTTATTTTATCATCATGTAGGCATGTAAAAGATTTGATAAAAGAACATGCATGTACCCCTATAAACAAAAGTGTTGTCTTCCTTGTGGTTTTTACAATCTTCAATTAACAATTGGAAACCGGTCTGTGATGTTATATATTGAAGCTTGTCTTCCGTTATGGAAGGCATCTGTCTCTAGATTGGTGGTAGAATCACCCTAATTAAATATGTTTTAGAAAGCCTTCCTAATTATTACTTCTCGTTATACAAGGGCCCTTCTAAAGTGATCAATGATTTGGAAGCTATCATCAAAAGTTTCTTATGGGGAGGAACTTGTGAATGAAAGAAGATGCATTGGTTGGCGTGGGACCATTTCGCCATTCCAGAATATGTTGGGTGTCTCGGGCTTAGTAAACGTAAAAATGTGAAAATCGTGCTCTCAGCTAAATGGGGATGGACTGATCATATATTTATGTTGTGTATGGTGGTTACGGTTTTGTGGCAACATGTGAGCACATGGTGTCGAGTGTCGTATATTTTTGCCTTTTCTTTCAAATATCTCCTTGAGATTCACAATTTCATGAGGTTTTCGGGTCGGTTAAGGATGTGATGCATGGTATTATCATCATCGAGTGTTGGAGTTTATGAAGTGTGATGAACGGGTTAAATTTTTTAATATGCTGGTTTGGATTGAACACATCATTAGTGAAGTTAAGGATGTGGGGTTCCTTTGGTATAAAAGTAGGTCAAGGTTCAAAAATACCACTTGCGAAGATTGGTGAAAATTTGTGATTATGTAATCTTGTTATTTTGGCCACCCCGGTTTGGATGTGTCGGTGTCTAATGAAATTAACCTCTCAAAAATACAAACAAACATTCGTACACAATGTTGATGTGTCTGTTTAGCTTGAGAAAACATGTTAGAGCATATAAACTAGTGAGTTTCTTTTATGGTGAGTCGGCTACAAGCGGTTTAACTAGAGCCCGATTATTAGTGACTAACTTTGTATTAAGAAACTAACATGAAATCAAAAACCACCTACAAAAACTTTTACAATTCCTAAAACACCTTGAGATAAAAAAAATGATAATAAAAAAAGTCTTGGTTCTTTAAAAAGATGCATAAAAACCAAGTAAATCCCACCATTTATATATTCATAAACCATTATAAATTGAGCTAATTATAGGACTTAAGTCAAGATTTGAGCTCAATTAAGAGTTGACTTAAAATAAAATGAGATTTGAATAGGTCTGGCTCTTAAGTATAGTCCCAAATCTTTGTGTTCCAGTGGTTGATATAAAAAGCTGGATTTTGTCATATCGAATAAACTAAAGGAGCAGAGAGAGATAGATGAACGTGCATGTAATATAGCCTTTGCTTTCCAAGTGACGTCCATGTAGTTATAAAGCTGAGTTTCATATTAATTGCTTTTTCACTTTAGTTTCAAGATATCTATATCTATATATATAATAAACCAAAGCATTTTTAATGACATGTCATAATATTATGCAATCTCTCTTTTGAGAGATGCCACATAGGATTTGATGTGACAACTCTAGACCAATTAAAAAAAAGAAATAAATATGGTTTAAATATGATTTAACGTAATTTATTAAATACCTAATATAGTAAATGTAAATATTAAAACTTTATTATTTTCTCTCTCATGTTTCCTCTCATAACTTTTAAATGTTAATATCTTTTATATACAAGATTTTTTAAAGAAAAAACTTACACCAAATTAACGAGCGTTTTATTATCTTTCCAACGAGTACCATAGTGCCATATAAAAAACAGAGAAAAAAAAACGACTATTTTTGTAACCCGACAGGTATTGTGTCAGGTTTGGAATTAGTTTAAAAAAATTGTGGGTTTGGGTAGGGTCTGGGATTAGGTGATACCCGACTCAATTACCCTTTTTCATATATATTAGAATATAATAACTTATGGCAGAGATTTGTTTAAAATAATAATAATAATAATAATAATAATAATAATCATTAATCATTAATCATATATTGGCATATGTCATTTTTATAGTTTAGATACTTCTAATTTTATTCACTTTACTTAGATTTCTCAATCCAGGACGCTCCCGGGGTATAAACTAGTACATTATAAAGTAGATAAATCCAAAGAAAACAATAATAGAATTATATATATATTTCAACTACTCAATGAAAATATAGTATTTTTAGCATTTGATCCACTATTTAAAAGAACGGTGAAGTTGTTATATAAAAAATAATATACATGAAACGATAATCATGTAAATATTGTTTAATTTAACTAGAGACATTGGCATTCAGTTCGTGGGCCTTTTATAGAAGATTTGGATGCCTTTTTAAAAGTAGAAGAAGAAGGGATATTGTACAAGTGAATTAGTTCAAGGTACTACTACTAATAGCACACATATTGATTGTAATATTGTATGTGTGTGTTTGTGTTTTTTTTGTTAGATTCGGTCCCATAAAGGAAGTGCAGAGAGAATGGCATCAAGGAATATCACAACATGCATGGCTCCATTTTCTGCCTTTTATGGATTCCACTAAAGGTATATAGCTATAAACGAACTAACTTAAGTTTGAGCTCAAACTTGCTTAAATTCAATATCAATGGTGGATCTAGTCCACAGGTATCCCAAAAATATTTTTTTTACTATGCACATGTTAATGAAAAAACACAATAATAGATTTGCCCTCTTTGGGTTTTTATAGCTTGCAATCGAGCTTCATCATTTTCTATTACTAATTTATCAAATGTTTATCTTTCGACCACACAAACTAGAGCATTGTTTAAATAGTCTCACTCATTTGATTATGTAGATTCGTCTTGATAAGCTTCATTTTAGAAAGAAAAAAAAAACATCTTTTAACATATGTGGTTGCCACCGGTAAAACCAACACTAGCTTCAATATATGATAAACCGAAGAAAAATTACCATCATTTTCGGTTTCCATCATTACACGAGCAAGGCCATACGTTCCATTCAATTTTGCAAATATATCATCTTCTTTAATGGTATGATAAAAGGCCTATAAGATCACCTGGAAGACACCCTCTTTCTTTCGTACTAGAATCATACGGATACACCTCAAAAAATGCTATAATATCTTTGATATGTCAAACTTATAAATCCAATCACAAGGATTTAAACCCTACATATTTTCTAGCAAAGTATTTACTCGTTGAATCAATTTTTAAATTCTTGAATTTGCATATCCAAAACCGCATTAAAAATGTCAACTTCAAAATAATGTCGATTAGTAATTGCGTTGTTTCGGTTTCTTGGATTAGCATAACTTTCCGTTATATCTAACCTCATAATATTGTTATTTTCACAAAAGAAGACATTTTTCCAACATCAAAACAAACCCATTTTGTTCTAAAGCATTCAATGCTCGTTTTGCTTCGTCTATCAACTTATTGCTTCTATTAAGTTTTGGCTGTTTTGTTGAATATGTTTGAAAGAGCATTTGTGAGGCCAAAAATATCTTCTATCAAGTGCATATAAAACACAAATCTAAGTTGCTTAAAATATGATAGAGTACCTTTTGCATTAGATCATTATATTAAATATAATGAGATAACTTCACCGTGTATCTTTGGCTCATGTCAAGGAAACCTTTTGGTTTAATCCCTTCCTAGACTTAATTTCACCTAGAAGAATTTCCTTTTCCATCTTTATCTCTTTGCCTATCATAACATATCCTTTAGTTTGCAAAAAAACAGAAACCGTATTAACAACCACGTTTATGTATTCATAAAAAAATTGAACACCGGTATGCTTTTTGGCAACAGCCACAATCACCAATTGAAGTTGATGAGCAAAGCACTGTATGTAATGTGTTGATGGATTATCTCTCAAAACTAATGATTTTAAGCCATTAAACTATTCTCTCATATCATATCGCTTGCACCATTATAACCTTGACCTCTGACATGTTTTAACAAAAATAAATGATAAGATAAATCAAATAATGTATATTAAAGTTTATGTAATGGAAGTATGAAACTCGTTACTTACTTGATTTATCACTAATCAACTTTAAAGTTGAAAGAAAAAAGACCTTTAGAAAGAACTTCTTTCGATTCATCATGACCGGGAAATGGTAAAGAATTTTCTAACAAGAATATAACACTACGATCAGAATCAATTAATCGAAACCGATTTACAATCTTTTCTTCTTTGCTATGCTTGTTCAGTGCCGCGTGAATGAATCGCTTTTGTTTCAAGAGATTGTCACATTATTGTACCACCTTATTATAAAAACTCTCAATATCCCCGATCATGATCTTTTAAAGCACCATTCTTACTCTAATCACAAAAGACTTTGGTTGAAAATGTACCCATTCCACCTTTATTACCAACATCTTCTTTAAAGAAGTAACAAGGTAAGCAATATGCTTTGTCTACTTTTGTATTATACTCTAACCACGGAAAATTATCAAGCAATTTTAAAACAAAGCCTCTCCTTTTACCATAAAAATCTTTGAATATAAATTATGATTACGTGGTTAAAAAGCCCCTTTTAAGAAAATATGCTCTTCTATCTCTTTGAATAGAGTGATAACTAATAATAGGTGGTCTATCGGAGGCATCTGAAGTAAGATCATTTACATCGATTGTAAGTGGTATTGAAGGAATTAAAGTCAAAGGAATACTTGGACCAGCATCATCATTTGCTTGCATATCATTAGAAATATTCGGACTCCTATCAATGTCATCATTTTCTTGTGTATCATTAGCAATATTCGAACTTCTATCAATGTTATATTTTCTTGAAATTTTCATTTTAAAGCATCGTTTCATCTTCATATTTGAACTCCCACGTCCCCCTAAATTAACAATAGCAATAGTCTCATGTGACTAGTAATTAGTGAACATAGTAAACTAGCTACTAAAAAAATACAATATTACAGTTCCACAAAAACCCTAAAATCTAAAGTGAACAAAATACACAAAATTAGGTGAATACGTGACTAGAGGATGGGGCTGTACACGAGCCGAGTCGAGCCGAGCCAGGCCCAGCTCGAGCTCGAGCTCGACCTTAAACCGAGCCAGCTCGGCTCGGCTCGTTTTTCTGGTCGAGCTGAAAAGTCGAGCTCGAGCTCGGCTCGTAAATGTTCGAGCCGAGCTCGAGCTGGCTCGAGCCAGCTCGTTATATTTTTTTATTATTTTTTAATTTCTTTAGAAATATTTATTAAATAAAAAACAAAAAAATTACACATAATCATGTATATTTTTTTTATTTTTTAAGTTATGGTTTATTTATTATGAAAAGATGGGGTAGATAGGTAGCATGAGCGGGATTTTCAAATTTTGAATTTTAGAATTGGGTTTGGAGCCAAAATATATTAGTTTCATCTATATATTAATTACACATACACAAGCCTGAGTTGAGCCATATGTCGAGCCATCGAGTCGAGCCACGAGTCGAGCCATCGAGCCGAGCCACGAGCCGAGCCACGAGCTGAACACCCCTGGCTCGAGCTCGGCTCGATTACAAAACGAGCCAGCTCGGCTCGGCTCGAAAACAAAACGAGCCTCTTCGAGCCGAGCTTTTTTCGAACTTTTTTCGAGCGAGTTTCGAGCGAGCCTCGAGCCGCGAGCTTTTTGTACACCCCTACTAGAGGATGGTGCTACTGCTGCTACTGGGTGAGTGGGCGGTGAATGTCTTTCTGTTTTTTTAATGCAATCGACATAGTTTATTTTAAACGGTAGACTTTGTGGCTTGTTAAATTTAGGCTTTTAATTAAGTGGCTTTTAATTAAACAACTATCGTTGGTACATAGTTACTCATAGTATCATGATTGGGTTTTTAATTAAATTTGGGCTTCTTAAATATGGGTATCCCAATATTTTTTTCAAAGGTATCCTATACTAGATTGTTTGTGAATTGGACGGGATAGAAGTTTGGTTATGTTTATTTATTTGATAAATGAACAAATCATTTCATTATGTTAGTAAAGATCCATTTCTTTTTATGTGTACGTGTTCATTTGTGTAGGTTTATTAGTTTATGGTTGCTTGTGTCTATTTAGCGTGTTTACCACAAGAAGAAAACAGACATACATGAACAACTTCATTTATTAACAACAAACACAAGCAAGAAAACTGTTGACATGCGTTCATGTTTGTTAATTTATTTGGTTTTTTTTTTAGATTAAAAATTCGTGTTTTTCATTTCATAAAAGCTCAAATTACATCAAAATAGCAAGCAGACGAGCAACAAGCTGCGTCGCCACCCCTTTATGTATGGTGAACCCTAGTCTACTGAAAACAAGTATAGTTTGATGTATCGAAAAAGTAATATTCCTAGATTCTACAAAAATTATATTGAAACATACCGAAAAGAAGTTTAATATATGAAATTAAAAAACCAAATGGGCCAACCAAATTCCAAACAGAACTTACAAAAGTGTTAACTACGTACTCGGTTCACTAGGAAACGATTCAAGACCAGTTTGGGCCTAGATCAACACTTTTAACTTAAGTCTTTGGGATTAGCATAAGCCAATAAGCCATAAGGCAAACTTATATCAGTTCTTCATGTGGTTCGATTCAAATTACAAATATCATTTGTTGTTGAAACTATTTATAGTACACACCTTACTTTAACTTTGCTATATGTGGGATTTATTGAGTATTGTGATGATGATGCTACTCTTTAACCAATTAATTTTTTTTTAATTAATTAAATTTTTTTTACGAAATAAACCAAGTTACATTTGGATAATGGGTAAGCGAGCAACAAGCTGCGCCGCTATCCCCTTTTGAATCGCAAAGCCTATTCTACTAGATACAAACCCTTGGTTCCTCGGGCTTTGCGAGTCACTGTGGACCATCTTCTGCACCCGCTCCAAAAAGCGAACTGCCTCAGGGGCTAAGGATCCAAAAGTATCGAAGGCAAACGGAATGAACACATGTTGATTCTCTAAACATGCTGCCTCGTGCTTAGCAACCTTCCTAGCTTCCGCCTTCAAAACCGCCTGTCCCGGAACGAATCCACTATCTCTCAGCCCCACCAGTGGGGACACCCCAGTGAGGTCAACACACGCGTGCTTACCCCCCCGCCCAACCAAACACAAGTAGAGGTGTACAAAAAGCTCGCGACTCGAGGCTCGCTCGAAACTCGCTCGAAAAAAGCTCGAAAAAAGCTCGGCTCGAAGAGGCTCGTTTTGTTTTCGAGCTCGAGCCAGGGGTGTTCAGCTCGTGGCTCGGCTCGATGGCTTGGATCGTGGCTTGGCTTGATGGCTCGACATCTGGCTCGACTTAGGCTTGTGTAATTTAGAAAAATAAAAAAAATATACATGATTATGTGTAATTTTATTTAATTTTATTGTTTTTTATTTAATAAATATTTGTAAAAAAAATAAAAAAAATATATATCGAGCTGGCTCGAGCCAGCTCGAGCTCGGCTCGAACATTTACGAGCCGAGCTCGAGCTCGACTTTTCAGCTCGATCAAAAAAACGAGCCGAGCCGAGCTGGCTCGGTTTAGGTTCGAGCTCGAGCTCGAGCTGGGCCTGGCTCGGCTCGACTCGGCTCGTGTACAGCCCTAAACACAAGGACGTCCGCAAGACGCAGGGTAGATCTTCCCTCTCGTGGGTCAGTCAGAAAATTAACAAGGGCTTCTTTCTTGGTCACAGTGTTAAGACTAATCGGTCGGACATGATTCAAAAGCCGGATGGCAACATAACTAATTTATATTAATTAAAAATCACATAAAATTTAATTACTATATTAACTAAAGTTAACAGAACCATGTTGATATATTGCTTATATTAAAACAAAAATAAAAAGAAATATATTTTCTTAAAAGAAAAACAATTAAAACAAAATAAGTTAAAATTACAGAAGAAATACAATCAAATACCCACTTATACATACAGCAGGCAAACATGGGTTGAAAAAACTGAAATCTGTTTTCAAATTTTGGTTGTTTTTTTAAAAGAAATCAGGGGATGTAATACAATGGATTTGGAAGTTTGAAAGATCTGTCTGCTGTTGCAAAACCAAACAAATCGCTCCATTGGTCTCCCGAGCTCCCACGTATTCGATAACCTTCATCTATCAACTCTTGTCTCTTTTCAGATTTGTACAAAGTAGCCAGTTTACCTAAATCCGAATCTCCCCTGTTTCATTAGTAAACGGATCAAAGTTGTGAAACACGCGCATTGGACAATGAAAGTTAGACAAACAATATTATTACAATAGTGAATTCAGTTTTTTGAATAACTGGTTTAGGAGATTGCATACCTAACAGATTTTAACGTTTGGACGACTTATACATTTTTTTTAATTGACCCGTTTGACATCAAACAGAAGCCGAATCAACCATTTATAAGAAACTGAGTCGATGTTGCCACTTCTAATTAAAAACTGAGTTTGGAGAACTTGAACTCGTTCAAAAAATCACTTTTTTCCCCTTAAACTTCTGTAATTTTTACCAATATTTACCATAAATATACACAGGTGACGGGACCTTGGTTTTAAAAAGCGCGAAGCGCACAAAAGCGACGAGGTTTAAAACCGAGGCGCAAAGCGCAGAGCGCAAAAGCAGTAGGCTTTTCGTACGCAAAGCGCAAGACGATTATATAATTTTTTCTATATATCCTATAGGTTTTTAGCATCCTTCCCCAAAATATAGATATAAATAAGGTTTATATATGATTTAACTTACATGTATAACCTTTTTAGCTATATGTATAACACTTTGAAGCACAAAAACACCCCCTGTACGAAAAGCGCGCTTTTCTGCGCTTTTCTTGCCAAAAAAAAAAAGCGCCCTTTTCCTACGCTTTTTGTACATTGCGCGCCTTAAGTGACATAAGGCGCATGGATCTGCGCCTGAGGCGCGCTTTTTAAAACCTAGGACGGGACAAGTTATAAAAACTCAAAAACATGTCAGGTTTTAGATATGGAATTATAGATTACCTTAAGAAAAGCTTTTCATAGTTGGTGAATCCAGCATACTGGAGATTTCTGTCAGTACATTCTCTTTGAAATTCACTTCGGCCCGTTAACAAGAAAATCTTGAATCCTAGCTGCTGAAGCTCGGTGTATAACCTGAAACTTGCTGGTAAGGCAGGAGCCTCTGCTGCGTCTACCCACTCATCAAACGACTTCTCATCAAAGACCTCTGATCTATTTAGAAAAAAATCAGTCTAGTCAATAATAAAGGATACTGTTACTTGAGAAATTCACTCATATATTAGAAAAAGGCAAAGCAAATGATAAAAACTATTTTTTCACAACTGCAGAATTTATATTTTAAGAAGAAAAAAAAATGCATATTTGGCAGGTCATGTGGCATTAACTAGTGAGTAATGCAACACAGCAATTTACAGGTAAAGATCATTTTTATTTTGTGCAGTTTCCCCTTAATAATAACCAACTTTGTAGAAGCATGAGACAATGAAGTTTGATTACATAGGCACATAGCATTTAAAGTCTGTAATCAGAAATGTGTCATGAAATAAGCCTAACTTATTCAGGATTTTGCATGAATAAGTACTTGAAACATTGTGCCAGCCATCCCCAGATGCATGTCAAGATGAAAAACATCCTGCTAGGCGAAGCTTGACCCGAAACTTAAGGGGGTCGGAAGTCACCTGGGGTCGAAAATCACTAGTTTCCGGGGGGGGGGGGGGCGAAACCGTATATACCAAAAAAATCTATACGAATACTGTAATCGGAATTTCTGAGCGAAAATTCGGGGGGATCAGCCGCCCCTCCCTGCCCCTTAAGAGCTGCGCCAATGGTTAGAAGGGTCTTGCTATATTCAAATAAATAAATAAACTCAATCGCAATTTACAATTCGTATGTTTTGGTGAAATGATTTTCTGGCTATCTATCAGATCTAATTGTTCATATTTCCTATTATCAGCTTGGTTTTAAAAAGCGCTAGGCGCACAAAAGCGACGAGGTCTAAGCGAATCGCGCGAAGCGCAAAAAGCGTGGGATTTTCATACCCAAAGCGCGCACTAATTATATAATTTTTTTATATATCCCATATGTATTCCATGAGTTTTTAGCTTCATATACCCAAAATATAGCTATAAATAAGCTTTTTATGTGATTTTACCTCTATGTACAAGCCAAAAACACCAAGGTACAACATTTTTATGCATAAAAAATACCCTGTGTACATGAGGCGCGCGCCTCGGGTGAAAAGCGACTGAAATTTTGGCAAAAAAGCGCCTGAGGCGCGCGCCTTTGGGAAAAAGGATAGGCGCAAAGCCCGGAGGCGCCCGGAGGCGCCCTAGGCGCGCCTCAGGCACGCTTTTTAAAACCCAGATTATCAGACACACTGAGGCGACAAGGTCTAAAACCGAGGCGCAAAAGCGGTGCGCTTTTCGTAAGCGAAGTGCAAATTAAGGTTTTTTAGCATCCCTTAACTAAAATATAGCTATAAATAAGGTTTATACATGTTTTAACCAATAAAAAACCTACATGTACTACCTAAAAAGCCTATTGTACAACATTTCGCTGCACAACAAGACCCATGTACATGAGGCACGCGCCTCAGGTGCACTTCATACACACTGTGCGCCTCAGCTCACCTAAGGTGCTGCTCTTTCCGACTCAGTGCGCCTCACGCCTAGACACGCTTCTCTTTTAGTTAATTCACTTTCAAACACATCAATCTAATTACAACATTTAACTCAAACTTATCAACACATTTCACACAAAATACATAATCTTTACTAACTAAAAACATACAAAATGACGAAATTACCCATATCCATGATTCACATAATAAGGCAAATTCGACAACAAAGTCTCATCAATATCAAACACCCAAACATCTTTTCCGTCACTGGAAACATTAACCGTCTTCGCATACTCCAATGTATAGTCAGCAACAACCTCGGAGTCGGACCGATACCGGTCTCCGTTCATGTACTCCTGAACAAACTTAACACACTGTTCAGGAACGACATACCAGACACTAGCATCATTAGCTTCGATGGAATACTTCCAGCTTTCACAGAACAGTTGATCAGTGGGTAATCGGATTAGTTGGTCCGATAGTGTGGTGGTAGTGAGTGAGAGGAAGAGGAGGAGGAATGTGGTGGTGGGTTGACCGGAATTCATGCCGGCGGATATAATGGGTGATGGGATATTGGGATCTGTTTGAATTATTGTTTGTGGGTCAATCTTTAGCTATTTATTTAATTTATTATCAACTTGTTTTTTTTTTAACGATGCCGGGTACTCTATACGCGGCCCCCAATGGCTGAAAGGAACCCCAGACAGCCACTAGTCCGTACCGACAGAGCCCTACGGCCCACCCATCTCCTCTTCCAGAGAAAACCCGGCCCACAAACCCGCCCGAAGGCACGACGGTAGTGAACCGGTAAAACCTGGAAGGATCAAGAGTCGAACCCATGACCACAAGGGTCTCTCCATCACTTCCCAACCACCTACTCCACCACAAGGGTGTGGGTATCCATCACATGCCTCCCGTGGGAATCGAACCCGGTTCCCCCAAAGAGAGAACTGACCCTTTTACCACTAGACCACATGATCAGGATATTATCAACTTTTTTTATTTCCATTTTATATTACCAACTTGTTTTTATTTGTTTTAGTAGGTTACAATTTTTTTTTTTTTTTTTTTTTGGCCATTGGGGTTGGTGACCCAATAGAAACATCAAGAACGATTAATATCCTTCAGTTGTAACTTTTTCTCACTATATTCACCATTACTAATATTTCATACCAAATAACGATAAATACCAAAAATTCAAAATCACCTACTTGATATTTTGCTAGTGATTTTGCTTCGCTGTAAATTAAGCATCATTATCGGTGTCCTCAACTTCAATTAAAGTTCTCTTACATCAATGAGTTGAGTCTTATAGGCTCAACACTATATTCACAACTTTTTCAATGAGCGGTAGGCAATCACTTAAGAGTCAATCCTTTAACATTTTCTTTAAAAAATTGTCACCTCTTAAGAGTAAGAGGAGGGGGGAGTGGCGTGGCCCCTTGGGCGGGGAAGGTTTCACCGGCATGAGGCGAGGGTGGGACAATGTGATTGGCTGATTTTTATTTTTTTTTAATTTTAACATACAAACTAATAATAATAATAATAATAATAATAATAATAATAATAATAATAATAATAATCCCTTCAAGCCTCTTTCATCCTCCACTCCCCGTAGTCTATTAGAATTGGTAACGAAAGCATAAATTTGAACTAAAATGATTAAAAATAGGAACCTTAAGAAGCCACAAGAGAAAAAAAAACTATATGATATTTTTGGTGAAAAACAAAGAGAATAAAATTACATTTTACTCTTCTAACCAATAGAACCACTAAAAGTAATTTAAAAAATATATGTCTAAGAAAAAACACCATTTCATCTCTATTTTGGCAAGGGAGGGAAGTCCTTAAAGTAAGGCGAGCGATAATGGAGGAGGTGATTGAATGGAAAACATCAACGATGCCGATAACATCGCTCCATCATTTCCTCATGCAATTTAACCATAAATCATCTTCTTGCAATTTACAAACATTAAGATCGATATCATACACACACAAAATAATAATAATAATGTCGTGGCAAACTTACGTGGATGAACATTTGATGTGTGACATCGACGGTACTGGTCACCACCTCTCCTCCGCCGCTATCTTTGGCACCGATGGCACCGTCTGGGCTAAGAGTGCCACTTTTCCTGAGGTCTCTCTTCATCTGTTTTAACATGGGCGGATATCTATAAGGATCATTTGTCTATAGTTGTATAATATTTTTTTTTTCGGTCCGCTTTTGGTCGGGTCATATTAACAATAGATGATCAAACAAAATTTTATATAATTAATAAAAGTATGTAAAATGTAGGTAGGTAAGTGAACCAAATGAACACGAATGTGGGCATGTTTGTATTCGTTCATTTTTAGCGTTAATCAAACATTGGACACACATATATCCAATCGAACCAATTTTTTGTCATGTTTGTTCATTAACAAAATGAACATGTGGGTTCGTGTTCGTTCGTTTAAAACCTAAACAAGCAGTCTTTGAGCACAAACGAACGTAAACAAACAAAATGAATATTGGAAATCCCACTTTTTTTTTTTACATTAACGTTCATAAACATTAATGAACGAACAAAATGTTTGTTCATGTTCGTTTGTTTAGTTAAATAAATAAAAAATTGTGTTCATGTTCATTCGTTATTAAATTAGAGTTAGGGTTCTTTTGTATTTGATCATCTATTGATTTAGTTACCAAACGATAGGGGGTGGCGACGCAACTTGTTGCCTGTCTACCTGCCATTCTTTTATAATTTCAATTTTCTTATGAATTAAAAGGATAAATGAAATATACATGAGTACATCTTATAACTAAAATAATATATATTATCTTATGAATGCACGCTTGAGAAATATGATGAACTTGATCATATGCTATATCATAATCAGTTCATGAGAATTCAATTATTCAAGCATGTTTAGAGATGATTTGGCACAGATTGTAATACTTGTTATCATGTATTCTTGTTTAGAGATGATTTGGCTCATTATGTTCATACGAATTCAAGCATGTTCGCAGATGGTTAGCGCAAATTATAATACTTGCTTTCGTATATTCTTTTTTGTGCAGTTTAAACCAGATGAAATTAATGCTATCATCAAAGAATTCGATGCAGCTGGTACCCTTGCCCCTACGGGTTTATTTCTTGCTGGTGCAAAGTACATGGTGATCCAAGGCGAGCCTGGAGCTGTTATCCGTGGAAAGAAGGTAACTTCAATCCGATTATATCAAAAAAGGTTGATTTGGGTTAGGTTTTACGGGTCGAAAGGGTAAAATATCTGAATTTTCAGGGAGCTGGAGGGGTCTGCATCAAGAAAACTGGTCAATCCATGGTGTTTGGCATTTACGAAGAGCCTGTGGCCCCTGGTCAATGCAACATGGTTGTGGAAAGGTTGGGTGATTATCTCGTGGACCAGGGCATGTGATTCCTGCTCTTATATATCATCATTCGCGGTACTTATGTGTCTGTAGTCTCGAATACGAGGATATATAAAAACGGTTTTATTTACTGTTTTATTGGAGTTATGATATGCGCGTGCTTGTTATATGCCAAGTTGTGTATCGTTTTTAACGAATACATAAGTTCAATAACTTGTTACTCATATATGTTCAAAAGTTGGGTGTTAATTAGTTTATGTGACAGTTGATGTCACAAGATGGCATATTGAGTGAATAAGAGAAAACTCATGTTATTTTCTTTTCTATGTTTGTGATACAAATGTGATTCATATCTTTATTTTACATCTGTTTGTTTGGTTGATGGAAACATTAATTAGGAAAAAGTGTTCATACTATAACAAATAAAGATACCCAAACAAGTTGGCATAATAATAATAATTCATGCAAACAAATCAATAGCACGTCACACTTTTGACCCTATATATTTATCTCCTACTCAGTCCACAATAATCGCAATTCGAACCATTTCTTTATACTCAAATTAGCAGCACAAATAATAATAATAATAATAAGTCGCGATATTGCAGCAGTTTGTTCTCCTGATAAAGTCGCGATATTGCAGCAGTTTGTTCTCCTGTCGCGATATTATAAACATGTATAATAATAATAATAATAATAATAATAATAATAATAATAATAATAATAATAATCGGAAGATGTCGTGGCAAGCGTTTGTGGATGACCACTTACTGTGCAAGATCGAAGGCAACCACCGCTCTGCCGCCGCCATCATCGGCCACGACGGCGTCGTTTGGGCTCAATCAGCCACCTTCCCTCAGGTCTAAGTCTAACCCTCATTTCACCTATTTTTTTAATTATTAAATATGTTTGACTTTATTTGACTGGGATGGATTATGCTTTGGATCTGACTTGAATCGATGCTGTTGTGTGTTGGGGTGATATGTGAAATATGTGTAATAAAGTACAGGGACTGAATGTGTCATTTTGCAAAGTAGCATAAGTCTGTTAGTGAAGTCTGTTTGTCATTAGCTAAGAGTTTAGGGACTGAATGTGTAAATTGGTAGTTAGTCGTTATGTGTCTGTATAAATAGTCGTTAAGTCCTCGGAATCGATCAATTAGTGATCATTCTACTCTGTGTTTTGATCGATTTGCGATCTTTCCATTCCAATTCAATTGATTCAATCCACAATTAACTCAATGGGTCTGAAATCAAGTGTAAACATTATTGTCATGATTTTCAATGGTACACTAAGTATATATTCTTTTCCCAACCATAAGTTTGGACTTGTGTTGAGTTCACATATAAAATACACTAGGCGCTATTTTTTATGATTAAATCCCAAGACTTTAAAAGATATGGAAACGTCTACGGTTTGGTTTAAGAAGCCGCCTTTGAGTCGTGAGGCTTAGGAATTAGCATTGTGGGCCAAAAGGCGTGCTTCATGTGGTTTTTGGTCAAGATTGGTCAAACCGGGATCTGTAGAAGGTTTATATGTAAAAGCAATCGAAGGGATGAAGAAATTTAGAAAGATCTACTTAATAAATGTGTTGATATGTAAAACTGATTAGCAAGACGCATCTTCTTGCTGTAAATATAGCTTATTTAGTTGTACATAGACACACGCTTCACGTACATGATGCACGCTGTCACACCCTCAAATTACCACTTGCGGGGTTTTACCGCGAGGCGCATGACAAACCAGGATCCAAGTCAACGATCACAATAAACAACTCTATATGAAAAGCGTAAATCCATAAACAACGATTTTATAAGCGGGAGCAGTTAAGAAGTATTTAAACAGCTATGCTATGATCCAAAGTTATTCAAAACACTTTTTATTACAAAACGTGCAACTATGCCTAGACGCCAATGCAGACCCGTGCGCCTAGTTCCACATTGCTACCTTAGCGACCTGAGAAAAACATGCCAAAAAGATGTCAACATATAATGATGGTGAGTTCACAGGTTTGTTCAATATGTTACCAAAACGTTACCATGTCCATACTATATCAATGTTACCAAGTACGCTAGCTAGGCGTATGTTTTATTACTACTACGATTGGAAACCATTACTAGACACGTTTAGCAATGTTTAGCATGTTTAAGCAGCCTGTATGTTTAGCATGATACCAATGTTCCTGTTCGAGACAATATGCACCCGCCCGGCCCTCCAAGCCGACGAGTGGGGCAGGTCACGCCCAATAGATCTATCCACATTTCCCTCGTTGTGCATCCCCGCACATTCATGGTTTCCCCCGGGACTTCCAAAGATCGTATAGCAATATAAAGTTAAAACCATCGTATGACATATGTTACCAAAATAGTTTAGCGCATGTTTTCTCCCCCAAAAGTTAAAGTAGTAAAAGTGGGGCCGTGAACTCACCTTAAATAGCGTTCTTCGGTTACAAGTAAAGATGTTAGGCCCTTGATAATCCCTCTACCGGAGATCTATCAAAATGTTCACATAAGTGTTCCGACTAATAACCATAAGGTTATCTAGTCCCCGATTGTCCAGATCGTAACCAAGTATGTTTTAAACGTGTTTGAATGTTTAACCGACACACTAGACCGACCCGACATCCCGTTGGTGACCCATTACCCTAACTAATCAAGTACACATAGATTACACACAAGGTTCAAGCATAAAACACTTAGTTTGTATCAAAAATCTCATTTTTGCATCAGAACGGTCGAACCAGTCAGTTTTCAGTCTCCTTCGCCCGTTTTACTTCTCCTTCGTCCGTTTTACATCTCGTTCGACCGTTTGATGCCTCCTTCGCCCGTTAAACCACATTCGCCCAACAAAAACCCAGGTTCGACCCTGGATTTCCTCCTTCGCACCTTCGATCGGTCGAAGGAGGCCAGGTTCGCCCCTGTTGTGTAAATTTTCCTAAAAACGCTTCAAACACATTCAAAACGACTCGAAACATCATCAAACACAGCAGTCAAACATTGATAACCTATTCCTACAAACCCCCACCGATTTCCCCCGATAATACGTCCGTTTCAGCCCTCTCCCAAAATGGTAAAGATTATGGAAACATCACCTTCATGCATGAATAATTTACCCAATTTGGAAACTTTTGAAATCGATTCACATTCAACTTGAAATGCTCAGTTTGTCGAGTGTTCGATCTTTTCTTATCAATTCTATTGATTATAAATATCATGCATCAAGTCTAGATTCGCTAAAACCCCCCAAATACCCATAATATCATCATATCCAATCCTAACCCTAAACAACAATAATCTAGCATCAATAGCAATCCTATATCATGTTTCTATCATAGATATAACAGCAATTCATTGAACAACACATAATACCACCTAATACACAATTTACATATGTTATTCACCATGAAACCTTTGTTAATGATAATGTTTTGATTTAGAAAGATGTTTAAAAGGTTTTTAATCATAAAAACTCCCTTAGAACAGATCCGGACAATTAGGGTTAGATGAAAACGAATTAAAATGCTTTTAAAAAGGTTTAGGATTAAGAACACACCTTGGATTCTTGTTTAGATGTTGTAGATAGGTTAGATTATGAAAAAGAAGAGCAAAAACTCCTTCCTTAGTGTTTTAGATCGTTTGAGAGCGTTTTGGGACGGTTAGGGTTTGTGAAATGATGAAAAATGACAAAGGTTGGTATTTATACTATCCCTCCTTCGCCCCATTTCAATGGTCGAAGGTGGTCTCCTTCGACCCTTCCACAGGGTCGAATGAGCCCTGTCCTGGTCGAAAGGAATTCTTTCAATTTCACTCCCCAGGTTCGCCCATTTACAAAGGGTCGAACCAGACAAAGGTTCTCCTTCTACCACTCGAAGTGGTCGAACCAGAATCCATTTTCAACCAATTTTCCAGTTTGTCGTGTTTAACGCATTCTAACACATCTTAACACATAAGCATGCAACCTTAGTCTATGTTTAACATATTTAAGCATGAATAATCATTTATACATCATTTAAACACATCTATGTATATAATTCACCACACGATTCATAATCTACACATATACTTAATTAGTTCATGTAATGTCACCAACAACGGAACCCGGTACTAGTGTATTACCAAAACGACTCCCCAATGATCCTCCAGATCATTGTACCCTGGACAATCCTAACTTGACCCGACTCAACTAACCCAGTTAAGTCTGTTTATAAACGTTTCTCGCTAAGGTAGACTCAGATGTTACTAATATGTTTAAGCCAAACATGCCGGGTGTCACACACGCTCGTAGCACCTTGGCTTCTGGGACCTAAACGCTTCTAAACACCTCACACTTTTTTTTTCTAAACCAAGGTCTAGAGATTTAATCATGCAAAAGGTGACTTTTATGTTATAAATAAGTTCATGAACTTTATGGTTGAGGTTTTAGACGTTAAGGGATTTAACCATTTAGTCCATGGACCTTTGTGTGGATTCAGCAATAGTCTATGTGTATTCGGCAATTGCCTTATTGACTTATTTCCTCACACTTGCAAACTTGAAGTAATTCTAATAGTTGTGACCAAATAACTTATTTTTATGTATTTTTCAGAATTTGCAGAATTTTACATATTCTCTTGGCTAATACTACAGGTCAAGCCAGAGGAAATAACTGCCATCATGAATGACTTCAATGAACCTAGCTCTCTTGCACCAACTGGTTTATACCTTGGTGGTACGAAGTATATGGTTATTCAAGGCGAGCCAGGAGCTGTGATTCGAGGGAAAAAGGTGAGGAATCTATATTTTTCTTGATTTGAGAACGTCCAACGGGTATACTTGAACCGTTTATATTCTTGTTAACTATAGGAAAAAGGAAGTGTTACTATTAAAAAGACAACAATGTCATTGATCATTGGTACCTATGATGCCTTGGCTCAAGGCCCATGCAACATGATTGTTGAAAGGCTCGGTGACTATCTTATCGAACAGGGTTTTTAATTTGCTCTTGTATGTCTCCATCCTAATCATTTTTTAACTGTAATTGTCTCCAATAAACTTGATTGCTATTGTTATGGTATGTTTTTAAATCATATTATAAAACTGGTCGTTTATAAAAAAAAAAAAAAAAAAAAAAAGTTCAATTTCATAAAATACCAATGTACTTTCACTTTCTTTTCTCACTTTAGTCATTGTACATTTTTTGTGTATTTGATTCGTTAAAAGATGCCTTTTGTCTTCTCAATGTCGTTACGTAAGTTTGTTGTAAAAAGTTTTTGTCCGGTTGGGGTCATCACTAAAATAACCTCAACCAGACAAGAACATTCTTTTCATGATTCAAATATACAATGACTAAGACGAGGCAAAAGTGAAAGTATGTTGACTTTTTTATATGTTTACATTTGTACAAAGTGTAACTTTGGAAGTTGGTGTTTTTTTCTCTGAGATGGGACCATCATTTTTCTCCACGTTTTTTGTTTTTGGCTGTGATAGGCATCACATTTTCATTGCATGGCGACCGTGATAGGCTAGAATGGGCGGTGTTTCGCGGTATCACAGCCATCACGGACCACTCCGTCCGCTCTTAGAAGACCAAAAAAGTGACAAAATAATGTGAAGAAGTTATGTGTCACAGGGTTTATGGTCAAACTTTGGGGTTCATGGAAAACCTAGACTCTTAAGTTAAAAAAATTAAAGATCATATTGTTTGTGATCCAAACACTTTAGTTGTATTTGTGGAGATATGATTACACATAGATGAGTGAAACAAGATGTAATCTAACACTTTATTAATGAGAATGAGAAGGCTTAGTGATGATCACTAAAGACACGATTTTGGTGATTCATTCCACATTGTTAGAATAACGAAGTTGCGGTGGTCTATATCCTAAAGAGAGTGTTATACAGGCGATCATTGCCTTGACTAGTGAGAAATGCTTGTTAAAGGTATTGATAGATGTTAAAAAGTATATGTAAAGTGAGTTAGTTAAGGGGGGAAGCTTAAGAAGGGGCCGAGGATGCCCCGGCCCTCATCATTTTTTGACTCAGTAGTTTAAATTTTTCCGTTTTTGTCCGAAAAAATTGTATATTTTAAGTCCGACCCCCACATATTTGATTTGATATTACGTAAATTTGGTGTTATGACTTTCGGTCCCCACCATCTTAAAATTCAAGCTTCGCCATTGCCACTGAGTTAGTTAACCACCCAAACCACTATAAATCTATGTGTTTTGTGCGTCGATTTTGTTTTATAAATAATCTTGTTCAAATAGTTTTTTCAATATACAAATCCTTCATATAACATATTTATGACAAACAAAGATATAATAAAATGGTCATAAAATTTGAAAAGTAATCCATTAAATCACTCTAAATTATTGGTGATTACAACTAAAATTTTGGTTTTAGTTTTGCTTTTCACAAAGTTAAAGAAAAAAATAAAGGTAAGATGTACGATGGTACACCCACCTCAACAGCCTTCTCATGTAGCATAGTGGTGAGCATTTGCAAAGCAATGATGAGGACAGCATCCTATTCATGATATGTGGTGGCCTTTTTTCATCAACTTGTATACGACACCCAAACATGTATGGGCATAAGAAAGCCTTTCATTATAAAACAAGTTAGATCAAATATTTTTTTTAATATTAATTTTATATATACATGTGTGTGTGATTGTGGTTTCTAGTATTATCAGACTTTTTTGTGTGTGTATCATGTTGATATTTTAAACTAAAAATCTCTGGGAATTAAATATTTGTTAAAGTCCAAAAGCAATATATGATGTCATAAAGATGTAAATAAAAAGAATAATGTGTGGGGAATATTTTGGTTTTGATTATGCCATTCAAATTACTTAAATCCATCCTTTACAAAGTGATGGGGACCTCAAATCCTAATTCTTGATTTCATAGAAAAAGAAATGTTCAATTACAACCAATACAAGACATAGAACAAAGAACTAATTCTAAATAAAGAATTACAAAAAAACTATAAAAACAATTATACATACTACATAAAAAGAAAATCATATGTATGAAAAGAAAAAGTTAGATGGTTAAAAAACATTTTAAGTATCACATTCAAGAAAATCATATAAACATTTATAAATACTACATAAAAAGAAAATCATATAAACAATTATACATACTACATAAAAAGAAAATCATATGTATGAAAAGAAAAAAGTTTAGACGATTAAAAAACATCTTAAGTATCACATTCAAAAACATGTATAAGTGTCTATACACTTATGCTCAAACTACAATAACAAATACTATCGGTGCAACATTACATACGGTCAGTATTATACATCTTTGAAGAAAATATCAACTTTAGGCTTTAAAATTCGGTTTAGGCAAGCCGAAGAGAGAACAAAAATAAGCCGAAGAAAAAGTGGGGACCATCTTATGGGGTGTGTAATTGGTGGGTATGAAAAAATGGTGGGGTCCTTGGTTTCAGACCAGATTTGACGTTTCCGATGTTTACTCTAATTTAAAGTTAAAATAACGTGACACGGTGTGATTGATACACCCCAGACTACATGAGGTTTGTGCCCCGTCCCTTAAAGAATAATAATAATAATTCATACAAACAAATAAATTGCACGTCACACTTTCCACCCTATATATAAATCTCTTCCCCAGTCCACAATAATCGCACTCGAACCATTTCTTTATACTCAAACCAGCAACACAAATAATAATAATAATAATCGGAAGATGTCGTGGCAAGCGTACGTGGACGACCACTTAATGTGCGAGATCGAAGGCAACCACCTCTCTGCCGCCGCCATCATCGGTCACGACGGCGTCGTTTGGGCCCAATCAGCCACCTTCCCTCAGGTCTAAGTCTAACCGTCATTTCACCTACTTTTTTATTATTATTAAACATGTTTGACTTTGTTTGACTTGGATGGATTATGCTTTGGATCTGACTTGAATCGATACTGTTGTGTGTAGTTGATTTGATCTGTCGTGGACTGTGATGATGTGTAGTTGATGTTAGGGTTTAACGAAGTTATTAGTTGTTGTTTGGTTTGATCTAATATTGGCAACTTTAGACACATGATGGTAATAATATGGGATTGATTTGATTTAGATGAAAGGATATCAGAATATGACTGAATTATTATAAACAGAGGAAATAATTTGAGAAAATCAGAAGATCAGTTAATGTTTTGATTTTTGGGTAAATTGAATCGAAAATCTGGCTAATCTATGAATGGATTAAGCTAAAATTTAAGCAGAAGGTTTTTTTTTTTTGAGAAAATTTGGTGATATTGTGAACGAAATGATATCGGCGACAAAGTTTGTTAGCGAGTCCTATAAGAAAGGTCTAGACTCTTTAGTTATAACAAGCATAGTTATCAAGCACTCAAGGCGCATAGGTCTCGCCTGGGGTCTAGGAGCGACACACAAAAAAGCGAGGGCCTGAGATAAAAAAAGCGAACAAAGAAAATAAAGTAAAAATATATTAAATCAATACTATTTTTCATCTAGTTAGTATCAAAAGTTTTAAAATATTGATGTATTAGTGTATAGAAATAGTTTACCTTTGATAATAGTATAAATCTGGCTAAAATCTAGCCATAATTTAACGAATTTGGCTGGAAACTAATAGGATATACATTTGATAATAGGATATATATTTGCCAAATATATATCCTATTAGAAACTCTCTGGAATTTGGGAATCTAGCTTAAATCTGCGCCTAAACCATCACTTGGAGAATTAAAGCGCAATTTACTCGACTCAAAGCGCAAATGCATCGCATCACTAAAAAATGGGCCTATGGGCAAGATGCGATGGCTTTTAACAACTATGATAACAAGTCACTACAACAAATAACTCAACTAAATACATATTGGGGCCAAATTTACGCTAAGAAAGTGTGTGATTGCGAACTTTCGAGTAGATATGTCATTGCAAATTCACGCTATAAAAGTGTGTGGTTGTGAACACATGTGTAGACTCTAAAGATATGTCATTGCAAATTAAATTTGAATCTTTACTCTAGAAGGTTTGTCGAAGCTGGTTAAATCTCAGTTGAAAGAGTGGACGAATTGTTCATATCTTTAGATCTTAAAAGTCTCTAGTCTCCACACCTAATAGTATGGGTTCTTTTCCCAACCTGTTCAGTATTTTTTTAGCCCTTTTATAAGTGTGGACTTTTGTTGAGTTCGCATATACAATTCACTTGACTTAAATTTTTGTATGGTTTAATCCCTAGAGTTTAAAAGATAATGGAAAGGTCTTTTTAATTAAGTTTAGGAACTTAATCATACAAAATCAAAGGGCATTAGCTAGAATATGGAAAAGTCTAGGGCTTGGTTTAAGAAGCCGCCTCTGAGTCATGAGGCTCAGGAATCAGCATCAGGGGCCAAAAGGTGTGCCTTATGTAGTTTTAGGTTAAGATTGGTAAAATCGGGGTCTGTAGGAGGTTTATATGTAAAAGCAATCAAAGGGATGAAGAAATTTCGGAAGATTTACTTAATAAATAGGTTGATATGTAAAATCGATTAGCAAGACACATCTTGTCGGGGGTAAATATAGCTTATTAGGTTGTACATAGACACGCGTCTCTCGTACGTGATGCACTCTCCTTGCTTCTTGGCTTTTGGGGCCTAAACGCTTCAGAGTGCCTCACGCTTTTCTAAACCAAGGTGTAGGGATTTAATTATGTGAAAGGTTACTTTTATTTTATTAGTAAAGTGCATGAACTTTATTGTGAAAGTAAGTTCCATGGACTTGTGTGGATTCAGCAGAAGTCTATGTGGATTTTGCAATTGTCTTATTGAGTTATATAACCTCAGTTGCAAACTTTAAGTAATTTTTCACACTAATAAATGCGACAAAAAAATGATTTTTATGTATTTTTTCAGAATTCGCAGAATTTCACATATATCTCGGCTAATCCTGCAGGTCAAGCCAGAGGAAATAACTGGGATCATGAATGACTTCGATGAACCTGGCTCTCTTGCACCAACTGGTTTATACCTTGGTGGTACCAAGTATATGGTTATTCAAGGCGAGTCAGGAGCTGTGATTCGAGGGAAAAAGGTGAGGAATCTATATTTTTCTTGATTTGAGAACGTCCAACGGGTATACTTGAACCGTTTGTATTCTTCTTAACTACAGGGACCAGGAGGTGTTACTATTAAAAAGACAACAATGTCCTTGATCATTGGTATCTATGATGAACCCATGGCTCCAGGCCAATGCAACATGATTGTTGAAAGGCTCGGTGACTATCTTCTCGAACAGGGTTTTTAATTTGCTCTTGTACGTCTCCACCCCGATCATTTTTTTATCAGTTGAACCTTTTATAATTATTTGTGAATGAATGGGTTGATATGGGCTTGGGCTACAGTGTAATTGTCTCCAATAAACTTGATTCCTATTGTTATAGTATGTTTTTTTTTTAAAAAAAAAAAATAATTTCATAAAATACCAATGTACTTTCACTTTCTTTTCTCGTTTTGGTCATTGTACATTTTTTGTATATTTGATTCATTAAAAGTTGCTTTTTGTCTTGTCAATGTCGTTACGTAAGTTGTAAAAAGTTCTTGTCCGGTTGGGGTCATCGTTAAGATAACCTCAACCAGACAAGTACACTCTTTTAATGATTTAAATGTACAATGACTAAGACGAGGCAAAAGTGAAAGTAAGTTGACTTTTTTATATGTTTACATTTGTACAAAGTGTAACTTGGGTACTGATAAAAACCTAGTTTTGGCTCATTACTCGACCTTGTGCTAAAGTGCATCACGACTTATAGGTCATCCTGATTTACTAAAGAGTTTGAATAACATGCAGGAAAGCGATACATTACTGGCAATTAAAGTTGTGGAGTTGTAAACCAAGTGGTGGAAAATATAAACAAACTTTGAATTGATCAACTTTTCGTTGTATTATCATATCCTTCTCATGATTTAGTGTGATGGAAACTTGTTTAGTTCTGTTTTTGTTTTTTGGATGGGTATTTTGATTAATATTTTCATTTTATTTTGGATCTCTGATATTAATATAAGTACACCTTTGCTTGTGTAACATCTTTTTGTTTAGTACTTTGGTTACTAGGCCAATAGGGGTGTTTGAGATTGTTTATTACAGTTTATAATAAGCGTGTGTGTAGTCGAGTGTTTTAGGGGCGTTTTGGCCCCATAGCGACGGGAACAACCCCCCCCCCCCCCCCACCCCAATCGCTATGGGGGCGTTTTGGCTTGCAGGGTTATGGAGGTGGTGGGCGTTTTGGTTGAGGAGGGACGGGTGATTAATGGAGTTGATGCCATGTTTATGAAAAAAATTAGGGTTTGGGAATTGGGGGAAAAAGGTTGAAGAAGATGGTGAGGCAGGGATGAAGAAGAAATGTGTTTTAAATTGTTTGTATTGTAGTCACGTGAATGGGATTATTATGTCTTTTGGGATAATAATAATAATAATAATAATAATAATAATAATAATAATGGATTTAAATACTCCCAACTATAGCTTATTGGTGGATAATACTTCCAACTATCATTTTGGTCATTAGCACTCCAAACTTTCAACTTGTTTACTTTCATCACTCACAGACTAGCAGATTCCGTTAGCCACGTCAGCTTAAAACTAACGTCTGTTAGTCTGGGAGTGATGAAAATAAACAAGTTGAAAGTTTGGAGTGCTAATGGCCAAAGTGATAGTTGGGAATATTATCCGCCAATAGGTTATAGTTGGGAGTATTTAAATCCATTTTCCCTAATAATAATAATAATAATAATAATAATAATAATAATAATAATAATAATCATCATCATCAGTTTTTATTATTTTTTTTATTTAATATATTTTTTTAATATTATTATTATTATTACTATTATTATTAATATTATTATTTAAATAAGAAAACAATAATTAAGCAATGATTACCCAATCATTTACAAAACCACATAACGCCCCTTTCCACTACACCCTCTTTTCCCATAACGCCATTTCTATTACTTTATAATATTTTATTCCCTATAACGCCCTTTCTATTACTTTATAATATTTTATTCTCTATAACGCCCCTGCACTACACATGCCCTAAGCAATGGACAAGTCATTCAAGTTACCTTCAAAACAGTATTGCTGTATCAAAACAGTTTGTAGTGATATATTTAAGGTTGTATTACATCTATAGTAGAGTATTTTCAGTTTTCGTGCATGTAGCTTGGCTACAATTGTCATCTTGGTTTTCATTTTTTTGCCATTTCAATCCTTATAACACATTTAGACTGTCTTGTGGGTTGGGTTTTGATGTGGAAAGCCTCCATGTAGCCAAGTTAGGGGCGTGAACACCTACGCATATAGGGTGAAAGGTATGGATGAGCTCGGGACGGTATCGGTACCGATCCCGAAAACTCTCAATACCGATACCAATACCGAAAACATATGGTACGGTATCGGTATGGTACCGGTATTTTACCTTAAAATACCGATACCATACCGATCCCGTACCGATACCGATACCGATAATACCGAAACCGAAAACCTCTAAATGTGAGTACCGATACCGATTACTCTCGGTTCGGTGCGAGATCAGGATCAGGACGGGATCGATATTCGGCGCTATGTGCTCATCCCTACCTTAGTAAAAGGGGCGATGCCCCTCACAACGTGAAACTCTTCATGGGCGTGAACGCCCTCATGTGGTGTCACCCAACTTCACTCGCAACCAACAGTTTTCTTTCACCTCATATTTTCATATTTTTACTTTTATTTCATTATTTAATTTAAAGCTCACATTTCACATTATCACAACACAACTTAGTAAAAGGTAAAACAACCCTGTCTACATGATGATCCTTATGTGGCAACACTTTTTTCACCTTTCACCCCACCACAACACATACGAAGTTAGAAGATCTGCCAAATCAGGACCATTTTTAAAGATAAATAACGAAGTGTCACGACGACTTTGTTTGAACCACATCACTCTCCTCTACCCTTCCCAAAATCAAGGAAATGGTTCTCCCTTCCATTTTTTTATTAGTTTATTTAAGAGGAAAAAGTTTCTTCGGGGAATTTCCCGTTGTCACCGAAATTGGGACCTCTTACGTTTTAGTGAAATTAACCATTAAGAGGTCTGAATGGTTAAGTGCTGAATAATTAAGTTGGACCTCTTAATGGTTAATTTTCTTGTCTCACATTGGTAGGAGGGTCTCATTAAGGTTCAGCGTAGTTTAGTGGTTAATGGTTCAGCAACATCCCAAATCTTAATGGTTCAGCCTTAACCATTCCATTCAGAAGCTGAAACAAATGCGCTGAATGCTGAATCATTCAGCACTGAATGATTCAGAGCCTCATTAAGAGGCTTACCAAACAGCCCCTAAGTGTTTTAGCTAAATGACTTGATTTGGGTCACTCAAGTTATACAATTTTGTATTTTTTAATTCAATGTTCTACATGGTTTCAATTAAAAACTATATTTATAAAATATATTAGTTCAAACCCATGTATTACATATGTAACTAATCTAGTGTTCTTAGATTAAATAGGAAAACTTATATTGAGTACTCCAAAGGAAACTAATACAACTAAAATTGACATTAATACGTTTTTTTAGAGGGTGTTTGAGATTGCGTTTTGAATCTGATTTTTAGATTATTGCGTTTTGAAAACGCAGATAATTAGTTTTTAGTGTTTGGATTGCGTTTTGAAAACGCAAATAATCAGTTTTTTAGGCTACCAAAACGCAATAATCTATAACGCATAATCTGTTTTGAAAAATCAATCCCAAACACCCCCTTAATCTTAGTACTTGAGCAACAAGAAATATAAATTAATTCTTACATTAAATAGGAAAACTTATGTTGTGTACTCCAGAGAACTAAATATAACTTAATCTTAGTACTTGAGCAACAAGAAATATAAAAATTGACATTAATACAACTAAAATTGACATTAAGACATTTTTAATCTTAGTACTCGAACTAACTGAAATCATGAAATTAAAATAAATAAAGGAGTTGGATTTCATATATTTATTATTTTCCATTGAAATTCCTTATGCAAATGGATTTGCTTATAGCAAATATGACAGAAACTGATCAGTAGACTAAAATTTCCTTTATATTGTAATTATTTGTCCATTTGAAAAGGTTTTTTCTATTTATAGAGTAAAATAATAAGGCTTATTGGTATGGTCTCGGCAAACTCTCGGTGAGCTGAGGTCACTAGTGAGGTGTCACCTTTCCTCCAAGGGGAACACAACCCCCCCCCCCCCCCCCCCCAACAAAATCGGTGACTTTGGGGGAAAATCCCCTAACTTCCCGAGCTGTTTTTGTTTGGGTGTTTTTTTTTTTGTCTTTTTCCTCTTAAAAATTAATAAAAATTTGAAAGGGGGACCATTTTCTTAGTTTAGAGGAGAGGAATGAAGAAACAACCTGACACTAATGTGAAATTTAGAGGATTTGGAAGAGGTATACACCACACCAAATAGCCTAACAATGGATATTATTTTTATTGCAAAGACTTTTTAAGTATATATTTGTTATCCACCTTTTTTTTTTCTAAATTTGGTACAAATGTAACCAAATAATATTCCTGTTGGTGAGAAAGTAGTATAGTTGAACGACTCTAGTAGAAAAAGTAAGATTTAATAGTCAAACAACATATAACATACTATTCCTTACAGATAATAAAACAAAATAATCATTACATAACAAAACTATGACACATTTATTTTTTCTAAATTATATATATATACAATTACCAACCCTTTTATGCATAATTTATTGTACTATTGGGTACAAGTGTTTTATGCTGTCTTTGTTTATATCCATTTAGTTCCTCCACGTGTCTCCTAATCTATGTTGTCTGCCTTCTTACGCCACGAGTCTTACAGATCATCTTTCATCTTCTTCGTATTCTCTCTCTATTCTTCTTCTCTGTCTCATCACATTCTGCCCGTTCTCTCTATAAGTTATCGTCCATCTACAAATCGTCCCCGTCTCCCTGCTCGCCGATCGTCTCCGTGTCCCTGCTCCTCTGTGACGCCTCCCTGCTTCACCTGAGTCGATATCGTCTCGGTCTCCCTGCTCCGCCGTGACGTTTCCCTGCTCCGCCGGCAACTTCCAGATCCAAAAATCACTACCAGTTTCAGGTATGTAGAAGAAACTAAAAATAGTATAATAACGACAGTTGGGTGTCAGCCAAATCGCTGTGTAATCTGCAAGAACCTTCGGTAATATCATAGGAATTTGTTTTTAAGGTTTTTGAACTTTTTGTTTGCTTAAAAAACGTGTGGTTACAAGGATTTGCTTTGTGAACTTTGTTGTGGTGCTTTTGCGAAGGTGGGTATTTGGGTGACGGTGTTGGTTTTATATGAAGGAATAATTGGATATTAGATGAAAAGAGACTGGTGACAAGTTCGTCATAAAGACGCTCATACTTTTTGGTAAGTGTCCCATTTTTTTGTTGGCATTTTCTTTCCTATGTTCATAAACACTACTTTAACATAAACATGATGTAATATATAGTATTAATATTAATAATGGCTTATGTAAGTCTTATAAGAAAACATCGTTGATTATGTTTTATGCTACTAAACTGTTACTTTTTGAAACATTCATAAAAAAACTGAAATACCAACATAACAAAGATTCGTTACTAAACAATGTCATCTTTCGGATTTGGTTGTTACGTGTTTTCTGAGGTAGGATCCACAATTCCGAAGTCAGTACATTATTGGAGAAGCAAACGAGCAATGAGGAGGCGGCTTTGGCTGAAAGGCAAGAGGCTGAAGCTTTACCGTGAGAAGTATCAAGCTTAGGTATTAGTTTCTATGCTTGGTCTTTGATTTGAATTTCCAGTAAGTGACTTGAATTTGACTGATATGAACGTCATTATTTGCAGCAAAAGGACTTGATTTAGCTGAAAAGAGAGGGAAAATTGAAAGGCGGTTTTTATGCAAATCTTGATGCTAGGCTGCTCTTTATCGTTAGGATATGTGGGTGCGTGTCATAGCTTTCATGTTTGCAATATATATTCATGCCATTGCTTTCATTGTGTTTTTGTTGTAATTGTTCACTTATGAAGTTGTGAACTGCTTCAGATCTAAATTTGTCTTTGGGTTTCTGAATATCCAGTATCAATGTAAATGACGCTTATTAAAATGACGACTTATAATTAACTAGCAGGTCGCAACACAGAACAAGCAGGTGTTGATCAAGATTAAAGGAAATGCTGGTATGCTATGGCGTCTAACCTAAAACTTTCAAATGTTTTTTGGACCTCTATTTTCTGTCAGATTTGTGAAGTTTGCAGGATGAATTACATGATAGTGTTGTGTCAATTGTAAAGGTTTTCCATCTCGCACTTTGCTCGCGGTCTGCCACCGTGCAGGTATCCTTTATAACTTGCATGCTCTCCATTTATGTCTTTGTTACCTGGCGATTTAAAGTAGTCTAAAGGAGTGGGGGATTGTATGTTGTGATGATTCTGTACTAAAAACTTCAACTCTATTACTTCTCAATTCTCATGGAAGAATTTGCACTCACGTAATCACTAAGGAAGTTAAAAAGACGTTTTGTATTTTCTTTCGGCCAATTTAACTTTGAACTATTTACCATCAATGTCAAACATATGTCAAAACCATTTTAGGCATGTTACCGCTTAACTCTAACATAACAGTGAATTACGTATTTCCGCCGCAACGCGCGGGGTAAAAAACTAGTTTGGTACAAATGTAACCAACTAATATTCGTGATGGTTAGAAAATGATGTAGAAACATATTATACACATACACTATTCCTTATAGAATTTATAGATAATAAAACCAGAGGTATCTCTGAATATATAGATGTCATATCCTAGCGTATGTCACTTACACCTTAAGGTTTGAGTATTAAGCTTATAAATGCGCTAATAAATTTTTTAGTTCTAAATGAATTATCAATGGGTCTATGTTTTTTTTTTTTTTTGAACGGCCAACGAATCAATTCCGAGCACTGTCGAGCACCCTTTTGGCGAATCAGGTACTCGAGAGTACATGGGCCACCAATTGCCACCAATTCCCGGGAAAACCCGACCACTCACCCGCCCGAAGGCACGACGGTGAAATAGTCGGTAAAACCGGTCGGGATCAGGACTCGAACCTAAGTCAATGGCCGGGTCATCCCTCATTTCCCCTCCACCAATGTCCTCCAAATGTAGCTAGTGGGAATTGAACCCAAGTCTCCCATAGGAAACTTTAGGCCCTCAACCAATTAGGCTACAAGTGTTGGACATGGGTCTATGTTTTAAGTTTAAAATGAGTTTTCTATTAAAATACACACATAACGTATGTAGACATTTTATAAAAAAAAAAAAAAAAGAATTGTCTCCCATGAATAAAACAAGATAATCATGACAACACTATAAATAAACTATGGCACATTTTCATCGGTTAATACTTAATTGGGCTCCTATTTTGGTCAATTTGATTGATAACATAAGATTTTACCAAATTCAGTTATGTTATTTAATTTGTGCATTCTTAAATTTCTTTGGCAACCATTTAGCCATGTGCAAATAAACTATAGAAAATATAAATACATACAAACCCAACCAACTCCAATATGCATGCCCTTTACATGTCTTCATCTCTTTAGAATAAATACTAACAGGCATTAACGAATAACGATTACAAGCACAAAACCTTTTGCCTAATGTATTTAATATAAACTTAAAGTTTAGCTTTTGCTATCTTATGATTGATAGTTTTTTTTCCATAACAAAACATGAATACTAATAGTCTAAGTTTCAGTATTACATGTTTTTTTTTTATAATGAGTAAATTATAAAACAAATACAACTAATACACTACTCTTTTAATCTTTGCGACATAACTTTGTCATCATCACATTTATCATTCATAACTTTTCATGTCAAGATACATACATATTTTTATACATGAATTAAATACTTATCTATTAAATTAGGGTTCTAGGATTCATACACCCTGTGACGTCACATTCGAGAGGTGTGACATCACATTTTGGAGTATGTGGCAGCCTACTATTGGTAAGTGATGTGGGCCAGGGTGTATGAATCCTAAATAGGATGTGTATGAATCCTAATTACCATTAAATTAACATATTTTTATTTAAATCAATTGTTGTTATTTAATAACAGTTAAGTGCCAAGATTCACTAAGGGGCTGTTTGGTTGATTAAGTGCTGAATCATTAAGAATGTCTTAATGGTTAAGAGGCTCTGAATGGTTAAGAGCTGAATCATTCAGCATGCCATATTAGCTTAATGGTTCAGCACTTAATCATTCCATTCAGATGCTGAAACAAACAGTCTGAATGCTGAATGATTCAGACCTGAATGGTTAAGAGACTGATTAAGAGGCTACCAAACAGCCCCTAAGTCGAGAAAAATAAATTATACGCACAAATATAACATGGAAAAAATGTTAAATAATCGCAAATTTGAGATAATATTCTAATTGTTTCGTCAATAATAAAATGGCATAATGCTATCTAATCCAAAGTTAATTCTCATAATGGAAGTTAAATTCAACTCATATTTCAGAATTTTCCACTTATCAAAATAAAAAAATATATATAAATAAATAAACTATTTTCTAATCACTTATGTGACTTCTTGAGGACTTTCCAATCCATCACATAATTCTTGAAATTATTTTTTAGCATTAAGGGTGACTTTGACTTTAACTTTGACCTCTCCATTCTTAGCCCACATTCCACCTCAATAAGCCCATCACTCTTCTTAAACCCAAGCCCATACTCTGGCCTTTGCTTTGGTGCACTACGAGACCTAACCTTAGCCCTAAAAGACTTGGTGTTAGCCATGTAACTTGGGTCGCTCGCAAAAGAATCATCCTTGGGAAGCCCGTCGGAGATCAATCCGTAGTCACCGGGCCCACATGAGTATGCGAAGCGAGGGGTGTTGTGGGTTGTGGAGAAGCGAGGCTCGATTTCATGAAAATTTGATGAACTAGGAATCGAAAGATGGCGCGGGTTAGTGAATAAAGGGGATGGGGTTTGGTCTGCAGCCCAAGCCCATGTGTTGGCTCTTCTTAGTTTTAATTTGGGCTCTTTAAAGTCCATCTCAATTGGGCTGGGCCCACCATCATTTGGGAGCTGAAAAGAAGGCGAAATCCTTCTGCTCCTTCCCTCACTAGCCGCCTCCTGAAAAAAAAAAAAAAAAAAAAAAAGAGAGTATTAACTTTTTATAAACCGAAAAAAAAAACTTCGAATTGTTCAAACCAAAGAAAAGCAGTAGGTTTGGCTGGTGTGATATTCAAACAGTGCGTTTCACGGTTCGCTTTCGTGATTTGCTAGTTTAACGGTTCCACTAGGTTTGAAACCAGTGGCGGATCTTGAATGAAAAACCTGGTAGAGTCGGGCTCAAACTGGTAGGGCCGGACTCAATACACATAAAATTTTTCGTTACATTTACACTACGAAACGAAAAATCTGGGTGGGCCGAAATCCGATCTGGCCCTAGCGAAAAACCGCCAATGTTTGAAACCTAGAACTGGCCGTGTAAACCAAACCGTGCATCAACTTTTGTAACTTGTATATCTTTTTTTTTTCATTTTTAAAATATGCATATATTTGCAAAGATTTAAACCCTCGCCACTTTTAACACAAACCAATGATTTTGAAAGGAAAAAAAAAACATTTCAAACCGGCAAAACTGAACCATCAAACCAATAAAACCCGACCCACCCAATTTGCCCAGTTTGAACCAAATTACACGGTTTTAAAACTTGAAACCGCGGACTGATTGAACGATTCTAAACCATCAAGTTTGATTCAGATTAACCGAGTTTCAACCAACAAAACGAAGAACAATCAAAATCCAGCCCATAAATTAACACAGTGAACAAAATCTGCGAATCGGATGCTTACCATTGATCTTCTTGGATGAAACTCACAATCTTGAAGACGAATTTTATGTGCACAAACACTGGATCGTGCTCTAAACAGAGCCTCCATCCCTTGCAGAGTCTGAACTGCTCGTTTCCTCACTAAATAACCTCTTACAAGTGCTTGAAGCTTCACCAATGATTTCAAAGCCCTCAATGCTTTCCTTGACTGTTAAATCCACACAGAATTTAAATCATTCGATATCGAAATCGGGTTTTTTATTTTTTAATTCATACGTCAATGAAACAGTAAATTCAGAAGGGGATGACGGTGCAGTTTGTTGCCTGTCTACCTGCTATCCTTATGTAATTTGCCCTTTATTAATATAAGACACACATTTCATGTAAAAATAAAAATGATCAAGCAAAATAAAGTTCGGCAGGCCTTTTTTAAGGTCTTGCTTTTGTCAATGAAATTTACCGTTCAAAAAAAAAAAAAAAAAAAAGCAAAATAAAGTTTTTTTATCATATTTTTAAGACTCAAATATATTTCTAATCATCCGAACGATTGCAGTAAAGTAGCAGGTAAACGGGTAACAAGTTACGCAGTAACTCCTTTTGGACAGCAAAACCAATCCTACTAAAAACAAAGTTTTGATCTTTGGGGTCAAAAATATTACCATGCACGACCCACTAAACCCTGTTCATCATATATTCCACAGCCTCTAGGACTAGTGAAACAAAGGGTTAAAACTTAAAAACGTGTTGATTCTTTAAAAAAGCTTTCTCGTGTTTATCAATTTTGCATGGCTTCCGCCTTCAACACAGCCTGACCCACTACAAACCCGTTATCCCTGAGCCCAACAAGAGGGAACACTCGTAACGGTTTCATTCATACATCAATGAAACAGTAAAATTAGGTTCCAATTTCAATTCCCATTTCAATTGATAAACCAAAATTAAGCTTTTAATTATATATTAACTAAAATTAAGCTAATAATTACCAAATAACCACGAAACAGAGACTGAATTTTAACAGCAGCATAATTCTCTCGATCACCGTCATTGGCTGCTTGAATTTGAGTTGTTAACCGGGCGAACGCTAACGCGGCCCGGGCTGCAGCCACTGCGACGTCAGCGGCTGCAGCAGTGGCGGCCGCTACCGCGATTGCCCGTCTGCTCTGTTCTTCACAATTCTTGTGAATTTGAATCGACAATGGAGTCTCTTGTGGAGAATTGGTGGTGTATTGATGACGTGGACGGCTGATGCATGACGGAATGTTGGTTTTCCGGTCACCGGAATTTGACTCTGTTTTGAAACCGAATAATGTTTTCAACCATTTTATCATTTTCCCCATTTTTTTTTCTGTTCCTTAAAGTCAAAAAGAATGAAAGAGAGAGAGGGGTTTTGTATATTAATAATAATAATTCAAATAAATTGTAACAACTCACAGATTTTAAATGTTTCTGTTAAGAGGGAAAAGTCCACAACAAATATATATATGTGTATGTATATAAGTCTAGAGAGAGAGAGAGAAGCATATTGTTATAGTCATCATTCTTTATTAAACGTTTAAAAAAATAATGATAAAACTTAAATAAGGTATATAAGTTTGAATGTTTGATGCATCATTTGATAAAAGAATGTTTTAGTACTATTTGCTATTCAGAAAAGCAGAAAGGGATGGCGACACAGTTTGTTACCGCCTGCCCACTATCTTGATATAATTTTCATAGCCATAGAATGAAATAAGAAAATTATGAAAAAAAAAATTAAAAATTTGCTAAGTAATTTTGTGATTAATTTTCTACGAAAAGTATATATAGATTGAGTACTATATTGTTGTGACTTCGTTTTACTTGGGCTAGGCGGGGCACTTCACGGATTCTTTACGGGTAGGCTACTACGCTAGTGGCACGAGTAGTGATCTAGTGAAACAATTACAGGTTTTAGTTAATGGACGATGAGTGGGGGTTTGGGGGGGGGGGGGGGGGGGGGCGTTATGGGTTGGGTAATTCAAGGTAGTGTTGCCTCTAAATTTGTGAGTCAGTGAAGAAATTAGTGAAGTGATGTGACAGTGTAGTATTGGTAGAAAATCAGGGTAATTTAATGAAGTTCGGGTAGCGCCCGTCCACCCTTATAGAGTGAATATGTGTATGTTTATTTTTAGATTAAGGGACTCTTAGTTCATACTGTATGTCGTAAAATATAATTTAGATTTGAGTTAACAGTTAAAATCGTCCATGAGGTTCGGACAAGTCTATTACATCCAAAATAATGTTTTTTTTTTTTTTTTTTTGCAATCGGACACCTCACCTTTTGATTTTGTTGTCATGCTCACATTAGTGTGGTAATTCATGGTAGCATGTTATTGAACGTTGGTAGAACGAGAGTGTTAAATAAGAAAAAAAATAAAACCTACTTGAATACTACAACAAACCTTATGGCAATGACAAATAAAAATGCTTAGGAAAAAATAAAAACAACAAAACGAAGTTAAAAAGTGTGATAGGGAAAAAAACAACCTAACCCCAAGGATCGAGCCTAGGTCGATTATATACTACTCAAGGCCTCAAGGGAGATTTCTCGATTCACAGTTTAACCACTATGTCAATTGTCAATAGGGATGGCAATGGGTCTGGTTTGGAGCGGGTTTAGGTAATCTCAACCCCATACCCGATTAGGTATGTTTGTCCCAAACCCGTCCCAAAACCCGTCGGGTTTGTATCGGGTAATTACCCGTCGGGTATCGTGTATACCCGTGGGTTTCGGTTAAACCCATTAATTTTAAAAACTTATCCATTAGGTATATTTGATTACTATATATAAATATAAAATAGTTAAATCATATATATAAAAACACTAAAAGACGTAGATAACAGATATTATACACAAATAATTGGTGTTTTTTTAAGAAGATGACAATTTAGATGGACAATTAGATATATTATGAATACATATTTTAAAAGATATATAGGAAATTACATCGGGTATCTAATCGGGTAAACGGATATACTTTATCGGGTAATCGGGTCGGTAAATGGGTATATCATCAAATCCCAAACCCGTCCCAAACCCGCGAAAAAAATAAAAACTAATCCCATACCCGATTACCCGACCCCAAACCCGTCCCAAATGTGTCGGGTTTCAGGTTTAATTGCCATCCCTAATTGTCAAGCCTACTTTTACTTTAATTCGCCTAAACATATCCCTTATCGACAAAAGGTTCTAGAATAATAAAAAACCTATGGTCCAAACGTGGCTTAACTCATAGCAAACCAACCAATCAACACAAATCACTATTCATCAAGCTTCCGAAAGTTTATATAGAGAGAGGGGAGGGATAATAGCTTTATAAAACATATTATGTTGTAATTTAAATCTATTAGGTAATTTATGTTAAATTTTAAAAGATGAAAAGAACAAGCATCCATTTTTATAATCAAACATAATTACTGCATATACATTGTATCTTTTGTGAAAATATATAACTTTTCAAGTATTAAACAAACAAAAATATTGGTCTAAATGGGTAGTGTTTCTTTCAAACCCGTGAAAACATGTATTGTGTTCGGTTCATATGTCTGATCACATGATTTTCAGGTATGTGTTGTACTCCGTTTCATAACGATTTTTAGGTTCGTGTTAAAGTTTACATATGAACACGACCCATTTTACACCCCAAAGTTAAAATGTATAGTAATTAGTATACTCTAAGAAACATAATCAATGTTATTTCTTGAGATACACAACTAGTTAAAACAACACTAGGACTTCAATAAGTAATTTATTTCTAGAAAAAAGACGTAGCAAAGCATGAAAAAGAAAGAGAAAATAGAATTTTAAGTAACCATCAATCGGTTTAGTAGTATGTTGTTAACATAAGCATTTAATCTTTTAATATTTTAACAAGTATTTATAATTTATAAAGCGACAATACAAGAGAGAATCTTTGGGTGGTACTTGGGCCCGGTAGTCTAGTGTCTACAAAAACTACCTTGTGAATGTTTCCCTATACACAAGTTTAGGTATATGTACTTATATATATCATCATGCATGTACATATATATACACACTTACATATGTATCATGCATGTCAATTTTCGAATGGTACCAATGCTTATACACCATATTAGATAAAACATAACATTTCGGTAATAAGTTTTTTCACGTGAAAAAATTTGACCCAAAATTTTATCCATATAACATGATGATTAACATAAGAAATACACATGCATGATTAAAATAGCAAGAGTAATGGTACGCGTGTCTAACAACATGTTTAGTAGTAATGAAATATTTGACATGTCTTTAATTAGTGTTTCTTTTTCTTTTTATATTTCATTCGATTTTATCTTGTTCTAACACATGTTTTATCATGTGTCAGTCCTTCACATGTGGTCTGGTGGTTGGCGACCAAAGATTTCTTTGGGATGTCTACGGTTCGATCCCCACAGGCAACATATTGGGGACATTTGCTAAGCGATGGTCGAAACTAGCCTGCTTGCAGGTGTCAGGTTCGATTCTGATAGCCCTCCGGTTTTCTACTACCGTGCATTTACTCCAGAGAGGTTTGCCTCTTGTGGAGGGTGTAACATTTGTCAAGTGGCAGGTGGCGGGAAATTTTCCGGGTGGAAGTCTTAGTGCCTCTTATGCGCAGCCTCGACTCGCTTGTGGGCCGGTAACTCTCGTGTCAGCGTGGGCCCGGTTAAGACAACATAGTCTGACCATTGTAGAGTGGCTAGGGGATTCCCCTTCTGGAGGGGGTGTGATGATCTCTGCCATAACTTAGAAAATTCGCCTTCCAAAAAAAACACATGTTTGATCATTTTCTAAAATTACAAACATGATAATCAAATTCGAGATTTAGATATATGAGGCAACTTTCAAAAATGTGTTATATATATGGGTATGATCCGGTACAAATAGAGTTTAACATGCGAAATGTATGAAACATTTGAGTAATTTTACTTGAACTGGAGTGTAGAAAACTAGAGGGGATGAATAGCTTTTTTTTTAAATAATTAGCTAATTAAAACTCTAATCAAGAACGCTTATCTCTTGTATGAAACCTAACAACAATATAATGCAAGTATGTAAAGAGTTTAGAAAATGAATGACAAAATCAACTTATAGAGGTTCAAGTGGATGTTAACTATATCACTCTATGTCCTTTCCCCGAATCTCTAATCAAGAGTTGCTTCGCTAATCGTGTCTCTTCAATGGAAGAGCTCACTGCTACAAGCGTTTCACTAAGCAAGGTATTCGCGTAACATATTAATTTAAAAAGTACATATGACACAATCCATTAAAGCGTATTTTTTGACTTTTGAACCAACTAGGCAACTACCCCTCATAATTTTTAAATGACCATAATTTTTTATACCTTAATATTTAAAAAATACATCACAAAAAGGAGCATTTTATTCCAGTTTGGTTTCAGTTAGGTCGAGTTCTAAACCGTTGCACACCCCTAGTCGTATTGTACGGGCACAAAATGTCTAACTATGCATTATTGACAATGTGGAAAAGGAGTTCGTTGAATTTTTAAGCACCGCTTGAGTCCCTACTTTTCTGAATTTCGACCTTGAGTCGCTAATATTCATCTAATTAGTCAATTTAAGTCCCCCACAGTACCATTCAGTTTACATGTATATTATAAGGTTTGTGAAAAGACTTATTTGCCCCTATATTCCATTTAAGGTTGCATCCCTATGGTTCATTTTTTTTTCTTCCTTCCACATTCAAATTCGTGCAATCCCATCGACATGTGCAGACCCATCCAACATTTTTGAGCCATCCAACATGTGCATAACCATCAAATTCATATAAACTATTTGTTTTGACCAATCCAAATGTGCAAACCCATAGAATTAATGCAAACTAACTGTTTTGCCCGATCCAAATGAACAAAACATTAACAACATCAACAACAAATGTATCCTAAGTACAAGAACACTAACTCTCAACAACAGCAACATGTTGATTCTAACAATTTTGACCCATCCAAATTTACAAGGTATACTAATTGTTGATCTTTCAAGATCACTAACAGGAACATCCAACATCAACAACAACATTGTATCCTAAGTACAAGAACAAAATTGTCAAGATCCTTAACAATAGATGCATGCACCAACTTTATCATAGGAATGCATTAACACCTATACTGATTGTATGCACACACTAGCTATGTGCATACTAGATCCTAACAATGCAGTATGCTACACTAATTGTATGTACACTAACTGTATGTATACTTGATCCTAACAATGCAGTATGCATACACATGATCAGAACACTAAGTGTCGCTTTAGTTAGTTTACAAAAGGCATACACTAACTTGGTGTATTTAACACATTACTTCTCAGGTACTCGTTCTCCAAGCTATCTGCAGTAGTCTTCGCCATTAGGTTATGCCGTCGATTATGTCATTGATGCATACACTAACTTGGTGTATTTAACACAATAGTCTTTTTTTGTTTTTTTTTTTCATTAAATTATATTATAATATTAATATTAAAAAGTTAAAATTACATTCATAAACCTAAAATTACAAATAAAAAAACACTTAAATAAACTAAAAAACGAACACTTAAAATAAAACTTAAAAAAATGAACACTTAAATTAAAAAAAAACTACGAATTATATTTTTTGGCGATATTCTCCATCATTTTGAGCAGGACGGGACGGTCTTCTTTGGCGATATTCTCCTTCATTGGATTCGGGTTGTTTTGATTACGTTGTGGGGTTTGATTAGGGTTTGGGTTTGAATTGTTTTGGTAGGGATCCATGATGACAAAAATTTAAAGATTGTATAAAAATATTAGAAGATTATATAAAAGTTGTAGAAGAGATGGTGTAAAAATAAGGTGGAATGGTTGGGTATTTATAATAATAAAAAAAAACCTTTTTTTTAAACGGTCGAATTGACCGTTGTCAAAAGGTCACATCATCAAACGTTCGAATTCCATGGCCCGTCATCCCCAGCATATTTGGACGCGCATGCCGTTGCCGTCAACACCGCCCCACATACACTTGCCAACCCTATGCCGGCTCCACACCCCACAGCCTAAAAGATAGGAAAACTACAAGCGTAAAAAAACAAATATTTTAGGAAGGCACTAAAGATAGTGAATGAAAAATGTGTGTTACCCAAATTTTAGGTGAATAAATCATCCTATGATTCGTTAGTTAAGTTTTTTTTAACGGCTAAGAAATAAAACCTAGCTACCTAGGGTAACCAAGTGGCAAAAGGTGATCCGATAAGCCCGTGATCGCAGACGGTGTTGGGTAGCCCAATGATGTAGTTCCGCAAACGGTGTTGAATCGCATACGATGTTGACTGCCATCTTCAGTTACGGGGAAAACTAAATGCCCGAAGGCCCACTACGGTAAAATCGATTGGGATCAGATTCAAACTTAAGACCTATGACCTTTAGCATAAATCTTCATTTCCCCTCCAAAACCAGTTGAACTAAAGCTCATTAACAATTGGTTAATTAAGCTAACAACCAAATCTGTAATTCCGAACAAAGATTTGATGCGGATGCCTCAGTTGTTTTCAATGGCGGGTAATGTCTTGTTAGTGGTAGGTGCAAGGATTAGTGTTATATATGGGTGCTAAACAGGTTGTGTTTGTGGGTTAGCGGGTCCAACCCGATTCGAACTCAGAAATTTTACACGAACCAGAACTCGAAAATTGTGTCATACAAATGAACTCGAACCCAACTCAAATATTTGAGGGTTAAACCGAACCCAACCCGATTTTTTTATTTTTTTCGAAAACTGATATAGTAAAATCAAAATTTTATTAAAAACACAAGCGTATATAAAATATTTACGTTTTAATAATAAAATATTGTACGATTTCTATTTTACGTTATAAGTATAATATAAAATACATAACCATTTTAATTTATAATATAAAACATGTTGTAAAATAATAAAATATAGTATAAATGGGTTAAATGGGTCAACCCGTCAACCCGTTCGGGTTGACCCGAACCCGATCCATTTAGCTAAACGGGTCCGCGGGTTCAACCTGAAACTAACCCGAACCCGTACAAGCTAAACCTAAACCCGATAGTTTCGTGTTAGATTCGGGTTGAGTCAGAAATTCACAATCTTACTTGTTGATGGTGTGAAACAAAGGGAGGGTGGATTGAGATTTCATTTGAAAAAAAAAAAAAAAACAATAACAAAAATAAAAGGAACAATTAAAACCAACAAAAAATATTATGTAACGATAACTTCTAAATTCTTTGAAGTGTTTGGTAGCTATGAAAGTTAGATTGAGGGAGTAACATGTCCAAAAACAAAGTAACTTAAGTTGTTGGTGGTGTGATTGATGGAGGAAGGGGTAGCAAATCAATTATCTTTGTGTGTTTGTTTACTTGTTACCCATCAAACCATGCCGATATTGTGAAACCTTTTATCCTTCCATCATTTGTTTTCAAGTATTGCTTACCCCACCAATATTTCAAACTTAAAAAATAATCCATCTCTTATAACAAAATAGTATTTACTTTGTTACAAGCTTTACAATAATAATAATAATAATATATGGACTATTAGATTTAGACAAGTGAAAAATATATAATAATCATAAATTAGACCATCCATAATACTAACTAGGATTCTATTACTCTGTGCTTCGTGGCGGGAGCTCCTGTTGCGTTGAGGGTTTGATAGACGTTAAAGATCGCGTGTCGCTGTGGGAACTCCTGTTGCGTGGAAGGTTTTGTGGACATAAAAGATAATATTAAGTGACTGTTATTCTCGCGTGGGCTTAAAAAAATACTCGCGGGTAAAAGATAAAAGTTTGGTGGTCAAATCGAAAGAAATTAAAATACAGAAGTTAGTAAGAAAGTTAGTGATCAAAATTTGATGGTTAAATTGGAAAGAAAGTAAAAACGTTGTAAAAGTGTCTTACTTTCATAGATATAGATACTATAATGGTGAAAAACATTCACAAACATACCAAATTAGTTACCAAATCATGTTTTTTATAACTCCTTAAACCTCCTCACTTTCCAAAAAACAACATAATTTTCGTCAACCTTTTTCAAATTTTTTTTTTTTGAACGGCCAACGAATCAATTCCGAGCACTCTCGGGCACCCTTTTGACGAATCAGGTACTCGAGAGTACCCGGGCCACCAATTGCCACCAATTCCCGGGAAAACCCGACCACTCACCCGCCCGAAGGCACGACGGTGAAATAGTCGGTAAAACCGGTCGGGATCAGGACTCGAACCCAAGCCAATGGCCGGGTCATTCATCATTTCCCATCCACCAATGTCCTCCAAATGTAGCTAGTGGGAATTAAACTCAAGCCTCTCATAAAAAACTTTAGACCCTCAACCAACTGGGCTACAAGTGTTGGACAACCTTTCTCAATTTTAAGTCACATTTTTTTACTTATTTTTTTGATTTTTTGATTTGGGATTTTTTAAATTGATGAAGTGATTTGGGGTTTTTGATTTGGTCCAGATGTGGGTTTTGATTTAGGGTTACAGTTTTGGTTGAATGGAGATGCGAAAATATGTTTTTTTTTTAATTGAATTATGTTTTTATATTTTATTAATTAAATTTTTCTAAAAAAAGATAAAATAAATTGTGTTTTATTTTTTTAAACGTGTTTATATATCTAAATTGCATGGCAGTGTAAGATTGATGAGACCAAGGGTACTGATATGAAAGCTCCTCCTACCCTAAGTAGTGTCTAAGGAGGGACGGTGTACTACCATATTTGGTCACGGATATTCCAACAACAACAACAGTTAGAGGCGCAGCTTCTTTAGGGTCCGAGGGGGGCCGGACCCCACCGATTTTTAGCGTAGTGGTGGAATTTTGCGATTTTTGTAGGTAAATTGAGTCCGGATTGAGTCCGGCCACCACCGATTTGATCTTCCGGCGAGTACCGATCGAAAAAAATTGAGTCCGGCCCCTCACCGATTCGAAAACCAAGTTTCGCCACTAATAATACTAAAATAAGATGAGTTGTCTTAAAAAAAATCGTCACACATAAAAAAGAACTGTCATGAAGACGTGAACTAATAAAAAAAGTGATTATATTTATTAGTATGGCTGGACCTGTGGTTTTTTATATTTAAAAACAATCGTTGAACCAAATGCAAAATAGCCTACCCCCAGTATTAACCAACAGTTTTGTGAAAATATTATAAAAACAAGATTCAATAATAAATAAACAGGTAACAATGGGTTAGTTGCCCATTGCTTTGGAAAAAATAAACTTCGAAACCTGGTTAAAAGCCCAAACTTGAGGCCCGTAACATCTAAGAATATAGACATTTCTTGAGAGAAAAACATCATCATCATACTCACTTAATCCCATCTATAGCAAAGCTAAGGTAGGGTCTGAGGAGGGTAAGATGTAGACAACCTTGCCTCTACCCCTAAGAATAGAGAGGCTGCTTCCAGTGAGACCCCCGGCTCGATATGGTTTGGTATCAAGCCTTGGACATAAGGGACAAAACACTTAGCAATCGGGACAAGCCCGATCGGTGCATGTACCCCTTTGTCTTTTGGCTATCAACGCCACCACATGACACATGATTAACCGTCCGTCGTTTTTAACGTTATTTTCACGAAATTAGTAAAATAACGTTAAAACTAGTGCAACTTTACTTTTGCCCCCCGAGGGTCACACATATATACATTATATGCGCACACCGTAGGTGGGGCGTAAAATAAAATAAGATAATCTCTCGGTAACCCTTTTATTTGATTTTTTTTAAATATTGTTCAAAACGAACACGAACATGAGTGTTTTCTTAACAAACGAACACGGACATGAACACGAGTGTTTTCTTAACAAACGAACACGAACAAAAAAATTTGTTCGGTAAGTGTTCATGAACTGTTCGTGAACACTTAATTTCCTTAACAAACAAACACAAACAAGGCCTTATTCGTATTCGTTCAATTCATTTGCAGCCTTACTCCTAATACGTATTGTCAATGAATATCTAAGCGATGTAAAAGTGCTATGTAAGGAAACTAATGATTACAAACAAGAATTAAAAGTGAGCATGAGTTGTGGTTTTAGAGAGATTCGATTAAAGAATTACTAACCATTTAGGCTTTGCCTTATCTTGACTATAATGACTATTGGTTGTAACCGTTTTAGAAGACTATTTTATTGATTAGTTGAAACAACGTGTCATGTGCTAAAATTGATTATAGAACGCTAGAGTTAATCCCACGATATCAGATAATCAATGCTATAAACACACACTAAAACCTATGTCACACCCTAACTATGGCGGAATACATCAGAGCGTAACTTGCAATAGATTGTTCAAAGACGTCATAACACTAAATTGTGATAATAACTAAAATTCAAAATTCCATTTCACCCAATCTAATGGTACATTGTTTCAAAGGGAAATGCAAGAACCTGATATTAACAGGACAAACATAGGGGAACAACAGAAAAAAAAGGTAATGATTTGGTGTGTTTCTTTATTCCACCCTAATTGAATTCTTGTGCGTCATCATATATTTCCTGCAATATGTATAACATATCCGCCAGCACAAATTATGTTGGTGAGCATACAAGTTTTGTCTACATAGTATAAGTGTGAAAAAGTCTCAAATCCACATGTTAATGTATACTAAATTATGGAACATACTACCATGCAACAACTAAAATTCAAACAAGGGATTTGCCACGAGAATATATCCCTATCACCAAAGCAAATAAGGCGTGATTGAATAAATAACTTAACAATGACCCGCAAATGGGGCGACATGCTACTCATATAGCGCTATACATGTTAAGGTAGGCTTGCAAAGTTAATGATAGGTAGCTAAGCATAATAATATTCATGCATGAGACACAATTAGCATAAAAATGAACATGTCAGTTTAAGGATTGAGTGTTTGCATAAGATTGACTGTGTGCGTGGTGGTGAATTTAATAATTGTACATGTTTCAACCTAAAGTTTTTTAAAGCATAAAATAGGTCAAGTATCCCCACAGTTTGCAAATGCTTTTCACAAAGTGAGCTTGAACGAGTTTGTAGGTTGGAACATCGAAGTTACCCTAAAATGGGAAAACGAAGGGGTGTGCTTTTATGGAGTTGAGAATAGACTATATTCGGAAATCTAATGGTATGAAAGTACAAGAAGGTTCATCTTGTCTAGACACTTTTTTGGACACTATGTTTAATTGTGTTTTCATGGGCACCAAGTCACCCCTTAGAAATCCAAATTGAGTAATCTAAAACTAAGACGATATCTCCCATAACACATAATGTTCAACCATCATTTTGGTTGGTATCATGGTTTGTTTTTTGGATTAGAGACATACATACATACACACACACACACACACATATATATATATATATATATTAGTTATATATTGTCTTGTATGGGAGGTAGGATGAATTCCATCCATTTAACATCTAGGATTCACCAATGCACAAATCATCAAAAGGGTGATTCAGATGGTCACGAATACAAGAAACGAAATTGCATACATTAAACAAATTTAACTAGGTATGCGGAATCCAATTTGTAGGACCAAAGTCCCATTGTTCACACCATTACCTTAACTCGAATATTTCAACATTACAAGTTGAAGACTCGTGTTATTTTTCGCACTCATGTATCAAAGAGTATATTTATTCAGATTTTTTTATCTTGTTAAGATAACAGGCCAAGTATCAAATAGGAAAGATAGAAATAACATATATAAACGGTTTTTTAATTCTCCAAATTTTTACCGATTCAAGTGTCGCCAGAGGTTTCCTTAAATCAAACAAAATGGTTCTCCTAAATCTTCCCCCTTGACTGTTGGAAGGGACAATTGTTGAACTACGAATGCATAACCTGGATTAGGGTCCTCAGTGTTCCTACGCATCTCTGGGACATATTTGTGTTTTATTCTAACGGAAACCATTTTGGAAGAATGATTCAAGGATCTCAGATCTCATGGGAGGACGGTAATTGGTCTTAGGAGTGCATTGGGGTTTCATGGGGGGATGGTCAGCAAATCAGCGACGAGCTCCAATCTCAAATGGAGGGATAAAAATTATTGTGTTGGATTATCGATTAGTTGGGCGAATAAATGTCAGGCTTCTTGAAAAGTTCTTGTCATCATCATGTTCACCCACTAAAGGTCTCGTTTGGGCTCCAGACAATCATATGGTTGCAGTTCATGCGGGTGAAGTTCATTTAGACGAAAAGGATATTTAGTTGGGTGTCATTAATCACCCCCACCCACCAGTCAGACGGGTGAACATCAAGGGGGTGTCAGCGAGCATTAGTCAACTACCGGTGATTAACCCCCCAACGGTCCACCTCGGTCTCCTCCATTCTTGGATAGTGAAAAAAACTTATGGTTATTTGGTGTCATCGAAAGATGGAACGAAGCTTGGGAACCTGAAAAATAATACAACCCATGAGCCAGTGTTTTCAAGGGGAAAGAGTTCCAAGATCTCATATTAGATGCCTTTGCATTTAAAGTTGACCTATCCAATTCAATTTCAAAAGGCTGGGGTCTATTTATTTTTAATGCTAAACAAAAAATATTAAAAAGGTAAGGCACAAATCTATTAGCCAACAATCGGTAATATTCCAATTAATCATGTTAATCTCTCTTTCATTCATCAAGCCAAAAAAAAAAAAAAAAGAACTCGGTTGGACCTTGACCCTTTTCACCTAGAGGAGCTATTGAGTCTTAATAGACTCGATAACCCAACCTCTTTGGATCTCAATTCCCTTAAACCCTTGAATCCTCTTGATCCAAATTAGAATCCCAAAATGTTGTCTTATGAGAATGCTGTGGAGGTCCCGGTGACATCTAGGATCTTTTCCAAGGCCAGTGCTAAAAAGGATTTGGGGCGTCTATTAATACCGGTGATCCTGCTACTTGTAAAGGCATAGGTAGCAAAGGTACTGACAATCCCGACTGAAAACAGAAAAAGGGAGTAACACTCAAGTGTGTGAAGGTTGGTGGGTACCAGGTTCCAACTCCTCCTAAGTTGGTTTTTATGTTTCCCCCGTTGTATCCACCATGATGTGAGTGGGGTTTCTCTTAGAGGTGTTATGTGTGGTGGTTTTGGTGGTGTTGCACGAGTTTGTATTAAGGTGATAGTGCCTTAGTGTTTGCGTGGTGGGTTTTTGGCTTTTTTTTGTAAGAAGTGTGAGAAAGATTAAGAATTGATAAGTAGACATTATATTTTGAACTTAGATATGATGTTTTGAATTGTTTTGCTTAAAAAACACCAAACATAACAATTAAAAACCCAAATCAATGTATTCTAGGCTTAAAACTTAAAACATTATGCCAAGAAAGTAAAGCAGTGTGTTTTAGCAATGTTCTAAATTCCATGACTATAATACATTCCATTGTGTTTTAAGTTATTGTGTTTGGTGTTTTTCTAATCAAAACATACATCATTTCTAAATTCAAAACATGATGTCTACATGTCATTTCTTAAACGTTCTCACACTTCTCTTGAAATTCTTGAAATATGTCATTCGTACACGAACCTATAAAGAACCAAATCCCAACCCTTAATTAATCAATCAATTAGATGGTAAAGATTGTTAATTAGCCTTCCTACACTAACACTACTTTATATTATATCATCACCCAAATAAAATATATATTACATCAACCTTTTTTTAAACTATATATAAATTTTTAGAATTTTCGAATAAGTTTACATTCTTTCATGAAAAACATAACACGATTGTACTTTCCCTTTTTATTTATGAAACATGCCATTTGAACACACGAGGACAAAATATACGATAAACGTATCATATAGTAATAACCTTCTTTTAGATAGAATATATTATGTAAATTCCAGATTTTAAAAAGAAAAGTCAAAACCTGGTGTTTAGGCAAGTTTCTTTCTTAAAGTTTATTCATATATTAAGTAATTAAATTAAATAATCAGTATTTTTTAAACAACTTAGAAAGCTATTAAAGCTTAGGTGATCATCTTTTTACCTAAACACCAATAAAGTATGCATGTTTGTCTTCTTAACTACGATCGGTTGTGCTCTCTCCAAAGGAAAAAAAATAATGAAATCTAAAATTTAAAGTAGGATTAATTACATAGAGTTAGGATCAAATACACAGTGAAAGAAAAATAGGAAGTCGTAGGAAGGGTATCAAACGGACTCCGATTGAACTCATTCAAGCGGCATTGGAATCGTCTTATCGAACCCTACGTCGTTAGTTTTTAGGTCTTCGTTTTTTTGGGGTTTTAGCTTGTAGTTTTTAGAATACGCGTTATACCATTGTGTCTTTTATGTACCATTGTGTCTTTTTCTTATTTTCATCGTTGTGTCATTTTTTCAATTCATTGTGTCTTTTTTCTTCAGCATTGTGTTATATTTTTTGGCACTGTGTTATATTTTGTGGCTCATTATGTCATATTTGATGATCTATTGTGTTTTTTGTATCCTTCTCACCCTTCTCATTTTTTTATGCCTTTGTAGAATAACCCATCCCTAATTACATATATCCCCCTATTTTTAGCTATAATTATATATATATACCCAACCTAAAATTTAAATTACATATACCCCCTACAAAACTTCATAATTTACATATATACCAATTCTATGAAAAATGCATAGGAAAATAAATATTTTACCCCAATTCTTTTACTAAACTATATTCACGACAAGTCATACAACACATTCTTTGCATCCTACAACTTATATCCCATACGATCTTTCCAACTTAGTAAGTTATGAACACTAAGAACATGTAGCATGCAAAATATTTCCTTGTATCCTACAACTTGATTTCACCGAAACGGGTGTTCTAACACTCTTACATAATCATTACTAAGCCCTCGTATCATTACATTCATCATAACATGTAATGATATGAGGTGCTTAATAATAGAATGAGTATATTTGATATTTTTAGTTTTTGAGAAAGGGAAATATATAAATAAAATTTTTGACTTGGGTATATATGTAATTTATGAAGCTTGGAAAGGGGAAATATGTAAATAAAACTTTGACTCGGGTATATATGTAATTTATGAAGTTTTGAGGGGGATATATGTAATTGCCCCTTTAAAGTACATTAGGTTTATTCTTTTAAAACAACACGAGCATTTATGTTAATCTTAAATCTCACACACCACCTTATTATCATACTCAGTTAGTCTCACCAATAGTAAAAATTAAAGTAGGGTCTGAGGAGGGTAAAATGTAGACAGCCTTACCTCTACCCTATAGGAATAGAGAGGCTGCTTCCAGTGAGACCCCCGGCTCGATAGTGGTTTTGTATCAAGCCTTGGACATAAGACACATAACACTTAGCAATCAGGACAAACCCGATTTATGCATGTATCCCCTTGTCTTTTGTCTATCAACGCCACCACATGATGCATGATTAACCGTCTGTCGTTTTTAACATTATTTTCACGAAATTAGTAAAATAACGTTAAAATTAGTGCAGCTTTACTTTTGCCCCCACGATGGCCATACATATATACATTACATGCGTACAGTCGTACACGGGACTTAAATCTCACACACCACCTAAAAACTTATAATAAGAATATAAAATCATATTTATCCCACTTTGAAAAAATAATGTTAACTTATATCAATTGATATAGTCTACTTGACGTTAAAAAAATATAGATAGTCTACAATTCTACAATATAATAGGGAAAATGGATTTTAATACTCTCAACTATCGTCTATTGGTGGATAATACTCTCAATTATCACTTTGGTCATTAGCACTCCAAACTTTCAACTTGTTTACTTTTATCACTCCCAAACTAACTGAGGTTTAACCTGTTAGTTTTCGTGGCCAAAATGTAAAAACCAAAACTTTGAGACGTTTTTGAAACTTTTTATTATAAATCCCAACCCACCCCACCCCACCCCTTCCTTCCTTCTTCTACCGGCAGACCCACCCCACCACCACCACCACCCTTCACCGTCCACCTCCACCCTTCACTGTCCACCACCACCATCAACCACTTATAATATTTCAATCAACAGCAACTAGCAAGGGAAACGGTAGTACAGGTCTGACCGTCGACGCCATCATTATCCTAATCAAAACCCCCAACGTAAACCATCACTAATAACCAGCTTACATCCATCCCTGACTTCGTTTCCCTCCGTCCTAGTACAGGTCTTTCGCCTCCGATCCAGTAACAGCGGCCGGTGGTGGTGGTTGCAGGTTAGTAGTTATTAAAGTTAAAACCCCTTTCGGTTCATCAACTCTATTTGTCCCTCTAATCCTTTTGTTTCTGATGCAATGGAGCCTCAAAGAAACCATCAAATGCTTCAAGATTTATACCCGACTGGGCTTGAAGATGGGTTCGGGTCAATAATAATAATAATAACAACATGCCGAAAGGAGGGCTATTGGTGTTGGCGGTGGAAAAACAGGTGATGCGGTGATGGAGAAGGCGGCTGTAGCGGCAAAGTGGTCTGTACAGGAAGACGACCATACTGTTAAGGTCGATTAATGAGGAAGGCCAATAAGAAATTTCTTGGAAAGAGTGGATTTAACTCAGAACTAACAATTGGCAAGTGAAAGGGACTAGAGTGGGGTGGAATCGTGGAAAGAATGACAAAATGAGGGGGGGGGGGGGGGTAATAGAATTTAAAATAATAATAATAATAATAATAATAATAATAATAATAATAAGTTTCAAAAATTGCCCATAAGTTTTTGTTTTTATATTTTGGCCACATAAAAGTTTTGGTTTTTACATTTTGGCCACGAAGACTAACCAGGTTAGACATCTGTTAGTTTGGTTGAAAGTTAGGAGTGCTATTGGCCAAAGTGAAAGTTCAGAGTGATATCCGCCAATAGGCGTTAGTTTGGAGTAATTAAATCCATTTTCCCAATATTATATGATTCTCTTTAAAAAAAACTTACATAGTAAACAATATTTATTTATGTCAATAATATAAAAAACAAGTATATTTAATACGGGGATGATGTTGTATCATGTTTTGATAAAGGCATTCGGAAGGCAATAGAAGACATTGTAGTATGTGGGGGCCATATTCTGGTGACCTCCGGTGGCGGATCGCGACCTTGCCGATACGTGTTGGCGTGCTTCAGGGCCAACTCAACTGTTAGGTGGCCTAAAGCGAAACACAAATTTAGGGTCCAATTCCAAAAGAAATTTTTAGTAAAATTTCATATAAACAAGTTACAAGAGATATTAGGCCCTTCGGTATGGAGCCGGCATAGGGTGGGCATGCCCATGCCGCCCTGGCACAGCATAGGCGGCAAGAGAATGACTTTGGTGCCGGGCCAAGATCAAGTGTTTGTTACCTGAACATAATATTAATTAAAAAAATATTAAATGATGATGGGCCTCCTATCACACCCTTGGACCATCATCTCCATGATGCTCCTATCCCACGCTAACGTGGTAGCTGAGGTGGAGGACCATCATGGATGATGGACCTCATCCACACCCAAATGCCTTATTGGTAATTAATATCTTCAAGCTTTATCACTAATATAACAATTTGACATCTTTGTGAACTTATAACTGTCCTCCTGGTTTATCATAAACATCAAAGCTTAGATCAACAAAGCTCATGTTGTTTCTGAATAGATCAAAGCTAACATCATGTCTTAGAATATTAAAACTTGTATTAAACTAAGTTTATAATGATCTATATAACAAAATCATGAACCATAGAAACTCCAGGAATCAAAACCAATTACAATAATTTAATAAACCAATGAAAAACCTCCATAAGAATAACATAGTGAATTTTGGAATTATCCGGAATTCAAACCAAAAGATTTTGGAATGAAATAACATAGTGATGCCAACTCTTCTAGATTGACCAGCAGACGTCAACATGAAGAACTAAAAAATGGGCCTTATGTAATAAAATGTAAAAGTGTGGGCCTAAACCATGGGCTTTAGTTTACTTACCCAAAAGCCGGCCTTGGCGAGCTTGGCCTTCTCTTGGCCCGGGATGTGGTTGTTTGTGCCTTTGTGGCTTCCAAATCCCAGTCCTGGAAGTTGCAGGACCACATCTTACGTAACAATGGGGTTGTTAACATCGACTCGGAGTCTGCCAACGCTCTTGAACGCTTGCACGAATCCCTTCTTGACTTTGATCTTGGTGGTTTCTCTAACAAGGACACTGTCCACAAAAAGCCTAAGAAAACTCTAGCGAATACCCTTTGTTGTCAAATCGCTCAAAGTTTGGGAAAAGATTTCTGTTTGTCCCCCGTCAGAAAGCCGTCATTGAATGCTTATAAAGGCCTCATGATCATGATTTCTTAACTGTTATCCACATTGAAGGCCTAAGACAATGCATGTCACTGGTAGAGTATAGGTCAATCCTTAAGTACCGCTTGATGATCCCCATGTTCCCGGATGATGAAACATCTCCGGTCTGCCTTTAAAGCATGCCTGGATAAATACGGGGAGCATGGACTCCTAATAGAGAGTTGTCGGGGTTCAAGTATCGCCACAATTTTATTCGGGACACGTTAATGGATATTCTTAGACTAGCAGAGATCTCGGCCAAGAAGGAGGCTCTGGTTAATTTATTACAGACTCGGTGTAACGGAGATCCACTTTATGCCCGACTGACATCCTAGTGTTTGGCTGGCATGCGTTGACCTTATAGGTGTATCTCCCTTAGCAGGGTTTTGGGATAGTGGGTTCGTAGGCAAGCAAGCGGTTTTGAGAGCAGACGTAAAAAAGGTGGAAAAGCACGCTAAGAGGGTGTTTGTTTTCTTGTAAGAAGTGCTTCTGAGCATTTATGTCTGCGCCGTGCAGACAAGGGCAAACCATTGGAGTGGGCAGCTTGTTTATTTTTTTAGAAGACATCCTCCTTCAAAAGCTTTGCCCAACCTCTTCCTCATGCAGACATCAACCCATATCTTCCAACCACTTCTCACCTCTTTTCCTTTCTTTTTTCTTCTCTCATTTCTGTCTTTCTTCTTCTTCATCATCAGACATCTTTTCCTCATCCTCATCCTTCTTCCTCCATCATCCCCTCCACCACTGATGTTGCCTCCCTCTACCACTGCCATCACCTCCCTCCACCACCACCACCACCGCCGCCTCCTTCCTCCTTTCACCACCACCGTCGCCTCCCTCCTCCCTACACCAAGATTAGCCCTAAGATTAATGCAGCTAAACTGCCATTATTACCTGCTATCAATTATGGACCACTGAATCTTAGTCAACCTAATTCTAAGGGGTTATCTAGTAAGGTATCAGATGAAAAGAGGGAACGGATGAGTGTTTCTGGTGTTGAGAGAATTCTCACCAAGTCATCGGGTCACAAATGTAAAAAAGAAGGAACTGTTCTTATTTGTAATCGAATATGGCGAAGAAAAACAAGATGTGAAAGAACCTAGCAATCATAATTTTTCTTTTTGATAATTGTAGGGCAATAATAAGAAGAAAAGTGAATTAACAGAGAGAGAGAGAGAGAGAGAGAGAGAGAGAGAGAAAATGATGGAGCTTTTCTGTTGGTGTGTGTGTTTTAGAGAGAGAGAGGGAGAGATGAAGAGCAGAGGGAGTTCCATGGTGTTAGGTGTTGGTGTGTGTGTTTTATTTGTTTATGATTTTAAGGATATTTGTGGTGGATTATGGTTATGGTTTTGGGTTGCGTTGCAGACGTTAACAAACAAACAGTCTTCTTATTGCATACTGTAGACATTTGGTCCACCTCTTCTCCTGCAGATGTGATCCGCAGACTGCAGACATTTTACCTCTTCAAAAACAAACAACACAAATCTTCTGAGGATAATCAGCATGCCTTCGTTCCCTTGGCATTTGACACATACGACTGCTTGGCACCGGAGGCGGTTCGGTTTTTGACAAGCGTCCAGCGGGTGGTTTATGGCAAATTTTCGACCCCGCAGGGTTGAGGATTTATTTTCAATAGACTAGGGTTTTCTATCCAGAAAGAATTGGCGACGCAGCTTGTTGCCCTTCTTCCTGCTATTCTTATGTAATTTATTGAAAGAATGTTTTAATCTTATTGTTATTATTTTTTATTTTTTTTGTTGATATTATTACATTTCCTTGGCTCAGGTTATTCTCAACTCGTCTTATGCACTTTTAAGTAATTTTAGTTTAAGGACTCCACCCCGGTTAAAGACAGAGACAGAGGTTTTTTTTTTTTTTTTTTTGAAAAGAAAACTTCATTAAACGCAACTCAAAGAGTCCTCAAAGAAAGGACCTAAGAGCAAACAAACCAAACAACATCAATCCAAAGGACAAATACACCAAGTTTTCCAATCGACGTCTTTGCGTCTAGACCTATTACAAACCAAAAAAACATTGTTGATTTAACATGCTCCACAGTCTTGGCAGGTCTTTGACTTTTGGTATTGAAAACCCGATTCTTTCGCTCGTTCCATAAAACCCACATAGTAGTATAAACAATACTTCTCAGGATACATCTCTTATCTTTAGAGCTAGTATTAATTTTTCGGCACATTAAGAAGATTCGAGATGTCAAAAGCGAAGCTGTGAGCCAACCGACACCAAGTTTCAATACGGAACCATACTTCCTGAGAGAAAATACAACCGGTAAACATGTGTATTGCAGTTTCCAGATCATCCTGGCAAAAGCTACAAACCGCTCGTTGGATGTTTACTCCCCTTCTGATGAGCTCGGCAATAGTGGGAAGACGATTTAACGCAAGCCTCTAAACCATAATTTTGCATTTAAGCGGCACCCAACTCTTCCAATGAATCAAAGAAATATTATTTCCCGGATCGTTGCTCGAAAAAAGCTTCTTGGCCGAAGCCACTGTGAACATGCCATCCTTTCTTACTTTCCACTTCCAAGAGTCTCTACCACCCTTCCACGAAAAATCATGGATGTCGCTAAGGAGTTGAAACGGTTCTGACACTTCCTCGGCCGAAGAAGGACTTGAACGCCAATCCCATTGCATCGCTTTGGAGTTGTTGACCCAACGAATTCGTTTAGAAACCAGAACCCATTTATGTCTTTCAAGTCTAAATAGGTTAGGATAAAGATCTCGTAGAGGAACATCTCTCAACCAAATATCACCCAAAAAACTTATAGTATGCCCATCCCCTAAGTCTCCAACAAAAAACGAGTTGAGGGTCGAACCATTTGAAATTTTTTCCCCCACTTTAACTATATTCTTCCAACACCCACTCAGCGACACATTACAAGGAAGCATAGCCCAAGGCCTGCTCGACCCATGACACCCCATGATGATCTTCTTCCACAAGCTATCGCCATCTTTTTTAAATCTCCAAGTCCATTTTAACAACAACGCGTTGTTCACCTCTTGTAACTTGGACACACCCAACCCCCCTTATGTTTCGAAGTAGTAACCACGTCCCACGCCACCCACGAAATCTTTTTCTCAACACAAGCTCCCGCTCATAAAAAAACGTCTCACAATGGATTCAATAGAGTCTATTACCGCTTTGGGAGCTTTGTATAGAGAGAAATAATAAATGGGTAAATTTTCCAAAACCGACTTAATAAGAACCAAGCGTCCTCCAATCAAAAGAGTTCTAGCTTTCCACGAAGCTAGACGATTTCTAACCACTTCAATAATCGGATTCCAATTGCTAACCCGAGTCATCTTCGCACCTACTTGAATTCCGAGGTAGTTAAAAGGAAAACCACCTCTTTTACAACCCAAAAGCTCCATCATATTATCCACCTCTACATCCTCCACCCCAACCCCAAAAATATTAGACTTATGAAGGTTTATACGAAGACCCGAGCAAAGATAGAAAATACGAAGGATCCTAGCGATGCTCTGGATATTATCACGAGACCATTCACCCACTATGAGGTGAACGAAGTTATGTGATATTATTCAAATTTTAAAATAACAAGATATAAAATACGTTAATTAACAATACACTATAATTAAATGAAACATATGTATTTTAATTGTACTTATTTAAAGCATTTATTAACTGATTTTCAATAAGATTATTTTTGATAATATCATTATAAACACACTAAAATAGTTTTTTTTTTTTGGAAGGCAACTTTCATTAAAAACACAAACAACACGGGGACTCCCAAGGCGGGAACCCCAAAAACAGTTACATTACATCAAAGGAAAAAGACTTCCAACCCTTCCAATCCACCCCATCTATATTACCCCTACTCCTAATCCAAAGGTACGACAAAGACTTAATATCCGCCACGAGCTCCACCACGTTCCGGGCCTTCTGAGCAAAGATCCTCTCATTCCTAGCTTTCCAGATACGAATCCCATATAACCACTCCTTCCTCAGAGCCGACCACCCAGAACCTTTAACCACTTCAACAATGTCTGAAACAGAAAACAAGAAGATGGGCGGAACTTTAACCCATTGAGCAATACCCTGCCACGTACCTAACGCCAGGCTACAACCAGTGAACACGTGATCCGCACTCTCGTCATCAATCCTGCAAAGATCACAAGTACTTTCGCCATGCAGAATATTCCTACTACTGAGCGCCACTTTAGTAGGGATTCTATCTAACAGAAGTCTCCACATAAAAATATTGCACTTAAGCGGAATCCACTTACACCAAGAGAAATCAAAGCCGTCATTTAACCCATGAATCCGGTCGTTAACCAACCACTGTTTAGCCTCACGAACAGCAAAATCACATGGGCCTATGTCATGCCAAGCCCATTTATCTGGAGAATCCACTAACACTTGGCCCTGCAACAACCTGTGACAATCAATAAGTTCACTAACCTCTTGGGCCGCTATCGGGTATTGTCTCCAACTCCAACATATCGGCCCATGACCAACCAATCCTCCAATCCTATCAGTAACACTACACCATCTATTAGATTCAAGCCGGAACAAGTTTGGGAACATTATCTTCAAAGGGACTTTGGAAATCCAAGGATCCAACCAAAACTTAATCGCCAACCCATTACCCACACTGGCCCGAATCATATAAGCACCAATAGAGTCGCCCACTTTGACTTTAAAAGCATTCTTAACCAACTTGGTCCACGTACCCGATAAGGAAGACTTGGCTGGAAACGTCTCCCATTGTCTCGCCGAGCCATGTAAAGAGTCAATCACTTTACGCCACATCGCGTCACCTTCCACCCTATACCTCCATAACCATTTTAAAAGAAAGGCATTATTACTATCTTCCAATCGGCTAAGGCCCAACCCACCTTGTTTCTTGGGTAAAGCAACCTTATCCCAAGCAACCCAATGAACCTTCCTAACATCCGGATCACCGCCCCACAAGAATCTTTTAATCAAAGATTCTAATTTAGTAATAATAGCGATTTCAATAGTGTAGGTTTTTTTAACCCGAAAAAAGCAACCCAAACCCGATTAAGATGTTAACCGATGATGGGAATATGCAAAATTAGGTCAACCTGATTAAGGCGTGATTAATTAAATATGATATTTTTATAGCGCGTCAACGTCTTCCATACAGGCATGATACTATCGACTTCTCATATTCCAATGCTTAAACGTCTTCTCATGTTCCAATAGAATTGGTAGTCACCGATTTGTACCAGTTATTGAATCTTCTTTCTGTTTCTTTCTGTTTAGTTGAGAACAAGGGATTGAAATCTTAAATCATCTTTCAAGAACAAGCGATTGAATCATTCAAGCAATCAAGCAATTGAATACAATTTTCATGTTTGACTTTCCCCAATGTGTCTTTTGACTTCAAGTTTGTAGCACTAGGAGTGTAGCCGGCCAATATCATATTTAGCTTTTGAAAATTTATAAAACCCGAATCACAAATGATTATAAAAATCTTTTCTTGAAATAAATAAAAGAATCTTGAATTTCGGGAAAAAAAATAAGAAAGAATATTTGGGTGGGAGTTTACTCTATTATTAAGAGAGTGCTTGGATAAAGTTTGGAAGTGTAAAAGTGCTTTGATCAAAAGTGATTATTAGCTTATGAATTTTTTAAAAGGAGTTTTAAAAAAATTGTTTGGATTAGTTTTTGTGATAGAAACGTCAAAAAGTCAATAGATTGTCTTTTTTAAACGTTTCGCTTAACTTATTGTGAATATTGGTTGTATGGGTGGTAAATTTGTAATTTTTTTCAAAAGTCAAAAGCCAAAAGCCAGAATTTCTAACTTTTCAAAAACAACTTTTCCACCCTTAAAAGCCAAAAGTCAAAACAAAAAGTGCTTTTGGATTACACAAACAGCTTATTGACTTATTAGCTTCTTGGAAAAACCAATAAGTCAATAAGTTGTTTTGAAACTCAATCCCAAACACCCTTTAAGACTATATGGTGTGCCCCCCTTTTCCCCCAACTCTCACATCAGCATCACATTATTTTCCCCATTTTCTCCCTAAAGTTTGAAAATGGTATTCCCCTAATTCCCCCATTCCCCCTTCATTTTTTTATTATATAAAGTTTAATTAAAAAAAGAAAAAAAGAAAAAGGACCAATCATGTTACAAGGGGAGAAAGGGGAAAATTCCCCCAACTCATCGAAAATATTTGGAGGGGGCGGTGTTCCTCTTGGGGGAAATTGACACATCATCTCCACCGAGATGTTCACCGAAGGCACACCAAACAGCCTAAGTAAAAAACGGATTAGGTTTAATCTTTCAAAATAAATTTCACACACCCCTTACAAACTTATAATATAAATACAAAATCATAATTATCCAACCTAAATTATTATCAATATTAATTTATATCAATACATTTGTTAAATCAATAATATATTATTAATATTATCAATAATTATAGTTTATAATATAACCATTATATAATCCTCCTTAAATTTCATAATCTCATTCATAATTTGTAACCTTAGGTAATAGAACAATACCTATGTCAAAAAAAAAAAGTATATTTGATATATTTTTTTTTGTTGAGTAAAAATATAATATTATTCAAGTTATAAAATAACTAGATAAAAAAATACATAAACAATATATTAATTTTAAATCAAATGAGTCATTTGTGTTTTTTAACTTTTATGTACTTAACTTTAAACCATTTATCAACTGATTCACTAAGATTACTAATTATAAAATATCACAATCCACAAAAAAAAAAAAAAAAAAAAAATAATCTATTCTTGAAATATATATACAAGAATCTTGAATTTAGAAAAAAGATAAGAAAGAATATTTTGATTGCATATATAAACACATCTTGTCTTTTCCCAAACTTCATCAATAATATTGTCTCATTCTCCCTCTTCCTTCAATCCATGTCCCCATATTCTGCAACTTTTCAAGACCCCATTTCATCCCACAAATCAAGCTCAAACCTTTGATCCATTTCCTTAATCTTTATCCAAAAGGGTCTCCATTTTTATACAAAAGTTTCAATCTTTATCCATCTTTCTGCAATTTGGTGACATGGGTAAGGTAGCAGTAGCGGCCACGGTGGTCTGCGCCGCCGCTGTGACGGCGGCGGCGGTTATGGTGGTCCGGCACCGGATGAAAAGCTCCGGCAAGTGGGCAAAGGCTATGGATATTATTAGGGAGTTTGAGGATAAGTGTGGGACTCCGATTGGTAAGCTACGGCAGGTTGCTGATGCTATGACGGTGGAGATGCATGCTGGACTTGCATCTGATGGTGGTAGTAAACTCAAGATGTTAATCAGCTATGTTGATAATCTCCCCACTGGGTATTATTAATTATTATATATTTATAATTATTTTATTTATACACAGTTTTATAGATTTATTGAATTATTATTGATTTGGGAATATCCATATTCATAACATTTGAAGTTTTCAAGATTTGGAGTTAGTTGACTTTTTCTGATATGCATTAGGTGTAAAGTTTGATTATTTCTTAATAACTGTTTCAAAGAATTGGGATGTGTTGTAGAACAACCAGATTTGGATATGCATTATCTTTATGTGATTTGCATTTTGTCTAAAAAATAGTGTGGATTTTTTAAGTTGTATGTGGTCTGTAGAATTTTGGGCTAAGTTTGTTTGACCTTGATATTTTGTGTAGGGTTTGTAAGTTTTTTTTTTTTTTTTTATGTATTAATAAATATGGGAAATTGTTTTAGTAGTTAATTTTTTTTTTTTTTTTTTGTGATTTGAATTAGGTGTATGGTTTGATTATTTCTTAATAACTGTTTTAAAGAATTGGGATGTGTTCTAGAACATCAAGATTTGGATATGTTAAAAAAAGTTATTTTTTTTTTTTCTGATGTATTAATAAATATGGGAAATTGTTTCTGGAGTTGACTTTTTGTGATTTGAACTAAGTACAAAATTTGACTATTTCTTCACAATTTAACAGTAAGATTTGGATATGCATTATCTTCAAATGATATAGATTTGTTAAATAAAAAGTTTGTATTTTTGAAGCTGTATGTGGTCTTTAAAATTTTGGGCTAAGTTTGACTAATTTCTTTGACCTTGATATGTTGTGTAGGGTTTGTAAGTTTAATTTCTTTTTGATGTGTTAATAAATGTGAGAAAGTGTTTTTGATTGTTTAAAGCGTACATTTAATTACTTATCCTGCCCGTTGATTCGGGTAATTAAGCGAAGGGGCCCCCTGGCCCTATTGTTACAATATGAAGTCACAATTATTAGTTATAAGTGTTTAGGTAAACTGATTATAATTATGAGGTCAGATTTGAGCAACTGGTTTTCTGATCCTGTTTTGCAGCCCAAATAATCATTTCAAGAATGGGCACTAAGCGTCCCCTGAACCGTCTTTCCTTACAGAAAGATGTATTTTATCAAAACCTTTAACTGAAAAGGATGTAGGAATCTTGAAGATGGTTAATCAGTGTATATTGTTATCGAGTTTTTATCAAAGGCTACTTTTTTTTGACATTTTAACGTTCCTTGTTCGTATGTTTTAAAAGTTATAAACTTTTTTGCTTTCCGTTAGTTCTAGACTTACTTTATTTGATTCTATTGGTTGATTAAAATAGTTATAGGAGCTTTGATTTGGACATTTACTGAACGGTTCTTCCTAGTTTGCTTTTCTGATGCAATGTTGTTATAGTTGAAAAAAACGCATTTTCTTTTAACGAATACCACTAGCCACTACTTTTGACACCGATATTCCCTACCTTCGGTGTTTGAATAAGAAAACCAAAACGAAAAGGAAAATATTCATTTTTATGTGTTTGAATGTGTGTTTTCATAGTGATTATTGTTTTTCGAATAGTCAAAATCAGATAATCAAACAAGATTAGTTAGTTGATTAGTTGCTTCAGGCTAATGACAGTAGTAGGTACTTACTGTACCTTTATGTTTATCTCAATAGTGAGTTATTCTACAACTTCTTAAAATATTTCTCCGAATATGGTTATTCTAACAATCCGTATTCAAAATGTTATAGTCATAATCTAAGAAATGTAGTGACTCCGTTTGTTCTTCCTCCTAGGGACGAAACGGGAATTTTCTATGCGCTTGACCTTGGTGGCACAAACTTTCGTGTTCTTCGTGTGAAATTAGGTGGAGTAGAAAATGTGAAAAAAGAATTTAAAGAAGTTTCAATCCCTCCAAATCTCATGATTGGGAAATCCGACGTGTGTTTTCTTAACCTTTTCTTTTTTATTTTCGTCTTTAACAAGCAAACGCTAATGGCATCGGTTGAAATATTTAGTGCGACTTAAGTTGTATTTTTCGGTTTCTAGGATTTATTTGATTTTATTGCTGGAGAACTTGCAAAATTTGTGGCTACTGAGGATGAAGATATGCAAATTCCACCTGGCACGCAACGAGAATTAGGGTTTACCTTTTCATTTCCTGTTAAACAAACATCAATCGCAGGAGGGACTCTTGTAAGATGGACAAAAGGCTTCAATATTGATGATGTAGTGAGTGTTCTGTAATCTATACCTATGATCTTTTACCATTTTGCCCTTTAGTACTTTTTATAGTATAACCCTCAATATATACATTTTTTTTTTCTGAAATGGAAATCGAGACTTTTTTTTTAATCAAAGATATATATTTTTGTGGGAATTTTGTTAGGAGTACATATTATTTTTGTTTACAAGATTTGTAGGGTTCAATAGACATTTAACCATAGTCAAACAAGGGTTTCTGTTCATGATGTTTTATTTGTTTGCTTCAAAATAGGTTGGGGCGGATGTCGTAGAAGAGTTGACAAAAGCAATGGAAAGGGCTGGCCTTGATATGCGTGTTTCGGCTTTGGTATTTTTTTTTTCATTTTTGATATATTACTTTTAATCTGAGATGTTGCTTGAATGTGTTTTTGCTGTATAAAATTGTTCAAATCCGATGATCAATTGTTTATGCGATTAGCGGATTATAAATATTTTAAATAAATAAATACATAAAATGCCAAACTGATTATATGCAGTTTTGCAAAAATCGGCCTAGGCGGCGCCTAGGCGCTAGGCGGGAGTAAAAATCGGAAATAAGTTCTAGTTGCTGATCTAGGCGTTTTGGCCATTAGCTTTGGCCATTAGTCGGGCCTAGGCGGGCCTAGGTGGTGGATTTTTTTAGTTTTTTTTTAAATTTCTAAGTATTTTTTAGTATTATGTGTATATATCTAAGTATTTCTAAGTATTATGTGTATATATCTCAACACATTTTCAAAAATCACCTAAATTTGTGTGTATATATAAAATACGTATAAAATACCAAAACGCCTAATTCCGCCTAATTTTCGCCTAGTCCCGACTAGTCCCTAGGCTGGACCTCACCGCCTAGCGCCTTTTGCAACCTTGATTATATGACCACTAAATGACCAGATAATTAATTAGAAAACCAGAATCCAAACACTCTAATAGTTCTAGAACGCATATCCTGATTCTTTTTACCTGTAAATTGGATAATGTTAAAAGGATCAAATTGAGTAGAACCTTAAAAGGTTAAAACTTGTCGTTTTGTGTTAAAAATGCAGGTCAATGATACAGTTGGAACATTAGCAGGAGGGCGATATGGTAATTCCAATGTCATTGCTGCTGTAATATTAGGGACAGGAACTAATGCAGCATATGTAGAGCGTGCGAATGCAATCCCTAAATGGCAAGGTCTACTTCCTAAATCAGGAGAGATGGTTAGTGATATTTTATTTATTTTTCGAGTGGGTCAATTTGATTCATGTTTTATCTGTAATGGGTGGAACAGGTAAATTAAAGTGACATCGGAAATGGAAACAGGTCAAACGGTTTAAAAGTCTATTAAAGTGTTCAAAACGTTGCAATCACTAATGCAACACTATAGCTTTTATAGTTGTATTTTGACAACAATTACAAGCAATTGTTGAAATTTAACATTACTCTCTTTATTTTTTTGCATGATTAGTTCCCCTGACTTTGAAATTTAAGAATAAAGCCCCTACACTCTATTGTTATAATTAAAAAAAAAAAAATCCTTTTTACATGATTAAATCCCCGGACTTTTCATACATTTTTCGCATAATTTAGTCCCTAAACTTTACTAGAAGGAGTTTCTTTTTATTAAGTTTAAAAGTCTAATCATGCAATCCAGGGACAGGTGTGCGAATTCAGCAGAAGTCTATAGGTTTTCTTTGACAATCGCCCAACCAATTATTTATGAAAAAAAATGTTGACATTAAGTGTTTTGGATCAATCTGTACAAAAATGACTGGTTTTGACTGTTTACCCAACCCGGCTTACCTGCTTGTTTTTGCCACATATACTTAGTAGTTACATTTTACATAGATACATAATGGTTGTTTATATGTTAAGGTTATAAACATGGAATGGGGAAACTTCCGGTCATCACATCTTCCTTTGACCGAGTATGATGAAAGTCTTGATAGTGAAAGCTTGAACCCCGGAGAGCAGGTAAAGATTTTGGGCTTCGTTTCTTGATATTTACTGTTGTGAGTAACCTTATATAGAAGGTGAAATGGTGACGTACTGACGTGACAAACCACCATGTCATAGAAAAAGGTGTCATGTACCATATTTCTACATATCTAGATAATTGCCTACATATGAAGGTAAAAAGCTAAATATATGTTGCATACAATAAAAAAAATGCAAAGCAAGTTACATTTAGGGTAAGTAACGTTAGATTAATACCATTATATTATATTGTTTATTCATATATAATGTAACCATACTCGAAACAGATATATGAGAAGATGATTTCCGGAATGTATTTGGGAGAAGTCGTTAGGCGAGTCTTGTTAAAGATTGCGGAAGAAGCCGAGTTCTTTGGAGATATTGTGCCATCCAAACTTCAAAAGCCCTTTATATTAAGGTACGACATTATTTCACATAGTCATTCGGTTATCCACAATGATAATAAATGTGGTCAATTTGGTTGCATAAATTATTCGTTTACTTTTTTAAATTTTCTTATATTCTTTGGTATGGATTTAGGACCCCTGATATGTCTGCAATGCATAATGACTCAACTCCGGATCTCAAGGTGGTTGCAACCAAGTTGAAAGATATCCTTGAGGTACATATTGTGATGCTTTTGTTCAATATTTTGTCCTGCTTTTAGGTGTAGATTTATGTACCTAAAAAATTAATTACTCCCTTTTAAGAAAATTAAACATAGCTAGCATTTTCATGGCTGAGAACCCAAAACTCAACTGACAATTATGAAGGAACTTTAACTGAAATTGGCCGAAGTCAACCGGAGTCCAACATCCATATTGTTCTTCCTATTTCAACCTGTTTATTACTAGATTGGTCAATATGGGTTATGTCTATATTTTAACAGAATTGGTTGAGTTAATTATGGGTTGAACACAGGGCGTAAACGAGCCAAGCTCATGCTTGCCTAACCATGGGCTATGTTTGTTAGGCTTATTTGTTATTCAGTTAGTTCTTTAATTGTTTTATTTATATACATTTGTAATTTTTTAATATATTTATAATTATACATCTTATATATAACATGATAATGATATAATATATTATATAAATATTCAAACCGGAATTTTATATAATAATAATAATAATTGTCATGTAAATATACATCTAATGTGCTAGAATAGAAATCATATAAATACTAGGATTGTTTTAAAGGCTCGGCTTCGAGCTCGTAGAAGTTTATCTCAATTCGATTTTTCACAAGCCGACCTTGAATCACTTCCGAGCGGCTTAGTTCATTTACACCCTTAGTTGAACGAGCTAAAATTCTTTTGAAATGTATTCAATTGCATAAAATGTTAGATTACTTTTCTAATAAGATGGTCATTTTTTTCCATCACATTTAACTTTGAGACATTTATTTATATTTTAAAAAAAATGGATAAATAATATGTCTGGATGTCAGTCTATCTGTTTGGACATGGTGTCGTTTTAACTCGTTCATCTATACATATTTATGTTCGGTAACGTATCTTGTTCAATTGCAGATATCCAACACTTCTCTAAAGATGAGAAAAGTAATTGTGCAAGTCTGTGATATTGTGGCAACCCGTGGTGCTCGTCTCTCAGCAGCAGGAATCCTAGGAATCCTCAAGAAAATAGGAAGAGACGTTTATAAGGACGGAGAAGAAAACCAAAAATCAGTAATAGCAATGGACGGCGGGTTGTTTGAACACTACACCAAGTTTAGAAACGCAATGCAAAATACCTTGGATGAATTGTTAGGCGAAGAAATTTCTAGAAACATCGTAGTCGAGCTATCAAATGATGGGTCAGGTCTCGGTGCTGCTCTTCTTGCAGCGTCTCACTCGCAATATCTCGAATATATAGAGTCCACATAAATTTGTGGTATTTTTTGTACATTTATTTCAGCTTTTTTTTTTTGGATCTTGGTTTTATTGTTTCCTGATGTCTCTTTCCCATTAAATTATGGGCTATTCTAGTGTCACATAGACATGTATGTTGTTCACATGTTTTAAGATATATTATTATTAGCGAATAAAGCAAGGTTTTATAACATTGTAATCTTTGGAAACTCCTCTATTTCTATTGCAGAAACATCTCTTATCATTTTTGTATACTAGGAGGTGCAGCTTTTAAAACTGTACCCTGTACATTATTAAGTCCTTACCTTAGAAGCTCAATTAGAGCTTTGCTCTAGGCAACACCGAAAAGCTAGCCTTTGACCAACAAATGCTCAGTGGGGTCTCTAACTCTGATGCACAGAAACGGCTAAGAGGTGTCGTACCCCGTACCCGAAACTCGCCGGGGACGGAAGCGTGTACGGGGACGCCCAGAAACGTTTCTCCTCCGTTTCTTGACCGCTTCGAAAAGTCAAAGGGCGTTTCTGATGCTGTTTCTAGATTTGGGGACGTTTTTTTTTAATTTTCAGCACCTTCCGACGACGATTCCGGTGAGTACCCTTATATATAGTGACGTCCGGCGAAGAATTCCGGCGATGTCGCTGTGATTTCTACCGGAAACAAGGAGGAGGAGGAAAAGCGGCTGCCGGAGAATATGGAATATTATTGTAGATTTATAGGCACTGGATTTTGAAGGCAATGTCTTGTTCTTTTTTTAGATTTATAGGGCCGGAATTGACGAGATCACGTCGGAGAAGATGAAATTGTTAGAGAGAGATATTTATTATTATTTATAAAAGGTGTGTTGGAAACACCAAGTTCCAAATAAAGTAGCAAAAGTAAGTTTTGAAAACTAGCAAAAGTAAAAGTAAGTTCTAGAAACTAGCAAAAAGAGTTTTTATTATTATTATTATTATTATTATTATTATTATTATTATTATTATTATTATTATTTATTTCCGTACCCGTGCCGTACCCGTTTCTTGATTTTTTGAGTTTTGCCGTTTCTCGTTCCCGTACCCGTACCCGTTTCTCGTTCCCGTACCAGTTCCCGTGCAACATAGGTCTCTAAAGCACTTAGCGGAATCAGGTAGATTAACAAATGACCAAACACTCACCTTGTAATAGTGTACAAAACAAACACTAATGTAGTAAACTTCTGCATATGCTCATGCTGGTAAACAAAAAGTAAGCATATGATAGCTAACGAATAGCTGACTACTGGTTAACGAACATTTCGCATATCCTGTAATGTATATTAGACTCATTACACTACACTACTAATCTCAAAGTTACAAAATAATACATAAAAAAGAAATTATGAATTATGAAAGCATACAAAAGCCTAAACATCACCCGTTTTAGCAAATGTAATTCTCAGGTTTGACCCAAAACTTATTAAAATGACAAAAAAGTGAACTGGTTTATATAAAATTCCCACAGAACACGAACCAAAGCAAAACTGTTTTCTAATGATGAAGTTCTACCTACCTGATGATCGCATACTAGTCCAAGGAAACTTGGATGTCGCAGTGATGTTGCTAGTGCTGTCACTTCTCTGACAGTCTGACGGCCTGTGCCAAACCTTGCCGCTGTAACCGGTCTGGTTCTTAACCTCGCTTCCGTCAAGCCAATGAGTCTTCTTAGTTTCATCACCTTCAACAATGGTAGACTTGGCCTGTTTGCTCTGCTTGCTCATGTTCTTGCGCTCCTCTTCAATCACACGGATCGGGTACAAATCCGGTGATATTGAAAGTGGGCTCCTTAAAGTAACATACGCTTTCTTGTAATCAGGTTTTGCAATCAAAAGCCCGCCTCTTTTCTTCTTCTTCCCGTCCATGTTGAGGGTTCTAACCTCGTCTACTTCAAACCCGTATAGTGATTCCAAAACCCTCTTGATTTCAATCTAGAAACAAAATTCAGATGTATCAAAAACTTGGTTTTAAAAATGGGGGCATCAGGACCGCATAATGCGCGCATCCATGATGCGATGCTTTATGCAGTTGACCACTATTTCAGCAAACTTGACCGTGATTGCAACAGATCTGAGTTTCTAAATAGAATTTGAACAAATTAGATCATCAATCTGACTAAATATGATGAGAATATCCTGCATTTTAATGTTTAAAGTTGACAAGTTAAAATATTATCAACAAATCTCTTTTTAGCATAGTTGTTAAAAGCCATTGCCTCTTGCGCCAAGGCCCATTTTACAGGCAAGGCAATTGAGCTTTAATTCTCAAGATCATGATTTAGGCGTAGATTCCCAAATTCCTGACAAGTTTCAGCCAAATTCTCTAAATAGTTGTAAGATTCCAGCCAGCCAGATTTCTACTTTTATCTAAGGAAAACTACTTTTATATACTAATACACTAATATTTTAAAACTTTTGATACTAATTAAATGATATAATAACTTTTGTTTATTTTATTTGAAGAATAGTATTATTTTTCTAATACAAAATACATTTTTACTTTTTTTTCTTTGTTCGCTTTTTTATCTTAGGCCCTTGCTTTTTTTGCGCCTTTGGTAAGTATGCTTTTTAGCATTTATTTTAATAACGAATGCCACGTATCTGCTTTTGGAATGGAAACACATTGGATCACTACGCGCTTTTTAAAACCAAACTAACAAAATATGAAGAGATTGTGGTGAAAACTAACCTTGGTAGCAGACGGAATGGTTTTGAGGGCGATTTCGGTAATGTTGGAGAAATTAGTAGGCATGAGAAGCTTAATTGGAATATTAGCAAAGTTAACCACTCTTCTTCCCAATCTACTCCCCATGTTGAAACTTGTATAACAAAGGTAAGAAAAGAAACAATCTCTTTAAGACTTAATCATACAAAACATACTACAACAACCAGTGGCGGATCCAGGAATTTTTTCCTATGGGTTCCTTTTTTTGGTGGTCATTCCGAATCGGGTCGGGTCAGAACTAGATCACAAATTCAAGTTTTAACACAACTAAATCATAACATCAAATTTCAACACACCTAAGTCGGAAATTCAAGTTTTAACACAAAATCATATATTACTAAGTCACAAATTCAAATTCAAATATAAGATTAAGGTAGTTGAGACATAATCTAACTATCTAAGGTAATCAACGAATCAAGCAACCTTCAAAGGGATAATTCAAATATAAGATTGACCAAACAATCTTGAAACCAAAACAATACTAGAAAAAAAAAGAGAGAATATGTGACCACAAGAAATAAGTCAGGTGGATATCTCACACAAAGAGAACATAACATATACACACACTAAAAATTAAACGCTCCCAATGAAAATTAGTAAATATCTTCTTTTTTTTTTTCCCAAAGTAATAAATATCATTAAACCAAAGACAACCAATTACAAGTGATACGTAGGTAAACGGGCCACAAGTTGCGCCGCTACCCCTTTTTGTATTGCAAAACCTACTCTATTGAAAATAAAACATTGGCCCTTAGCAGCTGGGGAATTACTTTGCATAACTTTCTTCACGTGATCGAGGAGCTTGATTGCTTGCGGGGCCAGCGCTCCAAAAGTATCAAAAGCGAAGGGCACAAACAATTTTAAGTTTTTATATAATAAAAAAACTATTTTACCTAATGTGAACAGGTCCATCAAAGTTGCAGCAAGTCAAAGCTAAAAGACACCTTAAATTTGAGTATGTAAAGAATCTAATTATTTATGGGTTGGATAAAGGTTTTAAAATAAAAGAGCACACATCATATATAACACCCTATAATTATAATTAAAATTAAGACTCAAGTGGAGGAGAACATACCTGCGCACAGTGGCTGGAGGAGAGGGACGAGGGTCAGACAGAGGAGGAGGATGTTTATTTTTATTTTTTTATTAAACCCTAAACTGGGTTTTGAATAAAAATAACTCAAGTGAAAAAACTATATAAGCATAGGATGCCCCTAGAAGGATTCCAACCCACCCGTAACCCCTAAATCCGCCTCTGACGACAACAACAACAACCGTACCCAATAATTCTCACTCATAGCCAGTAGGTTCTATGGAGGGTGAGATGTAAGCAAGCCTTACCTATTTATCCCGACTCCAGCCCCGAAGTCATAAACAGACAAAAAGGTCACAAAAACATACATAGACACATAATAGCTAGCACATACATAGTGAACGAAAGATAAGGTATTCTAAGTAAGCTACCAAACAGAAAATTGGTAAAATGTATAAAACGGAAACCTAACAACACATCGTAAAGCACACAGACAAGCAATAACCTCCTTAGGAAAGACCGACACGACACCCTAAACTCCTAAAGAACGATCGTCGAATTGGAAATGATAACATAATGCAGCAGAGGTTGTTAGAAAAAAGTTGTAAACTACGATTATTGTTAACCAAGGAATGGAAATTTGTTGACCCTAAAAAAAGAGAGATTAAGAATGTACAGTACAGCTAATTATTATTATTCATTCAATTTTATATTAAGTAAAACAAACAAACAAACAAATATAGATAAAAAAACCACAGCTAAATCTAATTACGTTCGATATCGGAACATTATAGGGAGACAAACAGAGCAATTCGAAACATTATGATTAAAAAAAAAACGATATTGATGATTTTGGAGATGAACTGGTTGGTTGAAGGTTTTGGAGGAGATTTAGGACACTTTTTGTTTTAAAGACCTGAGGATAGTATAAACAAGACGAACGGCTGATTATTTTCTCTGAGTGGTCCAGTTGAAGTGGTTCATGGTCTTTTGTCAAGATTCGGGCTTTTGATACAACGGTATGGGCCAAAATTCATAAGGTGAAGTGCAAGAAAAGAACCAAATGGTTTGTAAAATGTATGATTCATATGTTGAAGTAATGGGCTTTTATGTATCTGCAAAGGGAATGATTAAGATTTCAGAAGGTGTTTTTGACTAGTTTTAATCAAAATTTACATTTCTATTAAGCAATTCTCTATTTGAGAGGTTTGTTGATTTGGTTTGTGTGTTTAGTTTGTTTTTTCTTCAGGGTCACATTCACACATAGCAGTCTCAGCTTTGTATCGAGCTGACCCGTGTTTGATCAGGCTTGAGCTGTACACTAAAAAGGACAGGGGATATATAATGAAGATTGAGGGAATGAGCTGTACATACATGGCCATGTGTTTGCTTGTAACCACATCCAAAAAACACCAACCCATATTAAAATGTACCTCATCAACACACGTGTTGTTAAATTGAAAAATTACAAAAATACCTAATTTACTGTTCAACTTGAGTTTTCAATAATACATATATAATTATGCACAAGTTTTTCTAGACTAAACGCAAGCGTTCAAGCAGTTTTTTTTTTTTTTTTTGTCCAAAACGCGTTGATGATATGGCTCAGTATATCTCATGTGAACGTAATAAGAGGTTCATATCAAAATCATAAATAGAAAAAGAAAGCATTATATTTTATATCGTTCGGCCATTCATATCAACCAATATTGTCGGTTTTGACCTCATGCGAACGTAAAACGAGGTTCATATCAAAATCATAAATAGAAAAAGAAAGCATTTTATATCGTTTGACCATTCATATCAACCAATATTGTCTATTTTAACCGTAACAACGCAATATATTCTTTCTACACAAAAGATCTTCAACCAATTCTGCAAACTAACATCATCAATACTCAAAAGCCGGAGGCGCAGGCGCATCAAAGCTCTCCAACACTTCAACTTTGAGCTTCGGCTTCTCATCCTCTCGCTTCGCGCCAAACAAACCACCAAACCACGACGAAGACCTCTCCGAACCCACCTCGGGCACCTCTTGAATACCCACAGGCTCTAGTTTTTGTGCACTAACAACTTTATTAACCGTAATACCCGCCCCTTCAATCAAAGCCAACAAAACACCACCAAAAGCCGCGGAACGAGCCGCAGGCCTAAACCCTTGGCGCATTTGAAGCAACCCGCCTGTGGCTGCGCCAGCAATGATGGAGTTCCATGGATCTTCCTTCTGGCGGGCGTAAACCATGGTGCAATCGAATGCGGAGAATAAACCGCCCCAGACAGCGAAGCTGCCACCTATGCGGGGCGCGTTCATGGCCACGGCTTCTGTGGCGCCAATGAAGCGGCTACCGCGTGGTGAGTTGTAGATTCCTTTAAGGAAGTGGAACGCGGAGCCGCCTATGGCGCCCATGCTGAACGCGCCCCCTACGTCGTCCAGGATACGGTCTGGGCATGGTTCGCGTGTTGTTTCGGGTGTCGTCATGTTGATGATTGATGAGGGTTTATGGAGGGTTTTAGGATGGTTTATGATGTGGGAGTTGGAATAATAATAATAATAATAATAATAATAATAATAGATAGTTATAAAACTAGTTACTTGCGTAAGGGGCAAGTGTTTATTTATTTTTTTTCTTTTTCTAAGGAAACCGGTGGTAACTACATAGAAGACACCGATGTTTTTGAAATTTAGGAAAAGGTCCATGAATTTTAATGTTATTATTTTTTTTAAATTAGTTGGGTTCGATTTTACCCAAGACTATTATTGGTTGAAGACCAATACAATATAAAGTTGAGCATTTTGTGATGAGTATCAATACACTACCGATTGATTCGATATAGTATTCGATAGCCATTTTTTCAAAAGTTCCGTATCGATAACGATCTCATCCTTTTATATACATGCCTAAGTCCTTCACGCATGTTACCACTTTCACGCCCAAGCATCTAATGGCCTTTGCGCGGTCTTTGGTGGCGTGGTGTTTGGTGTCCCCATGGGTTGATGTAGTCATGGGCGTCATAGCACTACACACATCTTAATTAGGTCGCAAAATACATATTTTTAGAATGAACACAATAATAATGTGTTGTCCAGAATAAACACAAGATAGATACTATGAAAATACGGGTCAGGGTTGCATATAGTTGACCCCCTGTATGGTTATCTCTTATAAAATAGGCTTTGTTCAGTTTTGATTGTGGATAAATAAGTTGTCTCGTCAATTCATTAGATGTAAATTACGAGTTTGCCTCTTTAACCCGTTTAACGTTTTTATAGCCTTGAAAAATCAAGATAGTTTTGTTGATTTAATTGTTGTCACCATGTAATGTAATTTCACAAAGTGTCATCTTGCCAAGTGGTTGTACAAAACTTGGTTTAGGGCAAATTTGGCCTGGTTTTATGTGGGTTTACCGATTTGGGTTAAGAAGTGGTTTTACAGGTGAAATCCCTGAAGGCATCCAAATTGATTAGGGTCCCCCCCCCCCCCCCCCCCCCAAACCTCCTCTTTTACTTTCTTAAATTAAACGGTTTAATACTTTAATTTAATCAAAACAAATACAAATAACTAAAAATCATCTTTATTAATACTTAAAAACTTAGATAACTATTACAAAGTTAATAAAAACTAACGTTGACTATAAGCTTCCAAATTTCTAACTTAGTAAACGGTCTTTCATTAACTTGTGCATATTCAACACAAGCTTCTTCAATAACGGTCTCGTCATTTTGATCGTCTCTCAAATTGTCTGTCCGTTTATGTCTATGGTAGATTCTGTGAAATCTTTCAAGCACTAATAATATCCTCGTCATCTTTGACATTATTTGATCTCTTGTATGCTCGGTTGCGATACCCATTTCTTTATCAAATCTATCCTTAACGTGATCCCAAAAATTAGTACCAAATCCATCCTTTGTATAGTGATCTTGTAAGTCTAAAGTCATAACATGTACAAAAGCAAGCCCCAATACGTACTCCTCATTTTCGGTCCAAATAGGAACACCTAAGAAAAAAAAACTGGTGATTTTTAAATGATCCAAATATAAAAACCCGACTTTTATAAATTACTAAACATTCTTTCATTCTTTGTGTTCGGTCTATTTGTACATGTTGGTGAGTTGTAGATTCCTTTTAAGGAAGTGGATGGTGGAGCCGCTGATGTCCATGTTGAACGCGTCGTAGATGTCATCTAGGATCGGGTCCAGGCATGGTTCGCCGTTCGCGTGAGGTTTCTGGTGTGTTCATGTTGATTGAGGATGAGGGTTTAAGCAAGGTTAACCCTAACACCTTGAAAAATCAACATGGTTTAGTTGGTTTAAGTGTTGTTACCATGTAATCTAATTTCACAAAGTGTCATCTTATTCTTGTCTCCTTTTCACAGCATATCCTGTTCTGGCCCAGTTGAATGGGCTCCAAAGCCCATACTAGTTTGACTCTATAAAATCTGGCCCAATGCCTCTGCCTTCTACTCCTCTATTCTAATTTTCTAATAGACTCTTACAACGTGTTTATACTCTTGCTCCGAGATACGACGAGACGACTCGACACTCACTTTCATCGAATCTATTATACTTGGGGTGCTATAATTAGGTCTTGATACTTTTTGAATGCATCATGAGTTGTACTTTGTGCAAAGAATTATGCACCACTTAGTGGGTTGTGTATGTAAAGCAAGTGCTAAAATAGTAAGAGGGTGTTTGGGATTGAGTTTCAAAATAACTTATTGACTTATTGGCTTTTTTAAAAAGCCAATAAGTCAATAAGCTGTTTGTGTAACCTAAAATAACTTTCTGTTTTGACTTTTGGTTTTTGGCTTTTAAGGGTGGAAAAACTGTTTTTGAAAAGTTAGAAATCCTGGCTTTTGGCTTTTGAATTTTGGAGAAAAATTACAAGTATACCACCCATACAACCAATATTCATAATAAGTTAAGCAAAATAATTAAAAAAAACAACAATTTATTGACTTTTTAACGTTTTTCATCCCAAAAGCTATTCCAAACACTTTTTTTTAAAACTCCTTAACCAAAAGCACTTGTGCATCTCCAAACTCAATCCCAAACACCCTCTAAAATCAATTAAACTTTTGCTAAGACCATCCATCCACATACATATCATGAGACATAGTATAACTGAACATAAAAGTTATTATAGTCAAGGATTAGAGTGGAAAACTTAGGGGAACATAGACACACTTTATTTTGATACTAATGGCATTGACATCATTTAAGGTTGTATATCCCTGTGTGATCAAATCTTCGACAAGCCAAACAAATGGATGGTATGGGAACTAATGACATCAATCTTCGACAAGCCAAACAAATGGATGGTATACGTGGGAACATGTCAAAATGGGTCGGGTCAGTCAAACGTAGACTGTTTTAAACAATATCAACTCATTTTAATCAAAACGAATTTTTGCCAAAACGAACTCATGTTGAAATGGTAGTAATGAAAAAAAATTGAACTTTATTTACCATCTACATGTTTTATAGATGGCTAGTGGCAACAATGGCGTTGGTGGGAGGTGGTGTAGGTGATGACTAGCAGGCGGTGGTGCGAAACAATTGTTGTGGGTTTTGTTGATCCATATGGACTCATTTTAAGTTAATACTCTCCCGTCCTAATTTAAGTGTCATTCTTTCCTTTTTTTTGTCTGTCTCAAATTAAATGTCTCTTTCCAAAAATAGAAATGCAATTTTCTGTTTTGCTCATAAAAGACAAAATACAATCACCACTTTTAATAGGGGTGAGCATTTCGTGGTTCGGACCCACAGGAACCTTGGACCCGACCCACGAGAACCTTGGACCCGACCCACGAGAACCTTGGACCTGAACCTTTTTAAATATATGGGTCGGTTTCCGGTTCTAGATTTATATAAATTATCGGTTCCAGGTCGGGTCGGTTCCAAACCCACGGTTCTAATATAAGAGCCACAAGAACCATTTGTATTTTAATTAAAAACTAAAAAAATAATCTTTTTTAGTCCTTTCACTATTCGGTTTTACGTTTTATTGTAATCGATTTCATGTAATGTTAATACAATATTAAAAATATTATTTATAATAATAACAATGTGTTTTTCTTGAAATATTTTTCGACTTAATGGATATGCATAGATCTGAAATATTATATAATATATATTATATCCAAATTTGAAGTAAATATTTATATATATCGCTCTGATATGTGTGTGTGTATTTATTTGTATACATAACAGATTCACATAATATTTCTATTGATGAGAATGACAAAATTGTTACGAAAACATAAGTCGAGAAACGAAAAATGACTTAAAAAAACTCATGGACTATTATTAGACTGTCCGTTGTGGAAGCGCGAGTAGCATGACGCGAATGAGGTTTCAGCACCCGTGCTCACCCCCAACCACAACAGCCCCACGCGAACAGTCCCGGCGCGAGCATAAGTGATGGTGGTCGCGTGGGTTAATGAAAAAAAGTGACATTTGGTCGCACCGTTGCTCACCTCCAGCCACAACGGGGTCAAGTGACCGGATTACTTGATAGTCACGTCGGTGGCTTGCGCACGTTCTCTCGCGCGTCCACAACGAACGACCTTACAACCATATGGAGGAATTCTTTTACGAGCATGGTAAAAGAATAGGAATATCTAAATCCTCTAAAAGTGGCTATTGCATTAAAGGGTTCTAGAGGGTCAGACCCTTTTACCCGACCCATCAGAACCTTTAGGACCCATAACCACATAGCCTTTTAAGGTTGGGTTCGTGGTTCCTAATTTCAACAATAAAAGGGTATACGGTTCTCGTGGGTCCGGGTTGGGTCGGGTCGGTTCCGGACCCTTTGCACAGCCCTAACTTTTAAGGATATTATTGTCATTTTACCACATACAAACAAAAGATTCATTAAAATGTGTGTTTTTAGACCCATGACATTTAAATTGGGACGGAGGGAGTAAGTTTTAATGATGATTCGTTTTGGCTGGTTGTATATTATAAGCACACTTAGATTGATCGGTTTTATAATTTGAGTTGACGAAACCAAACCAAACTCAAGTGCATTTTTGAATCCAAATCAACTCATATTTCCCCATACCTTTGTGTCCTCCGAGTGCATTAAGTCATTATCATATTCATTCTAATAATAGGAGATATTATGATTTGTATATCATCATAGATGGTTATGTGATACCAACCCCCCATCCCACATTTTGTATGATATCTTTAGATCTCCATGTCCATTATACATCCAATGTTTCGCAGTTAAATCTTGTTCCTAGTCATTCCTATGGAAACACGTGTACGACAATGTTTTTAATCAAACATTTGAAAAACATCTATGTATATATATAAAAGAAAACGTATATGCTGACGTGGCGTGCAATGAAAGCCTCAACCTCACCTTGAGAGTGCTACGTGGCATCATAATTGAAAGATTTTAGTGTTTTTGAACTATTTCCTTTTATAATTTAAAAAAAAAAGATAAACATAAAACTTTAAATTAAATTGAGTTATTTTATGAAAAAAAGAATTTAAAAATAAATTTAAAATTTTCTCTCTCATGTTTACTCCCATAATTTTTAAACGTTTATATCTTTTATATACGAGATTTTTTTTAAGAAAAAATTACACCAAATTAACGGGCGTTTTATTATCTTTCCAACGAGTACCATAGTCCTATATAAAAAACGGAGAAAAATCGACTATTTTTTATGGGGTTTCGTTCATACAGGAAAAAAACACACAAAGTGTTCATGTTATTCATTAATCATGTTTTTTTTCTTTTAAACCAGGTTCTTATCTACGATGTTGAAAATCAGCCCAATCGCCATGTTATCATTGGAATTTTACTAGGTATATTTCATCAAGAGAAGTTAGGAGAAAGAATCGCACAACACTGCAACACATGGTGTCACCTTATAGCAAGGTTATTTTTTATTTATTTAATTACAAGAGTAATAATTATTACTATTAGTATTAGTATTATTAGAATGGTTATATTTTTCAACCCCGGGACGCTCCGGAAAGAATTGATAGTTGCTGACGTGGCGTTCAATGGTGGCCTCAACCATCTCTTGATTATGCCACGTGGCATAATGAGATGCAATGATTACAACTTCCAACTTAAGTGTTTGTTTAGTTGATTAGGTTAGGAATTATAAGAGTTATTAGAATGTGAGAAATTAGAGAGATGTGATAAGTTTTTTAATAGTTGCAGCTTACATAAGTGATTCTTTAGATGATTACTAATTAGGTTTTAGATTAGGGAATATGAGTTATTACTGATTAGAATACTATGAACACGCAATAGCAATGATTGAGAGATTTTGTGGTTAGTTAACTTGAGCCATTTGCAATAGGTTATCACGTAAAATTAGATTTTTCAACCCCGGGAGGGTCTCGGGGTAATCAGCTAGTAAACAATATATAAAATAACATTGCTTGCTTAAATATGCATATTCGTTTGTGACATCTGTCTATAATAATTATTTTTTAGCGGCCGATATTTTATCGGATGTAACACGAAAAGCGATATGAAATTGACAATATACACAGCAAATAAATGTGTCACTTTCCAAATAATTAACTCACTACATAAGATTCAATATTTCAATGTTAATAATTGTTCAACATTTTCACAATCATTTACCCTAATTATTTGACATTTTTTATTTGTAAATAATAATAGTGATAACATTCCAAACTACATTCCATTCACGTGTTTTCGGGTTACATACTAAATCATATTTCAAGTCTTACGTGTCTTGAGTCTTGGCATTATTTTGTTTACTAATTATTTTTATTATGTAATTTTATTGGTAAAAACTTTATGTAGCTCTAAATAAATTTCATGTCGGTGATAAATAGGGCCGGCTCTGAAAATTTAGGTGATCGGGCTGAGCTGCAAAAAATTGTGCCCCTTAGCCTTAGCTTTGGGCATTAATGAAATAGCCTTAGCTTTGGGCATTAACGAAATAAATAATGTAAACTATCTTTCTAAGCAATGAATAAGGGTGGTTATGATAAAACCCACCCACTTCTATTTCCACCCCCTAAAGCGCCTCGCTTTGGCCAAAGCGAGGCGCTTTGGTTACTTTTTTAACAACCTTGGTACGAGGTCAGTAAAAGGGATTTTTGACCCGAAGCGCCTCGCTTTGGCCAAAGCGAGGCGTTTCGAATCCAAGTTTTATTTTTGGGTATTTTTTGGTGTTTTGAATTGGTTTTTTATTTTATTTTTATTTTTTTAATATAAATATTGTAAAAAAAATTAAAATTATTTTTACACATTGTCAACGAGTCCACCTTCACAGGGAAAGATGGAATATTTGTGAATAATACATTCATCAAAAAGACCATCTCTTTTTAGTCACTCTCAAAAGGGAAATCGACTCTCACACTTATGCGTAGATCAAGGAGATTGATGAAGATATTCATCAAGACCTTTGGCAATGTAAAATACAAGATCTAGGATGAGCTAGATATTCCTCATGATGAGCAGGAATTGTTCACCTTCCCATTGATTTCAAGTATGTTGCCTTCATCGTTGACAGATATCTCTCCGACAGCAACTGAATTTTACTTGTTTGTCTGAACAGTTGTTTTACTAATTTTCGTTTCTTGATAGTTTGATTATACTCGTGTTTACCCTTTAAATCAAACAGTCGGATCGGCGTTAACAAGCAACCCTTTTTGTTGCTTGTTGTTTCAGGTTGCCTTCATCGTTGACAGATATCTCTCTGACAACAACTTCCCCGTACTCGTGTTCAGCCTTTAAATCAAACAATCGGATCGATGATTTTGTTTACCCTCTCATTGATTTCAACAACGGTACAGGTGTGACCTTTATTTACATCACTAAACAATTCCAAACAACTGCTCATGCAAGCAAGTAAATTCAGTTGTTGGAAATGCTTTTAAAACCGGACCGGCGATCGAACCGACCACTTGACTGGTTCACTGGTCGAACCAGTTCAACCGGAGAACCGCAAAAACCGGCCGGTTTAAGTCAAAAGCGGTCCAAATACCATGGTCGGGCCGCTGGCGACACCGGTTCCCGGTCTAATCGGTCCGGTAGGCCAGTGTTAAAATAAATTAAAGTTTTTTAAAAAAAAGGCCAATGTTAAACTCAAAAAGGGAAATTGACTCTCACACTTATGCGTAGATCAAGGAGATTGATTAAGATATTCATCAAGACCTTTGGCAATGTAAATTACAAGATCCAGGATGAGCTAGATATTCCTCATGATGAGCAGGAATTGTTCACCTTCCCATTGATTTCAAGTATGTCGCCTTCATCGTTGACAGATATCTTTTCGACAACAACTGAATTTTACTTGCTTGCCTGAACAGTTGTTTTACTAATTTCCGATTCTTGATAGTTTGATTATACTCGTGTTCAGACTTTAAATCAAACAGTCGGATCGCGCGCTAACAAGCAACCCTTTTTGTTGCTTGTTGTTTCAGGTTGCCTTCATCGTTGACAGATATCTCTCCGACAACAACTTCCCCGTACTCGTGTTCAGCCTTTAAATAAAACAATCGGATCGATGATTTTGTTTACCCTCTCATTGATTTCAAACAACGGTACAGGTGTGACCTTTTTTTACATCACCAAACAATTCCAAACAACTGTTCATGCAAGCAAGTAAAACTCAGTTGTTGGAAATGTTTTTAAAACCGGATCGGCGATCGAATCAGTCACTTGACTGGTTCACTGGTCGAACCGGTTCAACCGGAGAACCGCAAAAACCGGTCGGTTTAAGTCAAAAGCGGTCCAAATACCATGGCCGGACCGCCGGCGACACCGGTTTCCGGTCAAACCGGTCCGGGCCGGTCGTGAAAACCATGGTTGTTGGACATTGTGTGAGAATGCATAGTACAAAATTCTTTTGACAAACGTCTGGCTGGCCTGAAGTTCCTTTGCAACCTAGTTCCTTTTAATTATAAACAACATTAAAGAAGGACTTGTGCTATTTCTTTTCAAACCCTTCCATCATATACCTGACACACTACAATAATTCACCATTTTTTACATACAACACACACCTTCAAACCATTCATCTTCTGTAATGATCAGGAACATTCCAAATAACTGTTTAGTTATGGATCCTTTGATCAGACAATATATTCTCAAACAATTCTTAAAGTCAATCTTCCGATAATCCGCACATTTCTCCTTAGGCCTCGGTTTGTCCACTCCTTACAATGCACCTGACACCTCAACCGAACTACCAATGATTCCAATTCCAATTCCCAAAAAAAGGTATAACCAATAAAATTACAAAAATCTATTACATCACGATTTGCATCCCGCTAGTAATGAGTAACCTACTAACCTCTATTAATAGACTTCATCTATTCTTCTTCGTCTTCTTCTACTTGAAGTGCAGAGTAATAACTAACCCTCCATCTTCTCTGTTTAAAGTCCTAACAAAATGTAAACTAAAAGAACCAGGCTTCAAACATAACTTTTTGCTCAAAGTAACATTATTGTAATATAATATTCAGCTGCTCATTCACCATTTTGTACCAGTGCATGATGATTATGATAACTTCTCATCAAATTCTGATTGTACCGAATCTAGTTTTCAAGGTACCTCTTCCTTCAAGTTTCCTAGAATCATTGAAGATAATTCCTCTGTTATCGGAGAGATATCTGTCAACCCATACAGAGTTCGTTGTACTGGTTGTGGAAAGAAATCGACAGTCGGGTCGACGCTAACAAGCAACCCATACAGAGTTCGTTGTACTGGTTGTGGAAAGAAATCGACAGTCGGATCGGCGCTAACAAGCAACCCATACAGAGTTCGTTGTACTGGTTGTGGAAAGAAATCGACAGTTAGATCAGCGCTAATAAGCAACCCATACAGAGTTCGTTGTCCTGGTTGTGGAAAGAAATCGACAGTCGGATTGAAGCTAACAAGCAACCCATACAGAGTTCACTGTACTTGTTGTGGAAAGAAATCGACAGTCGGATCGACGCTAACAAGCAACCCATACAGAGTTCGTTGTACTGGTTGTGGAAAGAAATCGACAGACGGATCGACGCTAACAAGCAACCCATACAGAGTTCGTTATACTAGTTGTCAAAAGAAATCGACAGTCGGATCGGCGCTAACAAGCAACCCATACAGAGTGATGATAGTCGTTTTCGGCATTGTAAAGCGATCGTTACTGTAATGACCAGGAACATTCCAAATAACTGTTCAGTTATGGATCCTTTGATCAGAAAATATATTCTCAAACAATTCCTAAAATAAATCTTCCGATAATCACTACGGTTAGTGGATACCATGGATCAGAGAGATCTAACCTAATCAAACCCATATCTCAAGTTGGTGCAAATTATGTTGGAGCAATGATTATGATGAATGGATCAGAGGAATTCTCCTGATCACAATGTCTAACAACTGAATTTTACTTGCTTGCATTGGAATCTTGTATGAAATCATATCATTGCATATTCTACTTATCCATACCTTGTGTCAAGTATCTTGCAAAAGCCATTTTGTCTTCAAGACTTCTAGGAGTCAACAAAGGTTGACTTCTTTGAGCATTAACCATAACTATATTACATTATTATTATTTAAATTATTATTATATTTGCTGTAACACCCCAACCGATGGCGGAAACATCGGGATGTTACGTATTGATGATTGTTCAGTAGCTCATGGTGAATAATAAATTCCATTAAATGATTTAAATGAATTACATACAATTGTTCTAAAATTTGTACATCAATTTGAGTAAAACTATACACATATCTTCAAGCATCAATTCGTCAAGCAAGTAGAACCTGAAACATGTTAAGTTGAAAATATTTGGGTCAACAAAAGTTGGTGAGAATTACATAGGTTTTTGAAATATGATAAATAATAATAGTTTGTTCAACAATCACAGTTGTATGATGATAGAGTATGATACCGACATGCAACAATGCGTCTCTGTACAACCAAACCTTGTGTCGACTGATGACTAACTCGCAAGTTAGTTAAATGTTATTACTGTTATCGATCATCCCTGAGTCTACGTGGGGGGATGGGCTTGTCAGACCTATAGCGCTATAATCTAAACAGGCGGCTTGATCATTGTTAATGATTGTACTGTGTCTTTTTGTTACAGTCAAATGATAGAATGATGATGTACTTGAATCACAAGTAAATATGAGTAAATGATAGTATAAAATATTTGAACATGTTTCACCCCAAAAATAGTGAAAATAGAGTAAAAGGGGCTATGTAAACTCACCTTAGCAAATGTTAACTTGTTGAAAAGATGTAATAATTGTGTTGCCCAAAGTGATTCCAAATATCACCCTATAATTAGGTAATATGTAATAAGTCTAAGTCTAATTAACTAATATGTGTATCCTAGGGTTTCGATTTGGGGATAATCAATTGTTGAAATTTAAATTAAAATGCTTAATTAATAAAGGAAAATTGGATAATTAATGAAAGATAGTCTTTTTATAAAATTTGGATTTTGAATGTACACATTAAAGTGTTTGAAGCAATAAAATAATTTTTATAAAATTATTTCATTTAAAATAGATTTTTAAATCTATTTATTTATAAATAGCCAATTATTAACTTTAATATTCAAAAATACTAAAATTAAAGAATTCTTATTTTAAAAATCATATTTCTGTTCTAAATGATTAAAAATAATTTGTATAAAATTTTGGTGCAAAAATGATGAAAATTGGATTTATTATGAATTAATTATGATTAAATCTAACAAAAATTGATTAAAAATATAAAATAAATGATTTTACTGAATTAAAAATTATTTCAGTAAAGTTTAACTTTATAAAAAGTTAGGATAATTTTTGGGGAATTTAATAAAATTGTTTTGATATATAAATGGATTTTTATAAATATAATAGTATAAAAATGATTTAATTAATATAAATATTAAATAAATGAATTTCTGAAAAATAAAAATTGTAAATAAAACTTTTAACTCAGATTTGAAAAATATAATTTTTTTAGAATTTATAAAAAGGTTTTAATATTTAAAAATGAATTTATAAGTTTTAAATGAAATATATATATATATAAATGGGTTTTAAAAAAAAGAAATGAATTCAGGAAAAAGGGTGTCTATGCCGGGTCTCGAACCCTGGTGGTCCCGGCTACAAGCAACCATCACAACCACTTGGCCTAGGCCTGTGGTTGTGATGAATCCAGTTCTAAAATAATTATAAACACACGCGTGAATCAGTTTATCCCCAATTCTATGACTTCGAACCCTAGATTCTGCAATACATGGATTCACACATCAATAGCCTAATTAATCATAGGGCTATTGATGTGTGGATGTCGATGAACATAACCCACCAAAATAATTAAACTTACAGTGTTGATTCGAACACGATTGAACGGTCAATCAAAAAGTCAAAGAAACTATCGTGGATCAAGAATAGGATATAATTAAGAAGATTGGAGGTTAAGAGAGGAGTATTGGCGAGTTGTGAAGGCTCGCAAATGATCATTTTATAGTGAGGATCAGTGGGTTGGTTAATTGGAAAGTTTGACAATGTATTAAAGTCAAAACGCGTAATAATCAATCAATTCAGTCAATTTGATTGCAATGTTCGTGTAAATGATGATCATTAGGCCGGAAATCATGGTCCATTCCATCTTAAAAGAAATCACGAGTCATTGTGATTAGATTTGGTCAACAAAAAGAAAAGAAAAAAAAATAAATAAAAAAAGTCTGCTGTTGCTGTTTGCGTCCACAGGGAAGAAGGGGAAGGAGACGAAAAATGCGCTTAAATATAATATAGGTTGGGTTTAGATCAAATGGAAGGGTGTGGATCAGATGGTATGGTCGCGTGTTTGTTTGTGGGAGGTCCCGGGTTCGAAACCCGGCTGGGACCTTATTAATTCTCTTCTTTTTAATCAACAAGAGAGGAGAGTTGGGCTGCTGTGGACTGGGCCATGCTGATGGGCCGAAATCTGGATTGGGCTCAGGAATTGGGGTTAGTGTTGGGCTAGGGGTGTTGGGTTGGGTTATAGGTTAGTTGTTAAACTAGTTATGATTTAGGAAATAAAATGATAGGTTTATAAATTTATTTTTTTTTTAAAATCCAGATTTATTATTATTATTATTGTTATTATTATTATTATTATTATATACATACATATATATATATATACATATATATATATATAAGTTGGTCGGAAAAACTTAGACACGAACGTATTAGAATCTGAAAATTTTGCGATGTTACAGTCTCCCCTACTTTTAGGAACTTCGTCCCGAAGTTAAGAGAAACACTAGGTTTACAATTGGTCGACAACAGAAAACCTTGATAAAATTTCACACTACCTTAACGTACCTGTAAATTCGTGATTACGTTCCGGACCGTAATTACCAATTTACCTTACATTAGGGTTTTGCGTCCTTTTATGACTCTACCGATGGTTAAGCAGGTCTGATAGCCTCCGCCAGTCGTTCAGGTGGTAGGGCCTCTCCCGACTGTTGGAATGACATGATGACCTCTACCAATCGTTAAGCTGGTTGTTTGGTAGTTAACTAATTGATGTACAAGTAAGCAAGTATAGATATAGCAATTAGTTCACATTCCAACAAGCATGCACACAAATGTTATGATAATACTTGAATTTATTATTTGAATCAAAAGTGCAATACATGGAATTAAAGAGAAAGTAGACATTATTCAAATGGTAGGGCTATCTGCTAAATAGCTGGGGGGTCT